>VZSZ01011134.1:14714-35478 GCA_013398815.1 Ibidorhyncha struthersii | reverse complement strand
CAATACTGTCTTGGAAGATGGAGAATATGTGGGAATATATGTTCACAGATTAAGCAAAGAATTAAACACAAATCTCTGGTAGCTATTTCTCCTGTTATTAGGCATTCATATAAAAACAGATAGATAACCTTTATAGCATCTTTTTTCTGGATCCCTGCAGATCATATTCAGAATCCAAAGGCATCCATGTCCAAGCTGGAGCAGAGGGCATTAAAACTGTACAGAATGGGCTGTACACTGTCAAGGTTAGGTGGCTGTTGCACAATAAATTTATAAATATAATATATAATTTGCACTTATAAATTCATATTCATGATTTCTCTGTAACGTCAGGAAAATGCGTACATTTGGTGAGTGTGTTATTCGCTGGGACTAATTTGTTGAGCTCTACCTTCAGCCCATGAATGTATTTCTACAGAGACCGGTGCACATTTGAATTAGTGATGAGAGGATGATTCAGAAAACATAAGAAGCCATGCAAACATTTGCTTACTTCAGGAACAAATATTTAAGAAAATACTGAATGCTTGGTAACACTTTTGCTCAATACACTTTAATCTCCCCAAACCTCTGGTTTACTTATTTTTTCTGCCCCTCAATTAGCACTAAAGGATAAAGTTGCTGGAGTAAAGTTACTGTAGGTTAAACCAACTCAGTCAGGAAAGAATAAAAATGTCATAAATAAAGCATATTCTTAGGAAAACAAATACTTTTTTGAAGAATAAGGGAGTGTAGAGAGAGGTCTTCAGTAAGGCTGGGCATTTGTTTAATTTATTAGAAGCTTAGTCATTCTGAAAATGCTAAAATGGGAAAACAGTGTGTTTTGTCATTTAAAGATTTCTGACACAACATTGTTACTCTTCTGTGGAAGAGGTAATCACACTTTGAGCATTGTGCTGCCCTTGTAAGTAGGTTTTTGCTTGAACAGCAAAATAACCACTCTGGAATTAGAAATCAAACCAAAGGCTTCTTGTGAAATGCTTCTTTGGTTCATTTGAACCTTCACACACCTTCACATGGTTATATTTACACAGGCATCTTAATAATGGCTGTTGGGATAACATTGTTAATACTGAAACATAAACATTGAAAGAACTGCTGAAATCTCAGAGCTGGGGCTGTCTTTACATCCACTGTAGGCTGTGCTGCACATAAGAGTTCAGCATCTATTGGTACTAGTAGGTTGATACTTTCTGTGTAGAGCACTGTTGAAATGAGAAATTTTTGGCTATGAACTTCACAGACTTCTTGCAGAGGAATACTGACACATGGGAAACTTGTTCCCAAGCTTAAAGGTTTCCTACTGGGTACAAAGTATTTTGGTTTCCTTTGGACACCTTCTACACAATCCACTTCATCTTCTGCTTGTTCCAGATCTGTCTCCTCTGTACCTCTTTCATATCTTGGTCTTTAAACTTCTGCAATTTATCCTAGTCCCCTTTCCCTTCCCCACTTCTCATTATATCCAGACTGTGTTTGGGAAAAGGTTTTACATCTACTCATCTCAGACCTCGCTAGCTCTCTGAGTGTATTGCACAACACTTGTTGACCCTATGACTATCATGACTGATCTCCTATATCAGCTCTCTCACAGCTTCTAGAGAGTCGACTAAACAAAATGAAGCATCTTTGGCCATGGTTGTCTGCAGATGGTAGAAACTGAAGATGAAAGGAATTGTTTTTAAAAATGGATAATACAAAACCTGGGTTTCCAAATTGTACAACTGTCATATGAGAGGAGTTATCTTGTCACATTTGAATTTAAGAAAGAGAGGGAAATGGTGCTATATATTCTTTCCAGACATTTCTGTTTCATGCACATTTAGAATATGATTATTCTGAGATTGTGGTAATGGATGTTTCTAGAAGAATATATGTGGTTACATTAGGCATCAAGCTACAGGTATCAATTTGTTTTGTATTTAATTTCTGACATTTTATACTCATTTATTTTACTTTTTTTTCTTTTTTTCATTCATATCCCATGTAATAGTTCCCTGTGTGATTTATTTCAAGATAATAAGAGCCAATCTGTGTGCCATACAGATTGCAGATGTAAAAAATGCCAGTATAATAAGTTGAATACAACATGTAATAGAGAAAAGTTTGTCTCGAAACAAGGCCAATCCTATTGCTCAGTAACCTCTCCACTGTATTCTATCTAGACTGTTTTTCAATCCCACTTACACATCAGCCTTCCTTCCCCCAGAAGCCTGTACTCTGTTTCTACTGTAGAATGTAAAATGACATTTTAAAATTATGTTTAATCTGTGTTGTCAGACAGCCTGTATTTAAACAATGGGAGGCACCTGTGAATCTGAACTACCAGCCCTGAAAGCTCACCCACACTAGGTCATTCAAAGTTGTAGTGTTTAAATTACTTGAAAATATTATAGAATGGGACTTAAATTAGAATCGGAGGCCAAAAGTACCACTCACTTAAAAATTCATGCTTTGATTACCTTACTTCCTGTACTTCTCAAACCCAACTTTTTTGTAATTATTTTACTTAAAAAATTACATAAACATTTCTGTACTTGAATTTTGATTTGAACAGTGCTTGGACAGATTCAATTGTTTGATTCTTAAAATATGAACATAACTTGTCAGTCCTAACTGCACACTTGTTAGGTTAAATGACCCAGTTGTGACCTAGGCAAAAAAAACTTTGAAACGGATGGAATGCTTTCCAGTGATGCCATTTAAACTCTGGATCAGGATTACATCTGGAAGTGGATTTATTGTGTATGTGTTTACAAGTATCCTCAAAACTTGTGCTTTTATCAATGTTTCAGCCTAAAAAGCTGTATTAGAAAAAGAAGAACAGAATTAGATCATGGCTATAATAAATGTATTAATTTATTTTTGAAATGAATGAGAAAAATATTCTATTTTGCAGACTTACATAGAGTGTCCTTTGCAGAGTCTTGCTGTATTTTTTTCTGGTTCTTGTTTTGCTTTTCCCCATGATAGTTCTATTGTATGTGTTACTATAGTATTTCCTGAGCTTAATTTCCTTGAAGATAATCCTGGCACGCAGGAGAAAAGTATAAAAGTGGTAAAGAATAAGTAGCAACATCTCTTACTGGTTATCATAACAAACCAATATAAAGATCCTGTAAAATGGAAAAAAGGGAAAAGAAAAGTGAACAGCTTTAAGAAAACCATAAAATATACCTTGGGGTTTTTTTTAAATGTAAGCTTTCAAAGAGGTTGCTTCAAGAGAGATGAATTTTTGTCACAGGTACTACGTCCCATAAATGTGAGGCGACTTCATATCTATATATATTTCTGAATTGTCAATCCTATAAACAGTTTCCTTAAGTTTTTATAATATAATTGTGCTTAAAATGTATAAACAAACGAAAGGTACTTTATCACAAAGACACAAGAAGTATTTTCACTAAAAACTTTGTTACTAAATTTATTTATTTTTGTCATTTAAATGGTTTCATTATTGCATTGTCCATGCACTTCAAAATGAACAGTTTTCATCTTTACACAGGTTGAGACATGAAAAGATATGTTATACGTATTTTCAAAAAGAGGAGGGAACTAGGATAGGCATAAGGCCCAATTCCATGGTTTTCCCTGTGCCTAAAACATAGGTGATAGGGTTAGAGCTGAGTAACAAAATTGTAGCCTTGCCATGGGAATTGTTTCTGCACTCTGCACAGAGCAGTCACTACCCAGAAGACAGAGCCAGCCCAGGGAACTGTAAGGGGAGTTCAGATGTATTCCTCTGACCCCTAGGCTGCAGCACTGTCCTTGCTTGTGGACTTATTCTTATTACTAACCAGCCAAGAAATCTGAAACTACTTTTTTTGATAACGGAATAGCTTCAGAAAGTGGGAGACACTGTCCTCTACCTTTCAAAATCAACCTTTTAAGAAGCAGAGAGATGTGCCTTCAATTTCTTTTGAGGCTGCTTGGTGTTTTCTGCTCATGGGGAAAGTACTCCAACCTTCAGGCTATTGTAAAAAGGGAATGACAGAATGCCAAAGCTACACAGTTTGCAATGGATATTTTTGACACTAATATATTTAGTGGATCATTAAGTCCCTTGCGAAAGATAGACCAGGGTGAATGCTTTGATTCTGGAGCTCAGTCATGCATGAGAATGCCGCTTTTCTGCTCAACATGGGAAGACAGAGACAGTTTTGGGAATAAAGGTGATTTCAGGACTAGCGGATGGGTGAATTTTGTAGCTCTGCAATTTGGGATGCAACACCTAAATCATAACTCTTTGACAGCTTCCTTTGATCTTGCCCTAAATGGCTCAGACTTATTCAGGAAAGCTGTGCCAGCAAAGTATACTCCATAGCCTGTGTTAGACTAGTGCCAAAATTATTCGCTTATGCCTCCTCTCTTACTAAAGATAACTGAAACTTCGAAGTTAACTAATTTCCAAAGGCTGGGAAATCACATTTTAAGCCAGTATCCAAGTGAAGTTAGTTATTTTAATTAGCCAAATTATCAATAATTTATCAATTCGTTGATATCCAAGATTAATAATTTTTAAATGTCATATGTGGTAAGAGAAATTTAATCATAGACACCTGTTCCAAAGATGTCATTCTAGATCTTAAAGGTTATGATTTTTAGTATTGCTCTTCTCTCAAAGGTTCAGTTTTCTGGCTTAATAAAACTCCCATTTGTAGCTGTGTGACTAAGACTGGAATGCTAGAAGTATACTCCTGTTAACAAATTCAAGACCGATCATTTTATGTTGGTTTTGTTATGTGCAAATATTCTGAAATTCTGACATTTAAATCATGTGAGGTAAAAATTAATACATTCTTGAAATATCACTTAACGGGGAATTTTGAAAACAAATCCATATAAAGGTTTCATCAGTTGTCAGCTAGTTCTTTTCTATGTACACATTAAAAGCAAAGAATAAATATTATTCATATGAAGTTACAAATCAGTGAAAGCTCATATATATATGTCTCAATATAAAGTCCCAGGTTTTAATTATCATTATTTCCTATATAAGTTATAAAAGAAATAAAAATCTTATTATCATTTTAATTCAGAAAGTGCATGATGAAGTTGCATTTCAAAACACAGAAAAGCCTCTTAATACAATTTGATTCTTCCCTATTAAAACATGAAAAAGCAAAAGAAGAGAACAACTATAAAACATACTAAAAGTGACATATATGAGATCAATGTCTGATCATATGCAATATACAAATGAATAAGCAGTTCCATCAGTATACAACACTGGCTATGATTTTATTCAGTCTTCTGTAGGATTTTTTTATTAAGGACTTTATAAAAGTAAAAAAAAACATCTTTTTGTAATCTCTGTGTATCAGATACTGGACGAATAGTAGCTTGTGTTACAATGGCTGTGTGTTTAAAGTTTGTAAAGGGGTTACAGGAGAAGGGAGAGAATTTTCCTCGTGAAGAAAGTGCTCTACTACCAGTATAGATGACTTTCACTGTGTTGCCATTCCTGTGTGGGCTCCCAGAACAAATGTAGGACTGAGGATTAGAGTGAGTATAGGCCCTCTTTCAGTTTGGTTTAATTAAAGTCAGAGAGTTTCTGCAGAAGGGAAAAAAAGACATCACCTCTCTAGTGATGTAAAGCTAGGAGTAACCCTAAAATTGTTCTCTTCTTTTTTTGTTGGTTTGGGGTTTTGTGTGGTTTTGTGTTTTGTTTTTTGATTTTTAAATCCCAGGAATTTATGTCTGGTCTTCTTCATTTACTACTTCTGAAATAATAAATAAGACCAAAACTTTACCATATTGCTTTGGCTGATTGCAGGATTACATTACAGTCCTCTCCAGCACCACAAAATTAATGTCTACACTTGTCAGTCTGTCTGTCATTTGCTTATGTTCTTCAACACCTCCATAAAATCTACATGTTTCCTAACCCTGCTTAGTTTTTAACTGCACTAGCAGTATTGCTGATATCAGCAGGGGAATGCATAGCTCAATCAAGGTTATATTACAGACAAATCATTCTCTTCTACGGGAAAAGCACTGAGAAAGATCAATATTAAACCTTGATTTGTGGAAAACTCAGAGCATTATCTACTGTTTCAGGAGGGATAAATGACAGAATGGAAGGCCTAAAGAATATAATCTTCCTTGTAATTGCATCAAATGTGAGGATCTGAACAGAATCTTGATTCCTAGTGCAAAGATAGAGATGCCTAGCCTCTGCAGTACTCCTTTGAGACATCTCTCCTCCTAGCAATGTGGAAGGCTTAGTGGATGCTCTGCTGCAGCCTTCCTGGTTGTGTATTAGTTCTTGCTTCAAAGAACACCAATGTTTGGACTCAGAAGTTAATGCTGCTTTGAGCAAACTGCAGTGGCAGCATAGCATGAGGCATTTATAAAGACAAATACTTCCTTCAGGATGAGGAGAAAGATAAGCCTGCAGAGGCCAAGTGTTGAGCATTAGAGCAAACAAGGTAATACTATGTGATACTGTATGTTAAACCAACTGGTTACTGCCTTTTTTTTGTTTTGCTAATATTGCAGGAAAAGTCTTGCTGGCAGTAAGTGGAAAAAGGATAGAATAATAGCTGGGAAAAGCTGCTAGGCACCTCTGATTCATTAGCATCTTGTTTGTCATCCCAGGACTTTGAGATGTTATATCTCATGAGATTTCCCTAGAGATCAAACAGAAATACATAATTCCCATGGATCTCTCATTCTCAGACAAGAGCCGGTCTGGATACTTGATGCAGTATTCAGCAAAAAAGGCAGCTTAAATAAGTGAGTGCATTTGTCCAGTCATGTCTGCAAAAATAAAAAAAAAAAAGCACAAGAAGAATTTATTCTTTTTGGTTTTATATAAAAGAGAATCATACAAAGCAATTGCTCATTTTACATTCAGAAACAGCCTTTGCAAGAGCTTGATTGTTCCCTGAAACGGATGGGGAGAAGTTCTCATGTGGTGGCTAATCCTTCTGTCAGTGCTCATATCCCAAATGTGTCTCCCTCTCAGTGCCTCTGTTTCGCAATGAAATAAAGGCAGACTATCTACCTGCAACATACCTGCAAAGAAATTCTACCCCTTGAAGAGATCATGATCATATTTACCAGGTAGGCACTGGTATATTAAGAGTTGCTCATAGTATCATGTGATGTTTATACTACTAAACTATACGTAAGCAAATCTACACATTCAGGCTGGATACCTCACTTATAATACCTAGAGAGATATAACAAAGGAAAGAGGGAACTAAGAACCTGACTGCAAAATTATATCTAAAGAAAAAAGAAAAAAAAGAACAAAATAATTTCCCTTCAGAGAATTGTGTCTGTGTCTTAATGCATTGAACAATGTCAGCAACAGTTAACCTACAGCATGTAGAGTCTGACCCCAGTCTGTAAAACGTAGTCCAGATCAATGAAACATTGGTTATTTGCAGCTTACCTTAAGTGCTGACAATGCAGGTGAGACCTGCTCATTCTGTTCAGAGATATTCACATTTTGGAAAAAGGTGAGTGCCATATCTTTGACCTTGAACAACTTGCACAAGTCTGTTTACTGCCTTCTTTTGTATTTTCTCTGTTACACATTGCTTCAACAAAGCACCAAATTTGTATCTTAATGCAGTCACATATTCTGTTGGCAAATGAACAGTTTCACACATATTAAGATACAGAAACCGTATTACATGACTTTGTCTCCTAACATTGAGGAAATCAGGCTTGTGTAAGTTATATCTTGTGTTATACAGCAACTGAACCTTTGCCTGATTTCCACTAAACTGACAGATTTTGAACTTGAAACAGCTACGTATAACTAAAGTCTAATAGTGCTGCATTTTTTTCATATGGCCTAAACAAATTTTATATAAACAATTTATTCATGTTTACTTTCCTAATGTTTCTACTTCAAGAAGGGTTGTCTTTTTCATGGAGGAATAAAACGTATGCTCATTATGGAATCATAGTGTCGTGACTCTGCTTTCTTGGCAATGGAATCTAGGCTTGATATACAAAGAAAACCAGGCAATATCTTCTTAAACAGGTACAGACAGACCTGAGCTACATTTCTTACACATCGAGTAGACAGGCACAAGATAGCTATGGGCTGGATGCTTTGTAGTCTTGTTTGCATCAGTCTGTGTAGCCATATCCTTGGGCATGATGAGAACAAGCAGCTCCACATCTGACTTTCAGGTGCCTGAAGTCTCCACATTTCAGCCAGGCAGCTAAGCTCCCTATCTAATGCTCAGAGATAGCTGTTTGTGAATGAGAATTGCACCAACCCGAACAATCAGTCGGCGATGACCTAAGTTAGTCTGCATGGAGCAGTAGAGTAAGGGAATAACGTTAATATACTATTCCTATTGAAGTTTTCACAGACTGATTCTGAGCCAGATGGCCATGCCTATATCAAACAGGAGTCACAGCCCAGAGTGTTCTCCAGGATTTAATTGTCTCCTTCGGAATATGGAGCAGGGGTTATTCCATTATTTGAAAAGTTTTCCAAAACTTCTGGTGTTTGGAGTTGCAAGCCAGGGCATGGATCTTGGCTTCTCAGCTCTTTACTGCCCCTGAAGATTTTCCAATCCATGTTTTTAAACCCTAGCAGAACACTGCAAAACCAGGGAGGGGCATTCCCTGGATCCTCGGTTCATTTCTTGTCAGGCCCTTTGGCTCTCTCTCCATTCCCAGCTCAGTAACTTTCCTTCCTGCTGTAATATACTACTATACTGCATTCCCACTACAAATTCCTCCTTGGTGTGTGTTATGATTGCTCTTTGTTTTTTTTTTTTTTGTGGTTCAATCAGTCTGGAAGTTGGCTGATTCAGCTAGGACCTTGCTAGTCTCACATGCTTCCAACTAAAGAACTAACAGCTGATGTCATCATTGTCAGCCTTAGATAATGCACATTCTGCATATTTTACTATTGAATATTATTTAACTTTTATTCTTCAGGAAGGTCACCCTGTGCTTGTGCGTGATACTGTAGACCTTTCCTACACTGATTATATTTTCATAAACGTCTCCCAAACCACCAGCCCCACAAGTCTGTTCCTCATATTTGCACTGTAGCCATCACTGAATATATTAAACAAAGCTTATACTTTAATGATAGCTTGATACTTTTTTGCCCTTTCCATTGCCATCTTTCCCTCGTATTCATTACACATACTCTTTGCTATAGTCCATCTTTTTTACATCCTCAAAGAAACAGCATAACTATAGCAAAGTCATATGTGCTCTATGCCAAGAATCTGTGTTTATTTCCTTCAGGAAGGAATCAGATATCAAAGAGAGCTATCAGTTTCACGTACTATGATTTGCCTTTGTTAAACTCATATTATGTTTTATGACATTACTTTCCCCTTTCAATCTTCTAGTCTTTAATTATTCTGTCCTTCAAGACATGCGCCACCTAGGAGCAAAGCTGCAGTAGTAGTTTAGTATCAAGTCCTGCAAGACTTGTTTTCATGCTTCCTTTTATTATCCCCCCATTTCTTTTATTTCTACAAATTACTTTTTATGTTATCCTTTTACAAATTATGCCTTTCGTGCATGAGACTTGTTAAAAATGTTTATTAAAAGAGGCATAAGTTCATTCTCCTGTGCCCTGTATTGAAACTGTGACTTCCTGTATTAGGAGCCATGATGCACAAGAGTGTTTACTGTGGAAGGAATAAAACTCTTGCTTGTGAAATGAGAAGATTCATTAAAGGCTAAAGGGAACTATTTTAACAAAACCTCAAAAAAGGTACGTCCAGGATTTTCACTGCATCCTTTCAGGTGAGAAACCTGAATGATCCGACAGCAGCAGCAGATAAACTGTCTGTGCAGCCACATATCTTGTTCTATCCTTCAAACCCACATTTACAACAGTGTTAAGGGAGTGAATTCTTCTCCTGCAGGTGCATGGAGCCACGTCTGATTCTTTCTAGGTGCTATGTCTCAACTGAGAAAGAAATAGGTTTTAAATCCCTAATGAAGTCATATTTAGCTGCAATAATTTGTAAAATGTGCCACACGCAGATAGCTTTATTTTTGGTTCTTTTTAAGCAATACACCCTGAACAGAAACTTGCAGCTTTGCAATCAGAAGAAAAACTGTACTATTCTGCCCCTACTGGGAAAAAAATAACGTGAAGACTAGTAGTTATGCTGCCTTTATTTCTGACAAGCATTTTTTTACTCTATGCTGTCCCTATTATAGAGATCTATGATTAAGAAAAATATTTGTAGTATTATTAGATGGATATGAATTTTATTTTGTCTTACAAATGGCTAAATACTCCAAATCTCATTATTAGTGTACCCAGTGTAATGTGACTCTGCTCATTTATTTTTGGTTTATATTTGTGCATTTCTGCTCTCTGCAGTCTCTGCTGACAATTACAGCCGTGTTTTTCTACAGGGTTGCTAGTAGTTTTAGGAAGCAGATTTTACAAGATCTTGAAAGAGTTCAGTTTGCATTAAAAAGATACATTCTCCAGCTGCATGTTATAACTAGATGCTGTAAAGAGAAACTTGTAATACCAATAAAACTGCAGCAGGTGGCACTAGAAGGAGGGTTAACCGGGGCCATGAGGCGGATGAGGGCATCAAGAAAACAAAGATAAATAGGATAAAAAGAACAGAAACTTTTAAAATTTGCATCTCTTTCTTTCTAGTCTCCTGCAATAAGGATAAAGTGGCGCAGCTGGTTGGATATAGAAAATGTTGGCTTGATGGAGCTGGATTAGTGAAAGGTGAGATGCAGAAGGTAGTAAGTGAATAGCCAATTCCCAGTTTCGCTTATGGTTTCTGAGGACTTCATGAGGAATAAGGAATTTACTGGGGAGGATTAAAGCAAATATTTTCAGCCAGCCAGTATGGATACTGCTGACTATACTTACTTATTTTCTTGTGCTCACAAGCAAATATTCATTTATTATATTTGTTGTCATTAAATAATGTGTAGTGAATAACTATGATACACTGAAAATAAAAATAATTCTTCTGTTGTAAAGTTGACTGTCTGCCAGAGGCAGAGGAAAGTGCATTCCCTGGCCGATAGGTTATAGCTGTCCTATGTCCATATTGTCTTTTAAAATTGTTTTACAATTAATAAGCAGATCACAGTAGTGCCAGGAATATGGTTAGCATGAATTTAAAAGTACTTCATCTTTACAGACAAAAAGTCACAGTGAGAGTAAGTTTAAAGAGGAATTATTTTTCTATTAGTTTGAGTCTGCTAGGAGAAAGGACTTCATTAAAAAATCATTCATTTGTAAATGAAGGCTGGCAATACCCAAATCAAATGATTCAGGTTTTGTACAACCAAATTTTGCAGATGTTTCAACTCTGAGGACGAATCTATAACAAGACATAGTCATTGTTCTGCGGAACTTGCGATCTTTCTAAATAAGACATATATGCAGATCCACTGGGAAAGAGCCTCTATCAAATCAAATCGACAAAATGTTACATTTCAAAGAGAGATAAAATGAATAAGATTTTTGGCATGCGGGGGAAATTAAAAAAAATAAATATTAGAAACAAAACAAAACACTGAAAGATTGAGGGAAATAGAAGAGGACAATAGGAAAACAGGTTTGTAAAAAAGCTATGCAGCCAAACAGCAATGGGAAACACTTGTCCAAGTTCCACAAAGGGGAGCGCAGAAGTTAAAGACAAGCCTGGACATTGTATGTAAGCAGAAGCATTTCATGGACGCAGAAGGGAGATATGTTGTGATGCAAAAGCAGATAAGAGGTTGCAATATTCTGGGTGAGTCAAGCCATGCCATTTTATGCACTTTCTAAATGCCATAATTAATCCCTGGATAAAGAAGATTATTATCTTGACATTCCAGATACGTACTCTTGTATAGACTTCTGTAATTCTGCCTGTCCACACACAAACATATGTACACATTTCAGTACATTATTTTGTTATAAGACTGGCTTTTCCATAATTATAAAAGTACATTATATCCATCTGTATATTTACTTGTAATTCAGAAAAAAAAATCCAAATCCTATGACCTTTCTCTGTCAGATGTTCTTTTTTAGTGACAGTAAGCTATTTTATAAGACAAATATTTACCCAGAATGGCACTGGCCTTTTTACTGAATTTGCATTACATTACCAGAATAATAATAATTCTTAATTCAAAGCCCTGGGGTTTTAGAGCTACTCCTAAAGAACATCGCTCCATAGAAAGTCCTTGCCAAGATTTTATGTGATATTTGTCCTATTTTTAAACATGAAATTTTGTCTAGCTACAGAGTCCAGGACCATCTCATGGGATATTCTTTAGAGATGGCACGCAGCACAAGGAACATTTTTATGCTCATATTAATTTAGTCAGAAGGTCAATATTAATGCAAGGTACTGTATGACAAAGAAATGCAGTTTATGGATAAGTTACTCTACAGTTGTATTAAACTCTGGAAATAGAGTTTTAAATTTAGGGTAAGATCTGGGAGAGCTAGAAGGCAGGTTATGATCCACCTAATCTTTAATTCGGTTTTCCATGCCTTTTTCATGTAAATAAAAGTTGATATGGAGGAGAAGAAGAGCAGATGCAGAGTAGATTATTTTAACTCCCTCTGAATCTTTCTGCCCAGTATGGTCATTTAGAAACAGGCCTTTTTAATAGTAGTCATGCTGATTTGCTATTTTTAAAAGAATGGAACCAAATTCTGCATTAAGCATCTTTCAAAATATTTTTTATTGTTTAGCAATTTTATTTTTGATATTTGGGCCAAGCCTGGAACATAGATTTGTAAAACTTAAATTAGTCTTGGTTGAAGTAGTATGAAACCAAAACACAGCTTATGCTTCCTTCTGTAGTTGAATCAGAACATCCTTCAAGAGCTGAGGAAGGTGATTTAAACAAACGACTAAAGTTCAGAAGCTGCTGAAGCTTAATTCACATTTCATCTCAGTTCCACAGTTGTTCCTGACACCAAGGAGTTCTACACAGGATGACAGAATCATTTAGGTTGGAAAAGACCTTTAAGGTCACTGAGTCCAACCATTAACCTAACACTGCCAAGTCCACCCCTAAACCATGTCCCTAAGTACTGTATAATACCTCCAGGGATGGTGACTCAACCAACTTCCCTGGGCAGCCTGTTCCAAGGCTTGATGACCCCATCAGTGAAGAAATTTTTCCTAATATCCAGTCTAAACCTCCCCTGGCACAGTGTGAGGCTGTTTCCTCTTGTCCTGTCACTTGTTACTTGGGAAAAGAGCCTGACACCCACCTGGCTACAACCTCCTTTCAGGTAAGTACATGGCAATTTGCATTAAATTCCATAGTCTCTGAGGCATGCAAGAAGGAAACTCAGCAATATGCTGTCTAGTGTCTGACCCACAGTCGCCAGAATCCTTTTGAATTGAAAAACCTGTGGGTACATCTCAGCTCCTAAACAGTCCACATGAAGTAGGAAGACAAAGTTTGGGCCACTGGGCTGAATTTGGAATTGCTAAGTCTGCTTTTTGTGCACGTCACGGTAACTAGGAACATCCTTTTGTAGTGCATTGACATAGTAATTTCTGCCGAAATATAAAGACAGTCTGTACAGTGGAAACCCTCCAGAAGTAGCAGTGATGGAGCCACTGATGTAGTCCTTTAGTGCAGCCTCTGCCCTCAGTAATGTCAGGAATTTGCTAATAAATAGGTTATTCCTCATACTTGAGGACTGTAACTTTTCTATAATTAACATACACAACAATTTAGCCTGTTTTGCAAAAAAAATTTAGGAAAAAAATTAAATATAGTGACCTAAAATTCTGCTGAAGCCCTTTCCCAAAGGAAGCTATTTTTCCCAATGTAACCTAAGTACAAACATTAGGACAGTATAAAGACAGCTTCCTCTTTGCAAAAGTAGAGAAAGCAAAATGTGCTTTATGCAGGTATTTGGGGGCTAAAGGTTTTTGGGAAAGTTTGGCACAATTGTATGTTTATATTATAAGTGTTTACTCTCAGGGGTTTAGAATGTAATTTTTTAAAGTCATTATCAATAGCAATAAACCCAGCCCGGGACATTCATGGCACATTTTTCTGAGGGACAGCCAATTGTTCGGTCCTACGCTCACTTTGTAAGTAAAGGTAGACAGCTCCTTTTACTTGTAAGCTTAGGTTGTCTACTACAGGCAAAATGTGTTCATTCAAAAATACAGAACTTGTAATGTTTTNCAGTGCTCATGTGCTGGCTGCTCTGTCTTATTGTCTGGCTTTCACCAGAGCCCCACATTTCCTACCTGTCACCACAAGGGGTGTCCAGGACTCGCAGCGAGCGTGAGGCTTCAGTCACCGCGCGGTGCAGAGGAGTCTGGCAGTTTAGCCCTGAGTGATTCTGTGAAATTGGAGGAGAGAATCTCGCTGCTGCTCTTCGGGGATTGCTGTTGTTAGAGGGAAAAGCAGATCTGGAGGTGTGCGTGTGCGTGTGTGAGGAGATGCGGAGTGCATTTGTCTGAGGTGTCTGGTCACCGGGAAGCACTGCGAGAAGAGAGGCAGAGAGAGGCAGTGAGAGGAAGAGGCAGGAGCAGAACTGAAGTACAGAGCAGCTGTTTCCTAATACTCTGGTTCTTTTGGGTGCCTCAGTGAATGTGAACATGGATTCTGTCACTGAAATCTTCTTGAAGCTGCTGTTTCTCCTGTCTGTTCATAACTGGCACACGGCAGTGGCAGGGAATAAATGTAAGTATTGCATATGATTTAAAACTCGTTCCAGAGTGTTTTGAAAACTTCTGGGATATTTTATTTCCATTTAGAATAATATTATTTTTGAGACAAATGCTTACTGCCTTGAAACCATGACAGCAAGTTGCTAGGCTGAAAATGTTCTAAAATCCTTCTATAGATTTTTGTTGTGAATCTATGTACAGAATGTTGTTTATAAAGCTTACAGTCTAAGAGTATCTAAAAGCAGCATTTTGCTAAGGGATGCATGTTCAGCCCCATTTTCATTTTTGTTTTCTGTTTTTAAGTGCAGTATTTTCCAAGGAATTGTGAGTTACATGGACATTACTGGCAGATTTCTATTGTGTACTGCATCAGCTTGTTTTTTAGCAATTTATAATGTTGAAAGCTGGTATCTACATCTGAATTAAGCTGGCACTCAGATAACTCTGATGGACATTACTGTGCAGTTAAAGAGCAGTACAAATATAAAAAGGAAAAATGTGGATAGCAGACTTTATGGTTTCTGCATTGATTGCTTAGGGAGTGTTGTTCATGCATGACTAAAGAAGAGAACGCTATCAGTTCCAGCAGAAAGTTTTTTTAAAAAATGAGTAATTCATAGTTAGCCAGTAGGGTGGTATTGCAAAATGAAGACAGTGATTGCAGTTTTAAATACAATCTGCCCTCTAGGAGGAAAATCTAATATATACCTGAAAAATCTCTGTTTTTCAGTGTTGAATTAAATTCATTATCTTTAAATTGAAAATAAAATAAAATAAAAGAAAAAAAATCAAGAAACTAAATGGGGGGGTTGTCATTCAGTAACAGTTCTGAGCTATTCTTTTTCCATTTGATTCAGCTTCAGCAAGCTGAAGGTTTTCATTTTGCATACATGTAGTAGAACAGTAGCTTAAATGCGAGAGCATATTTTCTCCCCTTCCTGTTAAGGCACTGGTCGTGCATCACAGGAATGGGGAGGGCAGGATCAATGCCTCTACGGGAAGAAAGTGCACGCCAAAGCAAGGAGGAATGTTCAGGAATAACCTTACAGCCCAGTGGCAGGGGACAGCTCCCTGGAAACATTTGAGCAATGGCAGAGAAGTTTGAAGTGCTTGGTGGGTCTATAGCCTAGGGTTTTGCATATGGATGGTTTGTAAACTAAACATGCTCCCATGAGCCAGACGTTCACATTGCAGCACAAAATGATCTTGTGCTGTCATTCAGTAATGATATCTCATTTGATACTCAAGTGCATAGTGTAGCCCTAAACATGAATACTAAGTTCCTCTTGTTAAACACCCTGCTGCAATCCAGCCACAGCTTTAATTCTCTTCATCATTCTGCATTGTACAGTTTATGAATACATCTATTTTCACAAGACCATGATAATTGAATTGCACATTAATAGCGTTTGGCACTATGCACAAAACTAAATCAGTTGCTTACAGGGAGGCATATTAAAACCATTGCAAAAAAGGCTTGCATTGCACAGCAAAGTAGTAAAGCACTAGAGGTCACTCTTACAATTTAGGAAACAAGGTTTAAGGAAAAGGCTCAAGCTTCTTCCCAATACAGAATTATGAAGGATAAAACAAATCAGGTATGAAATATATTTACTACTGGCTTTCTCAAATACTTCTCAAAAACAAGTCAAACTCAGTTACAGTATCAAATGACTGACTTGAATTAACAGATTTTTCTCATCTGTGTTAGCATTTATAAATGTATAGTATTTTTATTTATGAGTAAGTCCTAACTCCTATGTCAAAACAGTCATCTGAACTGAAAAAGTAAGAACTGTCCCCATTCTACAGGCAAGGAAACTGATTGTGGATAGAGCAAATGAAATTATTTAGAAATTAAAGACTGAGCGCTAACATGAAGAGAACTTGGCCAATCTAATGCATATTATTCCTTTTCAACATCTAATCTGAAAAAAAAAAAGTAAAATCTCTTTTTATATATATTACTTTGGAAATGAACATTTCTGTTGGAGACTTTGTTTTAAACGCAACAGTTTCCATCTCAAGTATCAAGGTATGAATTTGGTTTCATAAGATGACCTCAGGAGAAAAGGTTTTTCATAATTACTGATTACAGTAGATACATGCAGCGGCCATTACCTACTCACTTGAACTTACTTTAGTCCTTTCTTCTTGAGAAGTTGACGAGGAATTGAAATCTTTTTCAGTAGGTGGTTCTACTATTAGCATTAATGTATTCAAATATGTTTACAGAACCAGTAAAGTTCCGTTTTCTTGCATGGATTTTGATGGCTAGATTGTCCAGTAATCTGCCAATCATAAAAGAAAATAGGAATTTTTTTCAATTCTTTTTGCTAAATTGATCTATTTTTCTTTTTTTTTAATTTTATGTTTCTTTCTTTCATATCAGATCCTGAATATGTAAGTTTTGCTTTGTCGTTCCTCAGGCCATCTACCATTAAGAAAAGACCAAAGTAAAGACCTTTACACTTCACCTTGAAGTGTCAATGTTAATGTTACTAAGTCAGTTGTATAAAGAAAATTTCTTGGATCAAAAATGGATGTGTTCAGAATTATTTCTATCTTAAAGAAATCATAGTGTTCCTCTTCTGAGTAAAATGATTTTGAAGTTCTTAGTTTATCTGAAGGTGACAGACTGTCATCTAGAATATGAAAATTTACTTCTGGGTTTTATTTTGGTGGATTTGGGTTTTTTTTTTTTTGGTTGGTTGGGGGGGTTTTTTCCCCCCTGAAGGATAACGCTGACACTTCCAATCAAGAGAGGTAATAATTGCTGCTGGAAACTAAAATCTTTTAGAAATTCTGTAGTAGTGCTGTTTCATGCTTTCCTATGCTTTCTTCCTCCCCAAGAATTGCACTTCCAAAGCAGTTTAAAGAAGTTTGAAGTGCACAACCCTGAGTGAGTAACTGTATAAGGTCAGGTGTGAGTTTTAAATGAAGGATTAAAGCAAGTACTCCTGTAAGGTTTTTTTCACTGGAGCTAGGAGGTATTTTTATTTTATTGGGAACTGTCTCTACAGCTGTAAATCAGCAAGTTACTAAATCAGCCCTTGAGAACTTGCCAGAAATTGGTACTCTAATAGGTGCAGTCATTTTTTTGTGTCAAACTCTCTAAAACTGAAGTGTTGCAAAAAACATAATTAAACACTCTACATGCAACTGAACTGTGACTAGAAATTATTAACATTAATTTTGACAGTGAATGGAAATAAAGAGAACAAATTAGGGACTTTCCATGTAAATTCTCATCTCTTTATACCTACTTCTCTTTGTTAAAACTCTCCAGTTTTACAGCAGCTTTCATCAATACATATTTTCATATTTGTACTGCAATGATAATAATTTTTATAAATGCAGAAAGGTTTATTATTATTATTACTGTTGTTATTAAAAACCAGGGACTTCTTGCTAATGCTAATAGGTGACCTATTCTAAAGTTGACAGAGAATGACTGTTAATGATGCTGAAGTTTTCAAATAGAGGACTGATCACATACCTTATCAGATGCAAGTCATTGTATAAGTAATATCCCCAGGGAAGAGATTACTTGCTACAAGGAAAACATTGTATCTTAATTTAGAAAATAATTTCATTCTGATGTTAAACATTGGTACCAAACAGTTCTGTAGATTATTTGCAATTTGGAATTTCCAATTTGGAATCTCATTAAAGATATACTGAAATGTTGCTTATCACAAACAATTTAAAATAAAATGTAGTTCTTTTACCATTAGTTTGTGGTTGATGTGAACTGTAGGGGAGGAGAAAGTAGAAACCTCTTTAATTCCCTTTTAGCCTCATTAATATTTATCTTCCATTTATTACTATCTATCTCTGCTCTGAGGTGGCAATGAAGACCCCATCAGAGATCAGGCCACCTCTGGGCAATTATTTACATGAATAAAACATTATAGACATCTCTAGTATATTTTGCGTGTTTATAGTACAGTAACATCAAAAGCTTGTATCAACATCAAATCTAAACCAATACCAATGGAAAAATGTATCAAAATTTATTTCACACTTTCAAGGCTGAGAATTCACAGAAAGGCCTTGGGTTGATTATGCCGAATATAATAAACAAATTGCATCCCATGGCTCTAGGCTTTCAAATTCCCATGAACATATTTGTCCCTGGACTCAGTCAGCAGGATGGATGGAGCAAATTCAGTCATGATTGATGGATAGTGATGGACAAGTAATGACATTCTTGTAGTGGGATACAATCAACCACAGAAAGAAAATGCAGTAAGTTATATGTAAAGTATGTTGTCAGTGCTAGTAACAACATTTGCATTATGTGTTAGGATCTACTGTGTTTTAATTAAGTACCAGTTAGGAGTTCCAGAGTAATCACTAACTTCTTCACATCTTAATTCTGCAGCCATGACCGTTCTGCTTACTTTCTTACATAGTAAGTAGATGTAAGCATACATCTGTGTTCATCCACAAGAAAGACAACCTTTAACTAAGGTGTTGTATCCAATTATCTATGTCTTACAAAATCATGTACACTGCTATCATTGTATGAGTCATAATGCTAAAATTTAGTATTTTTTCTGAATGCATCTATGCTGCAGTAGAAACCAACAAAAAGTTTGCCATATATTGATATATCTCAAATGATATATTTTCCAGTATTCTGTTTACCAATTCTCTAAGAACATCAGCAGTGATAATTTCATAGCTTCTAACAAGTTTAGATTGGAAAAAATAAGTCAAATCTCTCCCCCATCCCTTCTCACCCCCGCTGACTCCCCACCCCAAACAAGGAACTCAAAGAACACTGGAATGTTCAAGAAACATTACACCTTTCAAATATTTATTTTCTTTTCCCCTGAAACAACACTGTGCTTTGGTGCTACTTGCTAGTTTGAGAGTTTAGTGTGCCGTATCGCATAGGATTAGAGCTGTGTTTTGTGGGAAAGCTAGAACTGCTTCTCAGCACTTTTGTACTTTTATTCCTTGGTAGTTACTGCCAACTAACAAGTTGATAACACAGGTGGAGGCAGTAAGCTCTGTCGCATTCAAAGGGCTCTTCTTCCTTGAACACACCATACAATTTGTTAAGAATGATAAAGAAATACCAAATACTAAAATTAGTCATGTCTGTCAGTAACTCTAGAAGTACACATTAACTTTATTTAAGAGGTTTCTGAAGTGAAAAGTTTAAATTTTCTCTTCCTTCTCAGTTTTCAGTTGTTTTATGAAGAGGGAAGGAAAACCAAAACAATAGCGATAACATTGATTTTACAAGTTTCTGTACAATTGCTTGGTTTTTTGCACTGTTAAATATGAAAAAAAAAAATATTTTGGTAGATTGATCTGGCAGTTCTTGAATATAAAATACTTTTTGTAACTTACAACTTGTACTTTTATTAGTCAGGGTTGTTCATGGCTTCTAGATTAAAATTGAAAAAGAGGTATGTGTGTCAGTATACTGGCATGTATTATATAAATATCATGACAAAAGCTGTCTCTCTAAACTTGAAAATAACATAAAATGTATAGGAGATACAGTATGTGTATAGGAGATACAGTATTTTGGCGCAATGAAAATGCTTTTGCTTTATTTTTTTGCAAAACATGATGCAGACAATGATAGGTTTTAACCAATTACGGTTAACAGAAATTTTAACTCTGCAGTGTTTTCTGCTTATGTATTTAATCATGCTTACTTATCTGTTGTGTGTTTGTGTTTTATATATGTGCAAGTATGGTATTACAGACTAATGTTTGTCAAAGGAATACTCTATAGGTCTCCCTCCATCAGTTGAAGCCTACGCCATTAACCTTGAGTTAAACCTGTGAAGCAAAGAGGAAGATTGGTGTCCAATTATTTTTCTTTTCAGAAGAGTTTTCAGTGTTTATTACCAATTGCTATGCTATTTTTTAGTATGCAAAATGTAGTGTGGACTGGGAGGTAAAAATAATACTGTCTACAGTCTACTTAATAAGTATTTTCAGTGCAATAATTTGAGATGTGATTGAAATCCTGGAAACTTCTGACATTTTAAATAGATTAAAATTAGTAACTACAGAATTATTATTTAAATAATGTGCTCATTTAATAGACTAGTGAAGAAAACTTCCTCTAGGGTTTCAAATCTCAAAGGATATAGAAAAAA
>VZSZ01011134.1:258-12144 GCA_013398815.1 Ibidorhyncha struthersii | reverse complement strand
GAAATAGCCCCTCAAAACTTAGTACTTTCAGGAGTATCTGAATGCAGTGGAGCACACTGGAGGCTGCTGAGCTCTGCCCTCGAACTGACAAGGTGTGTTGCAGTAACTCTTCGTTTTATCAGCCTGAATGTGGAATTTTTGGGGCTGTTTTTCATTTGCACCGTGCCAGTGCGATCTGGAGCTCCACTGTACCTTGCAGCGATTACATTTCTGTCCTCAAGCAAAGTCTGTCTCAGAGTCTGCTTTTCCACAGAGTAAACATCCTCCAGTAATTAAGACTGAGAACAGATCTCTTAAAGAGGGAATATCATAAAACTTGTTTGCAAATACTAAGCCATGATTTTAGCTTGTTTATTCTTACATAAAACATATATGTAAATGGAAATGTATGTCACTGAATATGTTTGTTTCCCTGTAAAATAGGAGAAACAAAGCCATGGTGGTTCATGCTGTCATTTCCTAATGTACTTTTGGAAGGTCTGGATGACAGTCATGAGCCTGGCACAAGAACAGGAATATGACAGGGTTTTGCTCATGGCACAGTGCTGTAAAAACATTATTATGACTTCAGCAAGTAATTAAGTAAAATGAAATACAGAAGGAATTCAATGATAGATGAATCAGCCCCGAAACCTTTGTTTGGATTTGATAGCCCCAGTGTTACTGTAAGAGACTATCAATGTATTTTTTTGTCTGCATGAAACTTATAGTGCCTATAGCAATATATAAGTGTAAATCTCTCAGATGTCCTAGGCAGAGGTGACAGGTTAAAGGTAACTATAGCACTCTCCTGAAGAAGCCTTTAAGATATCTTAGGAAATGTATAAGTTTCTTTTACAGAAAATCACTTTTTACCATCTATGCCTTGTCTATTATTAGTGTCCTTTGGGGCATGATGACTTCTTTCTCTTTTTTCTTTTTCATCCCCAAGGGCTCAAAAAAACTCATCTGTACTCAACTGTAAACTTGTTTTGACTTTTGTGAACTGCCATTATCTCATAGATCATTCTTATGTTGTATAGCTGTGCTTTACTGTGTCCTGATTCATTCTCCTTGGACAGGAAAACAAAGAATTCAAGAGATAGAAACTGGGGAAAATGATGATTAATGTGCAAGTACCAATATGTACATTTTTGCGCTGTCTGCAGTGAAGGATTGTTATTTTTGAACCCGTTGCAAAATGTCTACATCTATTTGCTAGCTTTCTGTAGCCCAGAAGTGGTAGGTATCCAGTCCGACTGACCCAAATTTTGCACAATGGGTAAGGGATGTATAGACACCTATGCTGCACTTGATCTCTGTTATCTTTAGGACACTGTAGTAGAAAGTAAGGGTTTTTTCAGCATCTTGTTTCATGTTTTCAGAGGGAAAAAGAAAATTTACCATGGCAAAGATTGCTTTCCTTCTTCTTCTATCTCTGCGGTAGCTACTTAGAAATTTGACAACACTATTTTTTTCTTGGGAAGGGTGGTAATTCTAACAAAGAATTCTCTGATCAAACTCCCACCTCTAGTAAAGCGTGTATGTGTGATGGGGGTAGTTTCTGTTTTGATGTTTCTAATATATTTTTGTAATGTCTCAGTGGACATGTTTCTAGATACTGCCGCAGGTGCTAAAAATGTATGTTGAGTGGAATCAAATTATGTCAAATTTCAGTGTATGGTTATGCATAATTTAACATTATAGATTGAACGACATGATTCAAAAACCTACCAGTGAACCAGTGTCAGTAAACTGATAGTAAGATGGATCACAATGGTTTACTTAGGAAATAGTAAATATGACGTTCATATTTATATGTTTGCTTTTATAGTTATTTATAGTTATTTGTATCCATATCTTGTTGAACACTTTAACTTATCAACAGATTATTTTTTTTTAGTGAGAGATTAATCTTTCCCACCTGTATTGCTTTTTAATAGTGGCAGAGGTGTTATGTTACCCAGACTCATCTAGATTTTGAAATGTTCCTGTGATCCTTATCTTCCTATCCTGCCATTTGCCAGCATAGAGGTATGTGTGGGAGAAAGTGGTAGTGAAGGACTTCCTTTGACTTTGGAACCTCACTGCTGAAACCATGTTAAAACCACACTTGCAGTAATGGACAATTTCAGTCAGAAAATCAGCTACTATTTAGTGCAAAATCCTTTTTCAAAATAGAACATTATAAAATAGTGAATATTTCTTAAACTATAATCTCTCATAAAACAAGACCAGATAAATGGGTGGTAAATGGCAGTGGGTGGTAGTACTCAGTGTGTTACCCACTTGGAATGTAAATAGTGGTCTGCTTAAAAGTATTTGAAAGATAGTATAATGATCCACTTAAACTTCTTCTAATCCAATAATTCATTGTCATTTTAAACGCAATTAATCTCTGTCATTATGGACAGAAGAAATCATATGCCAAATCATAGGGTACCATCTGTATTAGAATGTGGACTTTGTTGTGAAGGAGGAATTGTGTTATTCCTTCAGACTGAACAGGAGGTTTTATTTTCAAATCCTAACTGCAAGACTCAGAAGAAAATCAAACATTCTTTAAAATAATAAGATACTTTTTTCTGCTGTTTAAACTACTGTTGGGGAATTTTTATCGTACACCTCGAGGTGAATTAAACAAATGTTGGTGCTTAAATATATACAAAAATAAACAATCAATGAACAATGCATTGACCAGAATCCTACTGCAATAAGTGGTTCTAAAAGGAGTCTGCAAAGATGGCTACAAGACAGCAGGGAGTCACTCTGTCTCTAGCACTCTTACTTGCAGCCTGTTTAACCCCTTCTGCACTTGGGCCTTTTTGCCCTCCTTGCCAGATCATTTCTTGGTCACAAATTTACAGCAGCTGAGTTCTTGCAAATCGAATTTCCCCTTTACTACTTCTGTACTTGTGTAGCTTTTCAGTTTTTTTTTTTAAATTATACTTGAGAAGCCTGATTTTGTGGTTCATATGTTAAAATAGAATTCCCAGCAGACTGGCATATAATACATATAAGTCTTGAATGTGGACATGGGCAAAACACAGAAGTCCATGGCTGAGTCTACTACGTTTTCTAAATACAATTTAAAGTAAAGAATGATGCCTGGCCCAAACTTTTTAAGGACTTGACAATTCATTAATTTACATAGAAATATTTACACCTTCTTAATATGTAGAAAATGTTCATAAACCCAACATTTTCAGCATTGGTGTTTTTTGATTTTTTTTTGTTAGGTTTTTATTTGAATCAGTTTTAGTATTTTTTCAAGGGTTAAGTTTCCTGTAGTATGAAATACTGTTTCGCGATTAATCAAAGCAAAGGTCTGCAAATCTAGTGCATTGTCAGTGGCGCAGTATTTTTTAAATTTCCCCTGTTCCCCTTTGTGGGCATCAGAAATTCAGATGTCAGATTGTTTCTTTTTTACCATGGCCTCATTTTTTTCCCTGGCAAGTTCCCTGAAGGCTGGAATTATCTCTATTTCTGACATGCGGTTTGGCTGCCAAGACTGGCTTTGGCTACTCTGCTTTTTACCATTTCTTCCTGTTACTGAGAAATGTGGAGTTTTTGTAGTGATACAAGTAGATGGAGATAGACCCTTCCAGCTTGGAAGTCTTGCATATAATTGAATATTTGAAGCCACAACTCATAAAAAGGGAATAACTTAATAGACACTTAAAATGTTTACTGCTGATAGCACATCTGTAACACATCATCTTCTGTGCTAGCAAGCGGGTTTAATCACAAAGGTTGTTTGTGCATGTCAACACTCTTGGCACGTTCAGTGTTGCTAGCTTGTACAGTTTTTATGCTGTCTTTTGGTGTCGTACACCTTCTGTGAAGCTGCAGTATTCAAACAATTGAACAAAATAAAAGCTTTCCAATGACTTTTTTCAAGATCTAATCTTTGTAATTGTGAAACACAGAATAAAAACATTTAATGAGTTATCTTAGCGAGGGCATTAACAGTCTGCATGCATCTGTCAAGGATTTTAAGTGTGCATCCCGTTCTGGGCTTCCAGTCCTGGTTGTTGAAGGAAGGACTTCAGCAGGGACCTAGCTGACATCAGCACTTGTAAAAAAGCAAAACTTTTTAAATACATTGCCTGATTTTTGCCTTGTTTTGAGTCTCAGAGTGCTTGCTTGTGATATTAGCTATTTTTGATTATTGATTTGAGAATTGATTATAGTGTTGGGTAATTTCTGTCCTTATTGCTCACAATCTGGGGGAAAAAAAAAAACAACAAAGAAGAAAGAACTCTTTAGCATTTAATTCTTAGGAGTTAAACTTCATAATTTTTTAATGCATAATATCAACTAATTCCTTAGGTTGGCAAGATTGCACTTGTAATTGTGTACTTGCAAATCTAGGTGTAAAAAATGACTTTTTGTACAGGTGTGTGGGGTTGTTATTTTTTTATAATAAATCATGATTTTTAAATTTATTTTAATGAAAATCTTTAGCATATGTTTGCATCTTTTGAATGTGCTTCACTCAGCAAGCTCTCTTTGACCTCTATTTTGTGCTCAGTTTTTACATGGTTTTCTTATTGATGTTCATGGGTAATTGCATACGTGAATTTAATACAGGACACAAATAGTTTAATTGCAGATATCAATGCAGAGCTTGCCTAAGGATGATAAGGAAAAGATCTATTTTTGCTCTTCTGAGTATGTTTCAGAGTTAATTTTGATACACATTCAGAGAAAAAGCACAAATGCAGAACACCCTGCACAAACGTTTTCTGGGGCATTTTTGGATGCCTCATTCACAGCTACTGTGTGTTGAGCTCACATCCGTAAGAAGTGATACATTTCCAAAGGATAGAAAGCTTATTTTCAATGCCTCTTTTTCTCTCACTGGTAGCAGTTTTGACCAGTTCTTTCATGTCACACCATTGAACAGAGCGCCCACTCCTCCGCCACCCCCCCCCCGGCTTTCTTTTTCTTGGTGAAGTTTAGTGAAAACACTGGTTTGTGTCAAAAGAGGAGGTAAACAGTCATGACAGTTAGGAAAGGGATGATTTTTACTAAGACTTCCACTGGCAATTGGTGTTCTCTTTATTAAATTGGTGGATTCCATTTACAGGGTCCAGCAGGGGTCCAGATGTAGAGTGTTCCTGATTAGTCCCTGTGGGATTTTTTGAACAATGCAGGTTACAGAGTATCCTGCCACTGTATGCCTTCTGTAGGTGGCAAGATACAAAGCTGTGCCAACAGCCAAATGTTGAAGGTTTTTTATATGTATTGGTGACTATGTGCCGCGCAACACTCATAATGTTTCCGCTTTTAAGAAGAATATCCAATTCTGTCTGTTCCTTCTGGTTTAATTATATTTTGGCATAATTACAACAGAAACAGATATCATAGAGTGATGAACTTTGGACTGTGCCTTGTCTTAAAGTTTTTCACATTGACAATGAGCTTTCAAAAAACATGGTAACTCCTTTTTATAGAATTAATCTCTGGTTGGACATTCCTGATTATGCAAGTGCACGTGGTAGATATAACATAACTGGTTCCCTTCCTCTCTCCATTTGCAATGCCTTTGCCTCAGCAGAGTTTCTTGTGAAGCTGAGCTACATATATTACAGTTTTGCTCTGTGTAGCACAACAACAAGTGAAACTGTAAAACTGCTTTTTGACCACGTGGTACAACTTCAAAAATCCATTGATTTCAAAACCTCATCTTGATATTTATGTTTTTGGTAGTGCCGTATTCAGTCAAAACCCCCAAAACACAGCTGCTTCCCTCACCACCCCAGCTTCCCCCTGCCATCAGTTTAAGTTATTGATCTAATAGCAAGAAATAAATGGTCTGATATTAAAGTTAGGCACTGCTTTGAAGAGAAAATGGGTAGAAAATAAATTACTAATTAGGGCAGTAGCATTCATTGGAATGACAAGATGAGGTTTATTTTAATATTGGATAACGTTATTAAGCAATAATGAAATGCAATATTTTTCTAGGCACTGTGCTATGTTAGCAGATCATGCTATTTGTTTTGTTTAAAGGTGAATCACATTTCTTTAAGCAGGCCAAGAAGATAAGGCACATAGCAAAGCACAAACCTTTTACCTTTGCAGTGATATGTACAACTATGTATGGAAAGCAGACAAATCATATGAAGAGCGGTTGAAGGAGCTGGGACTGTTTAGTTTGAGGAAGAGGAGGCTGAGGGGAGACCTCATCACTCTCTACAACTATTTGAAAGGACACTGTAGAGAGGTTGGTGCCGGTCTCTTCTCACAGGTAATTAATGACAGAACAAGAGGGAATGGCTTCAAGCTCCAACAGGGTAGGTTTAGACTGAACATTAGGAAAGAATTTTTCACAGAAAGGGTGGTTGGGCATTGGAATAGACTGCCCAGGGAGGTGGTTGAGTCACCATCCCTGGATGTGTTTAAGAGACGTTTAGATGTGGTGTTGGGGGATATGGTGTAGGGGAGAACTTTGTAGAGTAGGGTAGATGGTTGGACTTGATGATCCCAAGGGTCTCTTCCAACCTAGACAATTCTATGATGATTCTATGAAATGTGAGGAGGCTGTGCTAAACAGATGTGTCCAGCAAAGGATTTCCTCTCCATCAGCATACAAAGGCTGCTTTCACTGAAAAGGATGAAGAAAGACATGAGAAGCTAGGGCCAAGAGGAAAACAAATGAATTATTTCAGACAATGCTTACTTTTCAGAAAAAGGAGCCCATACTTGTGCTATCTACCGTATGTTTGAGGTTTCAGTGTTTGCCAAGAGATTAAGATGTTATCATCTTCGGCCTAAAATAATCCTTTTATTTATAGCTTGAGTAAACAAAACAGTAGAAGCTCACACAAAATTTTCATTCTACTAAAAAACTGACATACTGATAAGAAGTGTGATAATTTAGTTAGTGAAGTCAGAGCTCTGTAGGTTGGTCTCATAAATATGATGGAAAATTTCTCTCAAACTCCACTCTTTTTTATTGAAAAAAGAGTTATTGGACTGCAAGACTTATTCTGCAAGTAAATTGAAAATTAAGTTTTGCATCAAGGCCCTCATTAATTCCTTTAAAACAATTCTAAAATGTGGTATTTATAAGGATTCTTCTGGAACATTGCTTTTATACAGTATTTCAGCTCTATTACAACATGACGGGAGTGTAATAAAGACATTTTTTCTTTCTTATTTTTCTGTCTCTTTTTGATAGACTTCATCATAATTTTGCAATATTGCACTCCAGAAATAAGTGGAAAGGGAGGATCCTTGTACCTTAATTGTGTTTTTTGTTGTTTCAGATAGGCAGCTTGATTAGCTTTATTTATGTTATGCTCACATAAGTATGATAGTGTTAATCTAAATAAAGCGGGAACCCTTCAGGCTGATTATCCATATATTCATTCAGTATCCCTCAACAGACCACAATTATAGTGCACTTGCAAAATCTAAATAATCATTAGATGTAAGCTGTTGATTTTCATTAAAAGACAGATTTTTAAAATTCTAGATTTTCTGGTTTATATGATGAAGTTTGACTTCATTTCATCAGTATATTTTATTGCTTTGTAGTGTGTTACTTGTTCAATAGAATTCTATCATTCATCTGAGAACTAGCAACCAGTAATACTGAATTTTGTTTTCTATCCCACTACTTTATTCTTCCTTGTGAATGTGTAAAGTAAAATGTGAAACTGACCCCTGAAAATAAACTTTTGCCTTTCTGTAAGTCTTCTAATCTGGAGTTTACAAAATCATGATTTATTTTCTGCTCTCTTTTTCTTTCTTGTCTGTCCAAATGATTAAGGGTTGTGGATGAGATGCTACCCACTACCACTGGCCTACAGTAAATTGTTTATGTCCATATCTTTGAGGCTGGGGTGTGGATTTGTAATCCTTCATGTTGAGACAGCACTTGAATGTGATAAATTTTAAGCATCCACTTGATTTTCATAGTTGTTCATACTAGTAGGTAATCTTATGTCATCTTATGACTAATACACTTCAATCGTGTCTATCTAATGAGCTTCTGACTTGCCTGTCAATACACGACCTTGTACTTTCTGGTGTCAGATTTCATTCTATTTCTGTTACTCTTTCATCATCTAGTTCTTTCTTATGGTATCTTGATTCTGCTCTGTATTGATGACACCTCCTAATTTTACAGCGAGATGAATTCATAAACACATCTCTCCTTTTTGTTTCATGGTCTTAATGAAATTAAGGAATGCCTTGATTCCCAGACTGTTAATTCCCATCTGGTTTGATTCTCCCTTTCTCAGTATCTACCATTACCATTTTCTTGTCCTTATGCGGTATGTAGCTTCTTTTCTCAGCTACTCATGAATGACTAGCAATTTCCTATGCAACAATAGATAAAATCAGCCACTGCTTTTCAATCTAGAAATTGCCTGTCATAGAAAACCATAGATTACTTTGACATGATCTACATTAGACAACCTTTGTTCCATTTGATCTAGTTTTCCATTTACCTCTATTTCCTCAAATATTCTTTCCTTTCAAAGTTGTTCTAGTCTCACATATTTTCCAGGTCAGATTTACTGATTTTTACAGCCTGCTTTGTGCCCCTTCAACCTTCCTCACCTCATCCATTCTGTATTTATACTACACAGGGTATTGTCCACTTATTCACTACCAATTCTCCCTGATAGATTAGTGTACTGTGTTTGTTTCTGGATCTGGGATATCTTGTATCGGGTTTTCAGAATTCAGGGATACAGACTTTATTCTAAATAGAGCTGTGGTGTTATAATTTACTGCTATTTTTCTTTTTTTTCTTCATTTGATCACATTATCCATCCTGTCTTTGTCCCTTTGATCATCAATCACACTTCTAAAATATTTTGAGAGATGTTGTTATATAACTTAGTAGCTAGCATCATATTTGATGAGGAGCAAAAAATTTCACATTTAATGTTAAATGTTTTCATACTTCAAGAAGAAATGAGATGTATGTTACAGAAAATTGAATGTCTTATTAATAAACATAGGCACACCGCACTTGTTAAACATAATGATTTGCAGAATCGTGGATATTAAAAGATAAATGTGTACTCAGAAGTCATTCTTAAATTACATCATAAAATATGAGTGGTAACAGCTGATAAATGTTTAAGTAATACGAACTTTGGAAACGTTTCTGGGATTATTGCTTCTAAAAATACTTACTTTTATCTTT
Organism: Ibidorhyncha struthersii; assembly: GCA_013398815.1. Classification (NCBI taxonomy): domain Eukaryota; kingdom Metazoa; phylum Chordata; class Aves; order Charadriiformes; family Charadriidae; genus Ibidorhyncha; species Ibidorhyncha struthersii. Next base: position 2,990 of record VZSZ01011134.1, on the reverse strand, counting down.
GCTGTTTATTATATTTTGAGGGAACAATTCAATTTAATTTTGTACTATTGATTTTTCTTTTACCCGTTTTCTTAAGCTGGTTAAATCAAGTAATGTACCTGAGCTGCTGCAAGTCAATAAATGGTTTGAATTTAATAAAAATTCTTAGTAAAAATGAAGACCGACCCTCACCACACAAAACAAATGTAACATAGCAGTGAGTTCTGTCTAATCTGCTAAATAACTTATGCCCAACAGAAATGTTTTGTGTAGTATATTGTTTAAACACCTTTTTTATATAAAAACATAATTTAAAATATCTCTCCTTTACAATTTCCCGAGTAGATGTTTTTTTGAATATTTTTGATTTTGTTGTAGAAGTTATTGATCTATGCCACTCAGCCAATTAAATAATTTTAAAATTTTACATGGAATCTCACCAAATGTAAAATTTGATTGTCTGTAAGTATCTGTGTTTGTATATCTTGACATAACACATGCACTAATACCTGTAAATAATTATCATGGGAGTATATAGACATCTCTCTGTATGAAACAGGGCAAAATACTATATTTGTTTCATACAATCCAGTTTTGAACCTCTTGATATGCATAAACTTAAAAGAAAATGATTAAATTGTGTTTCATTATAACAGTAATGGCCCATCATTTTGAATAAATACAAGCAGTTAAATGTAATGATTGTTTTATGGAAATTACTTTGGCTTATTCCCAATTTTTAGGGTACTTTTATTATGTAAATTTAAATAACTTTTAGCTAACAATTACATTAAACAACAATATGAGTAGTATAATAGTACCTCATTGAATTAAACTAAAAAAGAATTGCCAGGGGATTATATTAAAATGTCTGTCTTACATGACATTCAGTCCCATAAGGTAACTATCCTGAGATACTGTTTCTTTGCTGTTTATATTGTATTCCTTTGATAATATATCCAGAGTGGCTGTTTCTTCATTCGACTTACGGTTTTGTTTGTTTGGCTGTTCATTTACATAAAGTAAAAGATTAATGTTCCTTAACAACTAAGTGTCTTCCCAACCCTGAAAAAAAGTAAAGGAAGAAAGAAAATAAACTTGATGATACTGTGTAATTGTCTTGGGGTTTTACCAACTTTCAGACTACATTTTTGAGACTTCTGTGAGGATAAAACATAGTATTTTTAGTTCTACCTTAAAATATTCGACTCCTAAAAATAATTTTGACCAGCTGTAGATTAAGTTTCAACGGAGTACACAAGGTATTGACTATTATTAAAAAATACTGGCAAATAAAAGGTTAGTTATCCGCCTCCCATGTGTATCTCTGCTTTTCATCGGTCTTGGGGATTGTTTTTGTTTTTTGTTTAATTTCCTTGCAGAGGCTTACCATGAACTCTATTGCTAAAGGCCAAGGTTCTTAGGACTCTGTGAAATTAAGAGTATAAAACTTATTTATAGGCAGTCCATATTTTAACTTTTTAGAATGCTCTCAATCTTGATTTAGCTTTCCCCAACTTTGTTTTTTCCCATTAATGTTTAAGACACCATCAGTACATTCCTTCAGCTGCCACACACACTGACTTTATATGTGTGTGTGTGCGTGTGCATGCGCATATGCTATTCTCTGTTATTCTGGAGAAAAAATCTATTTTCCTTCTATTTTTTAAACTTTATTTCTCACATTAAACACAGAACTGATGAAAAGAATGAATAACAAAAAGAAAAACTGACAGTAAGATGTGACATGTTTAAAATAAAATGATTACACTCCTATGAATAAGGTTTTCTGTAAGAGGAAGAGCTTGGGAGCTGCTGACTGAATTCTTTAACCCTTCAAAGACTGAGAATGTGTACATGCAGGTATAGGTCATATTGGAGTTTGTTTCTAACTGTAAATAAAGATATATTTGAGACTAAAGAATGGAGCTGGAATAAGGAACAGTTGGTGGAATTGTACTTTCTGTTCACTGCATGTGAAATACGCTGTCTGAACGAATTAATTTTTTTCTGTCTGAGGAGGAAAAGAAATAGAAAATGCCAGCACTAAAGAAGCCACCTTCCTATGGATTTACATCTTACAGTGTAAGGTTGAATATATATAGACTGCTACAAGACGTTTTGAGCTCCATTGTAAATGTTTACCAGTGTTACCAGTGTGTTTATTTGCAGTTGATTGTGTGGATTCTCTGGTGTCTTAGAAGATGAAAGTCCATCTGGCAGCCTGCCCGCAGGCAGGACACCGATAAAATCACTTTCCTTTATGATCGCAAAGTTTTAAGGAACTTTGTTATCTTTAGAACCTCTCCTATTCTTGAAATTTGGTTGAAACTGGGAAACAGCATGAAAAGTTGGACAAGAGAAAGAAGGGGAGACAAAAATAATTATATACAATGTATATATCACAGAATCACAAAATGTTCAGGGTTGGAAGGGACCTTTGGAGATCATTTAGTCCAACCCCCCTGCCAGAACAGGGTCACCTACAGCAGGTTGCTCAAGACAGCGTTCAGGCACGTTTTGCATGTCTCCTGCATGGGTGACTCCACAACCTCTCTGGGCAGCCTGTTCAAGTTTGTGCCCATTACCTCTTGTTCTATCACTGAGCACCACTGAAAAAAGACTGTTCCCATCTCCCTAGTACTCTCCTATTAAGTATTTACAAGTATTGATAAGATCCCCCCTTGGTCTTCTTTTCTCTAGACTAAAAAGACCCAAGTGCCTCAGCCTTTCCCCGTAAGAAAGATGCTCCA
>VZSZ01011133.1:239893-453935 GCA_013398815.1 Ibidorhyncha struthersii | reverse complement strand
TGTCAGCGCAGCGACGCTCGCACCTTCCTCCTGACCACGCTGACCGGGTTCAGAGTGTGACCGGTTGGTCACTGGTGGCGGTTGACATGGTGGCCGTTGGTAATGGTGGGAGGTAGTGGGGTGTAGAGGAGGGGAGCGCCCTCCCGGTGTGCGGAGAACGGGAGACCTGCGTGTGGGGAGAGCGGGATGAACCGAATACGTGGCGCTCGGTGGCAAAGAAAGCGACTGGGAGAGCAGGAGCCAGCCAGAAAGGGAAAGGGCGACCCAGCCGTGAGCAGGGGTCAAGTGGATTTGGGAAGGAGAAAGATGCGATCCCAGACAACACCAGCCCAGGGGAGAGGCCGAGGTCCCCGGGGAGGAGGTGGTACAGAGCCCCACAAGTGGGAAGAGGTGGTTAGAGCATAGCCAGGAGGTGTTTGCTTCCTCCCGTGGGGGAGAGGGAGTGGAAGTCCTCAGAGGCAGCTGTAGAGCGGGAGCAGCTACAGCCGCTGATCGGGGGGTGAAGGGCAGCTGGATAAAGAGAACCCCGAGGTCTGTTTACCAGGGACTTGCTGTGGATCCCTGAAATAGAGGAAAAAATGGCTTTCACCCAAAGAGCCGCCTCAGGAGAGAGAATGGAGAAGTAGTATTGCGTGGAGTTCCTGATGCGCAGCAGTGTTGTGTTGAAGCAAGTAGGGCCTGTTACTGTTCTCCTCACATGTATTTTTAACCAAGGAAAGTAAGCCTTCAGATTTACGTTTGAACTCTTAAACAGTCTGCACTGAACTAAATAGGAATTTGGCATGGACAAATGGTACCTCAGATAAATCATTGAGTAGATGTAAGGACAGTTTCCTCTCCCTCTAAGTGCGTTTCTTGAAGGCTAGTGGTTCCTAAACCCATGACCACCACTTGCCTTAGCGCTGACTCTCATTTGGCTGAAAATGGTCCCAACCAAGGCTTGAGCTATGTCGGCACGAATGAGGGAGGCCGCTGGTACAGCATGGGCCCCAGCACTCACGTTGATGAGCGAAATAAGGACGGCGCTCTTAGGATATCAACAGCAGTGCTGATACAGTGTTCTTGCTTTGTAGTTTCAGAAAGAAGTACTGCTTTGCAATACGTGGACTTGTTCCATGAGCAACCTGACTGGCAGAACTGTAGCAACGTTGTTACACTACAACAGCTATACCGTTTTTATCGCTCTGGATTATTACATACATTATTCTGAAATAAAAGTGATTCTGGTATAAAGCAGAGTAACGGTACCAGAATAAAGTCACTTTTATTGCCAAGCAGACTCCTTACAGAGGGTTACGCTGGCAGAATGGTAGTGGCAACAGGACACAGCTGGAGGTCTGTATGTCTCTCCCCCAGTGTAGGCAGGTGCTCATGCTTTTGAAGCAGATTGCGTACTTCTGCCCTGCATCTCTCTTACTGGAGTGGGAAACGGGAACTCCGTGGAAAGAAGTGACAGTGGGGCAGATACCCTCTTGAAAAAACAAATGTTCAGTGAAAATTTCTGTTGAGCCGTTGCGGGCTGGTCCTCGCAGTTCCTGTCTCACTGAAGGAGAGAGGAAGCGAGGAATATAAATCTATATGATCAAAGTAATACAGCTATTAGTAAATAACCTTTCTTCCTCCTTCAAGCGCTGCCTGCATAAATATCCGTTTCTATGTATACCTGTACTAGTTCTCAGAGGAGGCGAGTCTGAGGTGTATTAATTAAATAGAGAATGATTTCCCGAAATGGGATATAGATCGAGTTGCCAAACTAAGAAAGAGCTGACAGTTTGTGGTCGGTTTCTACATAGAAATTTTACACGGATCTATGATGGACACATTTCCCAGAAATTCTGTGGAATGTACTGTTGACCTTGTATAATATAAAGTGCTCAAACTTCAAGCTCTGTAGTGATAGAGTGATGTAAAGATGTATAAACAAGACATGAAGAAGGTTGAATGTTCTTTAAAACCTCTGAATAGAAATTGCTGATTCTTGGAGTTCTGTGCAAGAAGACTTGATTTAATCTTATGTTCCTTTCCACACTTTAAAAGTACATGATGGCTTCTTTAACAAAGTCTTTTTTTCAAGCTGGTTGATACGGGATTCTTTTTATAAACCTTTTTAATAATGCAAAGTTAAGGTCAGTATTAGTATACGTCAGTTCGGCGTGTCCACTTCAGGTGACTTCCAGCCTCTGATAAACAGAGATAGGGGAATACTTATGAAGTAAAAACATATACGTAGGAAATATGGTTAATGAACCCATCATTTTTTTAAGGGAACCTGGATTCTGTCATATGAAGCCCATTACTAGAAATGATTAAACATGGTAACGCCCTAAGTGAGCTGAATACGTTCTGTAATTTGTTCAGAGTATGTAGGATGTAGATGGAAATCTGTGGGTTACAATGCAATTATGTGTGAAAGGGTTAGAAATTTTTAAAAAAGGAAATTATTGCTGCTACAGTGTTTGAATGTAGCTAGATTTTCTTCTAGTTTTGCCTAGGAGATAAGCAGACTGTGCTAATTTATGCCATTACCTTCCTTATCTATATGATGTCATGACACGTCTTGGTATCTGTATCATGTGAGCTAAATGTGTCAGAATACCCTTCAAAGAGTGTGAGGCTGATTGTGGCATGCACTTGAACTTACGATTTCTCAGATTATTTTATGTTTGTTCTCACAGTCGTACATTTTTTTGCAAGGGAATTTAATTGCACCGAGAAAGCTGCTTTAAGGTTTAAAGTTACTGAATTCCTCAGTAGTTTGAACAGAAGAGGAAATGTTTAGTTATGTGTGCAGCTATTGTCAATTTGGGGAAATAGAGTTATTGTATGAGCTTGCAGATAGGAGCAGAAGCTGGACAAAGTGATCTCAGGGCATCAGGTTTGATGGAAGCAAACAGAGGCATAGAATCATTCCTAAACTCCCAACAGGTATTGTCTGATGGAACACCTTTACATATTCTTGTGATTCACGGAAGAACTTCACATGTGATTACCTCACTTTTGCAGCTAAGCCCATGCGGTATGAGATGTGCCTACCCAGCAGTGATATCAGGGCTAAATTCCATCCTTCCACACTGGAGGCAAATATGTGGCGTGCCATGAGGAGGAATGTTGCAGTGTTGGAGCAAGCTAGGAGACAAATCAACGCTCACCTTGGTCTGCATCTGAGAAATCATGGTATTTAAGATTGTAGTACAGGAAGGACACCCCTCTGTATCAGGGACACTTCACTAGGTGAAGCAGGTGGACTTCAGGTCTTGGAGAGTGGCTCTGCTTTTGTTTTAGCTGGTGTTTGAGTGGATCTTCTCAAACACACTTTTGCCTTGCTTTTTTTTTTCAGAACCACTTCATTGTCAGATGAAATCAGGGTGGAATCTCTCCATATCTTGTCAGCATTATTACACTTTTCACTAAGTCCGTTGTAGCGTTATACGTGTTATTTCGATCACCCTCCCTGAACCATAGGATGTGTTGTGAAGCCAATGATTCTACTTTATATCTTAGTTTTAGGCAGTCCTGCGAGGAGCAATGGACTCAATGATCCTTATGGGTCCCTTCCAACTTGAGATATTTGATGATTCTCTGTTCTTGTTGGGATCGCTCTGTGTCATAGACCAGTGAGAAATACTCAGTCATAGATTCTCTACTGTAGATGCTCAAAATTAGAGTTCCGTTAACAGATTCAATTCTGAAAAAAAAAAAGCCCTTAATTTTGATTTTTTTACATTTCATTTAGAAAGGAAAGTAGAAAAATCTTTATAAAGTAGTCAGATAGTTCATTTAAATTACTTTGAAGCAAAACTGAGCTTGAGAGTCCGAGCTCTGAGGCTTCTGCCCCAGCTGTGGCTCCTGGAACTTAAAGGGTCCCATCTCCTTGTTTTCTCTCAGCTAGATGGACAGAGACCCAGGAATCTGGAAATTTGGAATGAGGACTTGGGCAGGAATCTCAAGGTTTGGCAGTCTGAGCTTCTGTGCTTCTGGCTTTTATTGGGTGAAAGCCCAACTGTCCTGAGAGTCCCATTAGAAGTGGAGAGTTTTTTCTGGCTCTCTGCTGCATCACTGGGGCTAGGGTTCCTGTGGCTTCAAGGCAGAGAACTGGAATATCAGGAAACCCTGACTCCGGGACAGTCTTTATGGCAGGAGTTCCCCACAGCTGTGAACTCTGCAAGTCCATTTGCTGTAGCAGCTCCTCTGGTAATGAAGAAGGAAAACTGCTGGAGTGGTTTCATTAAAGCATCTTGTGGTTAGTCAGAAGTTTGTAAAACCATTATTTTTTTGCTTATATTTCTGTTTGTGATGTAACAGAATTTTTCAGTTTGGTCAGAACATTTCTGGTTGGTTCTACCCACCATATACTATAGCCCACATCATTTCACAGGGTTGAGAATAACATGTTGCTTGTCTTTGCATACCACAAATACGAGGTGTGAAAGCTGGTATAACATGAATGAACAGGACTTGTTAGGATATTTTTTATGGGAAAATAGGTGCCCAGACAGTCACAGACAGGTTTTTAGGGTATGTCTTTACCACAGAGTTCCCCATGGCTCTTAGAAATCCTCTAAACCAGCTGAAGCCACCTGGACCATTTGGGACTGTAAACTAATGCGTCCACTCTCTAAACATGACTTCAAAAAAACCTGAGTCCCGGCTGGGTACAAAAGCAGTATTGGGCTGATGTTAACTCCACTTGATTGGCCCATCAGGGAATATGAACTACAGATTATTTTAGCACATCGCGTCAGCTGCTAACGCAAACCTTCAATTACGTGTGTTCGGTTTTGCAACACAGGCTGGGCTAACTAGAAGGCAGATAAAGCAGACCATTTTGTGAGGGAATGAAGGCTCAGGAGGCCCTCTTGCCTATGCTGCGGACTTTCACTACCTGCTGTAATTCACCTCAACAGCGCGTCTCTATTTATGTGTGTTACAAAGAGACAAAGGAAGCTGCTGTGGGAAAATCTTTCTTTCTTACCAGGGACTGTAGTAATCCCACTGCCTGCTGCAGTTTACCAGCCATGTGTGTGCTGTCGCTTGCTGCACTGTTTGAAGTATCCTTAACTTGCTGTAGGAACAATTTGTATAAGGTGCCGTCGAGGAAACTCTGAAATGCTTGTAATAGTTATCAAAGTAATAAAGGTCTTTCTGAATAAGTGATATTGCGCATGTCAGAACTAAATAATGGGCCTAAATATTTGTGCCTAGAATTCTTTGTTGCCTGCTAAGTGAGGGGATGGAAATTGTAGCCTGGCAGTATTAAAACTAAGCAGTCAGGAAGCTCTGCTCAGAGCTGCTCAATGACTGGGATGTCAGATAGGATTCCACAGATTTTCTCTGTGTTGATGCAGTGCATGTGCATTCCACTCTGTTACATAAATCAGTGTGAGTCAGTTCATATTTGATATGGGAGCTTTGGAAAATTCTTCATAGTAGCTTTCATATAATATTTGCTAAGGCACCATGTACAGCATTGCTGCATATAGAGCATATATGCTGTGTTAGCTGTGCTATACAAGGCTACTTTCTAAACAGTAGAAAAACTTTTCTCCCACAGGTGGAAAATAACGATGGAGTCAGCAACCATTGTCATATATTTTCCTAGAACAGCATGCGTCTAATTCATCTGCGTAATGTAGCTTTCAGAAAGCTGTATCTAGTTCAGTGGCATAATTTACCTTTCAGAAAGTCGGGAGTTCATCTCAAATGTATACGCTCCTCCACACGTCGTTCTCAGAACTACCAAGTGCCCTGGCACATGGAGAAAGCTACCAGCGTACCTGACAATCATTCTCAGACAGATGCTAAAGCATGCTCAAAATCAGTCGTTTTGGCCTGTATTAAATGACTTCAGAATGATGCTGAAAGCTGCCTCACGTTTCTGGCATCACATACGCTTCTGCAGGCTCATGTGCACTTCTGGGCTGTCTTCTCTGTGCCGGTGTAACACATACCTCGCACCATCTTTTTGAAGTGTCCATTTAGCCTGCACTGACCTGTAGTTACAAACTCTGTCCTTGGGAGCTTTTTTTATCTTGCGTCCCTGAAAGGGCGTTGGGGGGCATTGTGTTAGCAATCTAAATCCTGACCGAATGAGATCAGCCTGGAGAGGATTAAAGCTATAGTCTGAGTGCCGGTCATGCAAAGAAAAACTTGGAAGAAGCAGGTGATTTTGTAAACAGCTAGTTCTTACAGAGACTGTTTTTTGGGAACTCATCATCGAAGTGACTGAGCTTGGCCTGCTCGCCCTCCCTCACACTCTGGTGATGCACAGCAAATTTCAAGCATGTGTATCTTAGATTATTTACAATAAAAAGCAGCGCTCAGTTTCACTATAATTAAAATGGAATGCAGACACCGGTTTGGCTAGGAGTTTAGGATGCGGTCATAAAGCTACTTTGTCCACATGGAGCACTATCAAACTGTCAGGTTTTGGGACTCCCTGGTTCTGCCAGGAATGTGATTTTCAAGGACAGGTTATACCATGTACGTTCTTCTAAACCTTGAGATGAAGAGTCCATTAACTTTGGCGAGAAATGTATTGAAGTAGGTGGCAGGTTCACGCGGAGGTGGCAATGTGTGAATCATTTCTTTCATTTGACTGTAAGATGTATGAACAAAGAAGATCCTTGGATAAAGACATATACTGATGTGGATGCCAGATGAACTTTGACTGAACTTAAGGCCGAACCATACTTTAAAAAATAAATAAATAACCCAGGATAAGGAGACACAATATCGGATGCTGGAACCATCTGGACAGCTATAATAGAAAACAACTTCTAGTCTATTGTATGTTTCCCCATTAGGTAGCAGTATTCTCTGTATGAATGTGGTCTTCCTGTGGTGAGATATGAACAATAAGAGCCCTGATCTCCAGGTGAGTTGTCCTCAATCCCAGAACTTTTGTATGCAGTCTGGCTTCTACAGTATTTGAAATTCTGTGTATAATCAAGTGATTGAGTTAAGCACTCCATCCTAACCTTAAGGCATGTATTACAATCACTATCAAATGAACTTTAAGGATGAGCTGTACCGCTCCACGTAATTTGTTACAGATGTGAGGGAATCCCTAATTTCCCAAGGAATGGTCACTGCAGACTAGATGTTGTTTGAATGAGGTAAACAGACTGCACTTAACCCTTACTGCAGAGGTTCGGTTCTGATTCTGGCAAAAACATGATTTAAGGTTGTCATGATCCCAGCATTTTAACCTTTCTTATTCCACATATAATTTTTCAGGGTAGGGCTTAAACGATTATTTAAGACAGGAATCCTAGAGTTCCAGAGGTGGTACAAATTTACACACTACTTTCTGTGTCTGGGACAAGATGAATAGGTGTAGATCACCACTGAGATATGGTATAGCTATCAATGGATTAAGTGTTGACTTCTGTAAAGGACAATAATCTGGATCAATTTTTCAGACCCGTCCACTGGAATGGGTCTGAATATTTAATGGTTTTTAATATGGAAATACATTGTTTGCAGGTCAATGTGTATATCATGGACTAGTTGTTGAATTTTGCTAGCAAATCAGTCAAGTATTGGTGGGACTCAAAAGAGTTTCTCCTGCCATTCAATGTTTTGGGAAACTGAGGGGTCAGTTGGTTTTTCACGAGGGAATACTTTGTTCCAGCAGTCATTTTTTTTCTCAGAGTCTGAGATGCTAGCCCTGTACTTTCAGGGGAACTGTTCATGATAAACTTATCTGAATATATGTAATGGAGGAAGGCCCTGAAGACATTCGAATCTTGTGACTCTGGCAGCTTGAAGGAGCAGAGGGACTGTGTGAGCTGTTCTCTCTGGACCTATGTTTTTTTTTTATATAACCTCACACCGAATGTTCAGTTCTTCTGGGAGGCTTGTGTATCGCTCCACCAAGCGTGGCTTTCCAAAGGGTTTGAACTTTTAACATCAAGGGCACTTGTATGTCTCAGGAGTAGGTAATCTGTACAGACAAAACTTTGGGAAACACTTCTAAGTGACAGCTGTATGTTCCCTGAGTGTGCTGTTGTACCAAGAAATCAATGAACTAGTCTGGAAGTGCGCAGAATTAAAGTGTTTTGACAGAACTGAGGGGACAGGTAATAATTCTAAAGTTTCCAGTATTTTGGGGTAGGAGACGGAGTTTTTAAAAGTTTTAGTAATAATTTTTAACATGATGTTAAAAATGTAATTTCAAGCAGGTAACAGTAATTATGAGTTACTTATCTTCCTGGTTTCCTTCAGGGAGGGTGTCCTAGGACACAACTAGGACACTTCTAGTAAAAACTTGATGGGGAAACGGTCCTGTGCCTCGCTTCTTTCTTACTGATCCTTAATTTAGAGATTTCTCAAATAGGATTCCACACTGTGTCTTGAGATCCACCTCCCTACATCCATTAGTATGAGATGGAGTTTGGAAAAAATGTAACATTTAAATGGGTTAATTTTGTTTTTTTTACATCCTTTCTCAAAGTAGGCAGCAATTCACCCCTTGATGGGTAGAGCCAAGTAAAGATCGTTTTATTTGAAGAAAATAAAAAATTAGGAATAAAAAGAAAATTAGTCTAGCACTGAAAAATAGGGAAAAAAGTAACAATTAATGATAAAATAAAGAATGAAGCGTGTTTAGTGAAATCAAGGTTCATTCAGATATCCTCTCTCTTGTGACTTGATCGAGAGCCCATTGAACAGGTTCCCCTAAATTTATCAATTGTCTCTTGGTCATCCCCTTATGTACATCCTTCTAGCCTGGGCCAGAAATTCAGCATTACAACACCTTGATACTTTATTTCTTATGAGTGCAAAGTTGTTAGCTAGCTAGGTATACAATATCTGTTTACTTACTTATGTTTATGTTTATACTTATGTTATTAACATTACATTAATATGGAATATTTTCAGTCATGCATTGGTAGGACAATAAAATTAGTTCACATACCGCTTAGCTTTTGAACAGTCGAGGAAAGCATGCATTCTGGATAGCTCTGAAACAGAAACCATTGAATATATTCTGATTCTTGTTTGAGAAAACATTTATTGTTAAATCTTTCTTAGAGAAAGAGGTCTATTTCAGTGACCTTACTTGTACAATGCGCACAGTACTTATATGCTTGTTTGAGGAGTATTGTGAAAATGCAAAGCACTTCATAATCGCTAAGTACTGTTTATAATAGGAATTTTTTCTTGCATTCCCAAACTACCTAAGATCTTCTCAGTAAATTATTTAGCCAGGCTGTGCTGGAGCTTTCTGTAGTGTTTAAATGAGAATAATGTTGCATCGCTTCATTTGGCATGTAAGATATAGTCATTGTGTATGGCAATCCACAAACTAGAAAAGAACTGAAGCACTGCAGTTTATATTATTAAATTACTATATGTGATAAACAGGCATTTTTCATTGGCATCAAGTGCTCTGAATAACTGTTTTAACATAAAGCAACAAAAAATGAGAGATCTTATGCTTTGTCATATAGGTTTAATGCTTTATGAGTCTGCGTATTCATAAACACTGTGGAATATTTATTATTGACCTGATGGAAAAGAACTGAGGTTCTGTTGGATCAATCTGTGTCAGAAGCACGTGAATACTCAAATATTCCTGGTCAAGTGAATGATAAAAATTCCTTCTTTTTCATAGTTATAGTTTAACATTTTAAAAACATGTAAAATACTCTGGAGCTGCAATTTCTTGAATTTGCTTTGCTCGTGGAAATAACAGCTTTGCAAAGAGCTGTGTTGGTTGATACTATGATTTTTGTTTACATAGCATTAGAAAGGAGACAATTGGAAATGATGATATCACTGTATTACAGGTAGCCAACACCCTTGGCTGCGTGAATTTTGGCTGAGATGGTGAGGAGTGCTGCAACCCAAGTATGATTCCACCGCCAACTCCATCGATGTTTCATACTGAGAATGGGTAATTAGTTTTCACTAAAAAACTTTAGTTGACACTAAAAAATAAGGGTATTGCTACAGAACACTATTTGCAGGACCTATATTGAGTTTCTGGTAGAGTGTGCATCAAAATTAACTTTATTTTCACATGGTGGCGTGGGTAAAACAGTGTCTGAATCACCTAGCTTTTGGCAATTCACTAACTACAGTGATGATACTGGAACGAGACACAATGAAATAGAAAGCTGAATACAATTATTTTAAGAACATTTATTATTTAAGTTATTTTAATATATCTCTAGTCTTTTGTTTTAAGCCCCTTGGAAGTTAATTTTCCATGTGTATTTTATATGTATTTATATGTTGCCCTGCACAGTGGCCATCTACATTTGATTTTTTCATCTAATTCATATTACAGTAGTCTATAGATTAATATTAGAGTAAATTTTAAAGAAACTATGGAAGTACAGAGATAGTAGAAGGAACATTTATTAGAGTGGTGTTGTATATGGAGAAAATGCATGCATCTTTCTATTATTACGTGAAATATCTGTGGGTAACAATTGAGACTTGTTGAATTCTGGTGTGAACTCTGAGCTATAGATAATATTCGGAATGGTGATTTCTTCATTTTGTCATATGAATGATTCGAAGTAAATGAGTAAAGATTGCATTTTATGAAAAAAAAGAAATGTTAAATTAATAGGTTGATTCATTTGCTTATTTGTTTTCTAGGTCTTAATGTAAATTTTAAATTTGGGAAAGGGAAATATAGCCTCTTACTTCTCTAAGAGATTGAAAGTTTCTATGTTACAGAAAAATTGAAAAATTCTAAGCTTTTGAAGTGTCCATGCTCTAACAATTAAAGAAGTAAAAATAGCTGAGCTTCATTAAAACCAGTAGCACATTTGCTAAAACCTGTAGCAGAGGCAGATTTTTGTCCTTGATGTCTGCGGCTTGGAAATTCTGTGATGGGACTTTCTGTGATCCTTTTCTGGCCACATTCAACACCCACTTGCAAAAGAGAAGAGGCGGCTCATCAGCTGTTTGAAACTGTCACGTCTCTGTTGATTTCAGTTATGATAATTTCCACTACCTAAGAATCTGCCCCAAGGTCTTTCTGTAAAGACCCTTCTGTGTTGTTTTATTTGAAAAACAAAAAAACATACCCATGAAACAACAACAAAATGCCTTGTGCTCTATCTTATGCATTATCGTTTTGGAATATTAAAGTGTAATGGCACTTCAGTAGCAAAAGAAAGGAAAATGGCCTGCCAACTAAAGCAGGATGCAGTTTCTACCCACTATCTTAGATGACCTTATGATGCTAACCAGCTTTGCTTGTCTTGAATTACTGTCTTCTCCTCATCACTTTACATTCCAAATACAGAAATACTGTTACTACTAGTAAGGGTTAGTAACTAGTTCACCAGAGTGAACTAGAAAATACAGTAGCATTTTCAGATTATACTTGTAGCACTGGGACTTTTTTTAAAAAAAAAAAAAGGAAACCTAGTGCTGTTTCACCTGCAAACTTAAGAGCACAGTCACTGAGAGATCGTTTCTATGGTGCCACTTCAGAGACAGCCACCTAAAAAAGTGCTGACTTAGAGATACTATGGAAATACCTAAGATTCTGACTGTGTTGATGGTCTTAACTGTAGGGAGAGTTCACCAAATCCAAAGAACTCTGAAGTGATACTTCTGCAGTTTGCTGTCCTGGATGCTTTGCATTCCATATGTCCTGCAGGGAAGGAATATCTTTTTGTTGTTGTTGTTGTTGTTTTGTTGTTGTTGTTTCTCTCCCCTGCCCCCCCTCCCCAGAACCAAGTGTTATTCAGTGGAATTCACCTTGCAGAACAGGAAGACTTTTTAAGGCTCCCAGTCTGCTGGGAGCCTTAAAACATGTGCTGCATATGTTGTTTTGGTTAGCAGTTCAAGTATCCTAGCAAGTCCTACTTAATAATCTATCTAATAAGGCTTGATTGTGCTTCACTGTGTTTAAATTTTTTGGGGAACTGTTTAGATAACGAAAGTGCTCCAGTGCCCGCATTTGTGTAAAACTCCAAAATTAGAAAACACAGCCTTTAGTGTCTCAAGGTCTCAGATGAGTGAAATACCGAAAGGAATTGCCTGTTGCAGTATTTTACTCAATATCTCAACATTAGCATATGTGATACTTTGTGTAAATAATGTGTGTTTGTATTTTATTTTCTGTACTACATTTTGTTGGTGTGAGTGTTTAAATGGAATGGTCACAAAGCAGTTTCATAGCTCTTTGCAGTAACAGAACCTGCAGAAGGAAAAGGTCATGCGTAGATAGGTTGTAGATTGTGCCCTGTATGTTTTGAGAGATTCTTCTGACTTTTCCAGCTTTAAACAGTACTATCAATTGTAGGTGGTACTATTTCTCTTTGGCGTTAAGTTTCTATTAAATAATGTGTATTGAAAATAACGTGTCCTCACAGACCAACAGCATCTTATGTCCATCTGGAAAAAAAATCTGCATTACATCTTAAGAACTGATCCTGGATAACTAGTCAAGTTGTTGCTGTTGTTATTATTATGCAGTAACTGCCTCCTTTCTAGTTGCTCACACTTATGCAGTACAAATGATAGAATACAAACTTCTATTAGGTACTTGGCCTGATTTTTAATATCTCAAAGCTGTTACTTAAAGGAAAAAAAATTTCAAGCTACCAACCGTAGCTGCTGTGACAAATAAGGGATTCCAAAGGACGTTACAGGAACCATGCTAAACTTAAAATGTTTCAGACCCTCAAAATCCCATAGTTCTGGACACATTCCTTTACCTTACATTGAAGATATCCATGTGTGGCTCTAGTGATAGAGTTGTTGTAGCTGAGTTTTTTTAGTTTTTTTTCTTTGTTTAAATATAAGTCTTCCTTTCCCTTCTGCCCAGCCATTATTTTCACTGTTCCCAGTGTTTTTACTTAAATTCATCATTTTGATAATTTTAACTGGACAATTCTACTTCATGTACTTATGGCACTTCATGTGAAACAGTTCTGCCTTCATTTCCTGTTTATTTTTAGTTGCTAATTTTCAGACTTTTTCCATCCCCTTGGGTTTTTTAAAATCCTGTTTGGTACAAACCAGGGTGGTCCAACTGGCAGCCCAAGGAACAGTTCCATCTGGCCTGTTGCATTTGCCAAGGAGAAGCTAGGAAATGCCTGTAAGGGCACGCACTGCCCTCACAAGCAAATGTTACCTATTGCTCAGCTACATAACCATGCTTAAAGGCCAACTGTTGTGCCATGTCCACCCAGAAAAAGAGATTGGCACTGGACATCCCTTTTCCTGAGCACAGCCAAGGTGTCTAGAGGGGATAGTTGTTCTTTCAAAACAATCTTCGAAGAGGATGCTACAAGTGGAAGCTAGCACCTGTCCCTAAAAAAGCTAGGCCACTGTTGTTTTTCCTGGGTAGATTGATAAATCAATAGACAGAGTGACAGGAAAACTGTGCTTAAGCCCCAGGACAATTGGAGCTAATTAGAATTTTAATATCAACTTCAACAAAGTTATTAATTCATGGTATCGTTCCTGGCTTTGCATCTAACTTCCCTAAGTGTCCTTTGTCAAGTCACTCTATCGTTTCCCCTTATGCAAGATGACCGTAGTGATAATAACCGAGCACTGTGCATTGAGAGCAGCATAAGAACCAAGTATATTTTGTTAAATTGACAATATTATTTCAAAGGATTTCATTTGGCTACTTTGCACTTTTCTTTTTGTTGGAGAATATTCTACTTTCAGATGCACATGGGTGCCTCACTTGAAATCAGTGCATCTGCCAACATGCAATTCCTCATAAGAAATTATCTCAAAAGTTGAATTTATCCCATGTACTCCATTATGTTGTACAATAATAGTCTTTCTCTAGCAAAATGAGCCCAACTAAGCATGAGGTCTAACCAGTGCCTCATAAAACAATAATATCACATCTTTTGATGTGTATTCCATTTCCATTAAAAGTATTTATAATGTTTAGCAGGAATAGGGCAGACTACAGCTTGGCAAAAGGCTGAAATAAGCAATCAGGAGCAATATACCCAAGTGTACATTTACTGTTACCATATATCATTGTGTGATGACAGTAGAGCTCTGCTAGTTTTCTTATCCTTATTCAATACACTGTAGCACATAGAGTTATCAAAGAGCATATAGTAGAAAAAAAACCCCACAGTAATACATCTTAGTTTTATGCTAATGCCATTTAGCATCCTGCTTACCTTCTAAATGGTAGCGAAACGCCAGATTAATGTTCATAACTTATAACCCCTTTCCTGTTTAGAGTGTACAGCAGCACAACTGCTCTATTCACTCTGTGCTCATTTATTTTAAATTATTTCTTCTGTTTATTGTCCTAGGCCCTCTACACTGGTCTGTAGCGTTCCCCATTATACTGTGCATCTCCAATTTTGGTTAAAAATACCCCTTATTTCTGATACAGATCATCTCCCCGGGGCTTTTTTTTTGGTCTTGATTAATCTCCTTTGTTTTCTGTCTCCTCTTTGTCTGTTTTTTCTTATTGTCTACTCTTTATGCTATCTATAGCTGTGGTGTTTTCCCTAAGTCTTTCTTTCCTGTTCTTTTTTTCCCTCTTTTCGTGTGCAGCTCTTTTTTTCAAACTGATTTACCCCAGTCTTCCGATAGTGTTCCTCCCCCCTCCCTAGTTTTCTCCCCATATCCTTCAGTCTGTCACTTCCCTTTTCTTTCTGCTCTGTTCACTTTACTGCACTATCCTCACCCCTCTTTGTTTTCCTTTATGTTCCCTAATGTTGTTTTACATCTGGGAGATGACTGATGATGATAGAAGAGAGGAAGGGAAGACAACAGCTGAAGGAATTAAGACATAGGCTAATTCTCAGAGAAAACTTTTGTTCAGGAATAAATAATTGAATGGAAGCATCAAACAGGAACAGCAACAAAAAGGCCTGATTATTTATGGCTAATTATTCATTAGTGAAACTGAATTTTACCTGACAATTACAGTCAGCAGTGTTGTAGAAGGACTATGTGACAGCATATGCAAAAATAGATAAAGCTTAAGTAGTTATAGTTATTAAATATAGTTAGTAAACAGTTGTAGGGTGCATGTTTCTGGAAATGTTCGTGGAGATAGAAATGGCACTGGAGGAAAAGGAGAGGCTAGTGAAAGAAATAAAAACAGAAATAAGATGAGAAAACTGTGCAGTCATACATGAAGTATGAAAAGATGGTGAATCAGAGGCAATAAAGACCTGCATCAAGTATTTGGAGCAGGTTGCAAAACAGAAAAAGTAGTGCAGAACTGAGAACAAGCAGTGATTATTCTGGACAGAAAATAAACCAGGAGCAGTGAAAATGGCAGCAGAACCAGTTTACTGAGGGTACCAGACACACACTATTCATTAAAGTAATTTCAAGCAGGATGCAAAACTATCTGGGTAAGACAATGAAGTGCTAGGACGCCAATGGGTTTGAAAGAGGATATGGTTCATACTGATTAAATTCTTCCTTGTTTGGATGGCAGAAAGTGCTCAACTAGAGGAATTTATGTCATAGTTTCCCATTGGACAGTGGTTTGTCAAAATTTTTGCATGTTATTGGTGATAGTGTCCAAGCCTTTTGTCTAGATTTTGCTACTTGTATTCATGTTTTCTAACAGAAATTTATTCTCAGGGTTGTTACCCTGGTTTAGTGAAATCACAGCCACAGGCAGAATCTAACCAGTCACTGGTATGACTGGAGTAACAGTCCCATAAAAATGTCACAAGCTTTTCAATGCAGTATGTGCAAGGACTCATTTTCCAAAATAAAAGATCATTTTAGTAGCTTGGTCAGCATTTCTAAAATGCTAGTCACCCCTCACTGGCTGTCAAAGATTATGATTAGGTGATACATGTTATAACAGTAGATTGCTTGCTGAAAACCTGATAGCAATACCAATGAATCCCAGCACAGTGAATAAGTGGACAGCATAACCTTTGTGACCAGAAATTGTTTCTGCTTGAAAGTCACATTTCCTGGAAGTTTATGCTAGGAAATGGTATCACACACCTGAGTACCAATACTGTTTAATATCTTCATTAATGGCATAGATAGGGGGATTAAGTGCACCCTCAGCAAGTTTGTGGTTGACACCAAGCTGAGGGATGCAGTTGATATGCTAGAGGGAGAGGATGCCCTGCGGAGGGACCTTGTCATACTTGAGGGTTGGGCCCATATGGACCTCATGAAGTTCAACAAGAACAAGTGCAGAGTTCCTACCCCTGGGTTGAGGCAGTCCCTGATATCAGTACAGACTGGATGATGAACTGATTGAGAGCAGCCCTGCAGAGAAGGACTTGGGGATACTGGCAGATGGAAAGTTAGATACGAGCTGGCAACGTGTGCTTGCAGCCCAGAAAGCTGATTGTATCCTGGTCTTCATACAAAGAAGCATGGCCAGTAGGTCGAGGGACCCTGTCCCTCTATTCCATTTTTATGAGACCTCAGCTGGAGTACTGCATCCAGCTCTGGGGTCCCCAGTACAAGGGCCCCTGCAGAAAAGATGGGGAGGGACTCTTTATCAGGGAGTGTAGTGATAGGACGAGGGGTAATGATTTTAAACTGACAGAGGGTAGATTTAGACTGGACATAAGGAAGACACTATTTACAATCAGGGTGGTGAGGCACTGGATCAGGTTGCCCAGAGAAGTTGTGGATGCTCCAACCCTGGAAGCGTTCAAGGCCAGGTTGGATGGGCCTTTGAGCACCTTGATCTGGTGAAAGATGTCCCTACCCGTGGCAGGGGGTTGGACTAGATGCTCTTTAAAAGGTCCCTTCCAAACCAAACCATTCTATGAAAAGCCAATTTATAGACAGATAGAAAGGAAGACAGCACAAAATACTGTAGCCGATGCTCATTGAGTCCGTGGGGCTGACACATAAAGAATGAAGAGTAAGACATGTTTTATATGCTAATATTTTTCAACTATTGTCTCAAGTAAGAGAAAAATAAAATAGATAAAAATGTTTTCTTTATAGAAAAACAAAGGAAAATTTTATCTGGGAAAAGATTGCATATTACAGACTTATTACAGTAGTGTTATTTTAACATATGAATGATTAATTTTTGTAGCAATTTAGAGAAAATAAGGGAAAAAGAAGAGGCAGTACTATACTTTGAATGGTTATAGGCACTCAATCTCCAGTCTTGTCAGTTGCAGTAAGCATAAATTTTCTCAGCATCTGATTGAACCATGCATATATGTCCCCTATTACTATAATGTATATACCTGAACAGTTTTCATGACAAGTTAATCCGTTCAAGTCAATAGCCACTTCACAGGAAAGAAAACAACTTTCCTTAGCTTCCAAGCCATAAAGTGACTGGGGCAAGTGGGACAGAGAATGGTTACAATGGCCCTTGGATTTCCATGCTATTCTGTCCCCTTCCTTGTGGTGCATTAACTTTTCTTTGAGCAAAAATTACTCCAGCATGGCACTGTAACCTTTTTTACAGATACAGATGAAGACAGATGAGGTGAGCAAAATGTAGACTCATCCTTTATATTTGCCTTTTTATTTGTATTGCTTCTTTTGCATAGTCATAGTTCTAGGAAAGAAATTAAGGGGATTCTCTCCCCCAAGTGAAGCAGATGTTTTACTGAGCCAAGTCTGAGATTTTGTTCTTTGTAAGAAAGCAGAGGGCATGCCTATTTATGGTATTTTGCAGCTGCACTGAAGGAAATATTCTCTTCAGATTATGTTGAGTGGCTCCATAGTACACAACGTTTGTGGTCCCTCAGTTGAGCCAAGAGCCATGTAAGCAACTTTTACGCAGACTGGACCTTAAGAATCTGATCCTCAGACATGAAGACAGTCCTTCATAAGTTTAACATTCTGTGAATTCAGGAGTCTCTACAATAAGCAGAATTTACTCCTGTACAAGTAACATGGGTTAATAAATCAATTGCTGGTTGTGCTTTTCAGGTGTAACTCCTGTGAGGAAATGACATGTAATTGCAGCTCTCCAAAGGAGACAGAATTGCAACCCATACTGTATCTCCAAACTTATCAAGGTTTAAGTAAAACACGATGCAGTTTTATGTTCTGGTGCAGCAGATTATAGTGGAGAGCAAAGAGTTAAGGGTTCATCTGTTTCCCAACTAAATGTGCAGAAAAGCAATAGTATTTGAGGACACTATTCTCTTGGCTACTTCTGAACTGACAGCCCCAGCAATAGATATGGGAGCTGGGAATGTTTGAGGCCTCTTGGGTTCCTGTAGCCCTACATCCTAGTTCCTAGCATGCACCTGTTATTTACAGGAATATCAATAAAGTCTGGACAATCAGTTCATTTTAGTTAATTCAGGAATCTTTTATCTTCATAGCCCTGTTGAGCAGTGGGGTAGGGTGTCTTGGCCCAGAGGGAGCAGTGTCTGTCATTCAGAGCAAGCTTGTCTATCCGTATATGGTACTGTGTTGCTCCAGTTAAATATACCTCAATTGAGTTGACAACACAGCATAGCTTCGTGGTTGCATAATCAATGTTTTCCCCTTTTGCTTTGTTTGTGACCTCTAGCCAAACCCTGCTTTGAGTAACTAATTTCCATGTGGTATTTTCTATACAATTATTGCTATATTAAATGAATTCCCTGCAAGCAAGAAATAATTTATTTTGTAAAATGAGCTGCCTTCTATGCCCCCATAGAAATATCTGTGTACTTGAAACACTGAGAGAGCAAATCCTGTTTTGTCAAAAATGTCTAATCCTCAGAGTGTAGGAGATTTTTGGCCTGACTGCTTATATGGTTTGGATCTGATTATAGAGCTTGAAGTGTGAAAAAGAGCACTCTTCTTGACTTATGCTGCTGCCGTAAGAATGCAGGTCTTCTGGCAGACTTCAGAGACGGAACACAGCTACAATAACGCAGCCTTCCATTGCATTAATGAGACCTCGCTTTCTCTTCCCTCACCTTTCTCTTGACACAGTTAACTCCCTCAGTGGCTATAGTGTTCATCCTTCCCTCTGGATGTCCTCCTGTTCAGCTCAGCACAGACCTTTAAATTCACAGCTGGAAGAGAACACCAATCTTTGATTTTTTCTTGGTCCTTCCAGGGCACTTATGTGCCTTCTGGAGCAAATGAGGCAGAAGTCTAATGACAACATCCTCATTCAAAGCCTAAGCCTTAATCATTCCCTAAACACTGTACTTCCTGACTATTGAACGAAGTAGGGATCCAGGACAGAATATATTTGTGTAAAAGAAAAAAAGAAATGCAATCATTATGTATGCAGGAAGCAATTAAAGATTGCATAGGTGAACTTAATGCTGGTATGTTCTACATTTTGAACAAGACTTTGTAGCATGTATCATATTGTATACAGATTTTAATGTAGCATCCTATCTAACAAGGTAGGATACAGCAAACAAAGTAAGACCTTCCCGAAAGACAGAATTGTCATTAGGTGCAGCTACACAGGCTACTACATTGATACTAAATCAAGATTTTACAGAGCTGTAGCACAGACTCTTGCATGTCTCCAAATGAAGTATTTGGCAAGAGCCGTAAGCTATCGTCTCCTTTGTGGGTTGGCCACAGTGTGGAGAAGATGCGGACAGTTTAGCAGTGACTTTCCCAACTGTATACCTACAGCGGAGGAATGTTGAAAATTGAGAACTCTGTGTCCTATTCCAGGTTCTTGTGGGAAGTAGTTGTACTTAGTACTACTAAGTTGTAATTAGTAGTACTAATTAAACTTTTGCACAGTTTTCCCACCAGTTTGCCCCTTCTTTTCTTTTCCATTAGCATATCTCACACAGCCAGCAATATTTTCTGATAGTCCTTTTTCTCCTGTCAAGCCTTCCCATCCACTTTTCACTACTTTTTTATGAGCACTGCGTCTTCCAACCCAAGTGATTCTTTCTCTGAGCTGTGTGTATAACAAGAGAAACATTGAGAACACAGGAAGGCAGTTTGCCTCTTTTCTGTTCCAGTGCCCAGTGCCATAATTGTTTCTGGCAGCCATGAGGAGCTGTTGCAAGGAAAAGCTCTGTTCAGTTCTGCAAGACAAAATGTGAAAACAGGCTCCGTAAAGAATGTTGCCTGATACCCTCTAGCAAGCTTTCATCAAGCACGTGGAAAAATCTTGATTTTTTGTCAGAAGTTTAGAGCTTGTCCAAACAGGGTGAGACTGCATAGTGACAGTGAAAAGCATCCTGCCAAACTCTTAAGTCCTTTCTTCAAAGAAAGAAGGTTGAAAACCCTCTCAGTGAAACAGTTATAAGAATTTTTTAACATGAGCAGACGTGTATAATTAAGCTTCTTTATTGGTTCTTTTACAGAAATGGTATTAAATCCATATAATCAAAGTGTATAAACACATACAGGTTTAGAAGACACCTAGAGACGGCATTATTTGCCTAACATTACAGGAAGTTCCAGATTCATCCATAGAACTGGAATTTCTAGAAAAAAACTTTTTTTTCAGGGGGAAAAAGGAATCAGTGGGAGTTTTTAACATGTATATTTGACTCTCTACATGAAATAAAGGTTCTCAGGCCAGCTCTCCATCTGGTGTAAAAGTAACACAGTTCCGCTAAATACTAGCTGGCACTTGGTCTCATTTCAAGAAAGACATTGAAAAGGAACGATTTACCCTGCTGTTCAATAAATACAACTGTAAGTTGATTCTTACATAGCAATGGGACCGCTTCGCATTCCTTGAAAACTCTTTGGCTATTCATAGTGTGGTCAGCTTCAGTATCTGCAGAGAACGTGTTAGATCTTGAGTGTAAAGCCCCTCTTTCCTCAAGGGAGCCATGTAGCACTTAAATGATTTGTTAATCCCTTCCATGGTTGGTGAGTGTTCTGAAAGCTATCTTTGATAGCTAGGTTTATTATGGAATGTTATGAAAGAATTTCGGAGAGAATAGGAAAGTAAGTCCTTGCCTGTCCAGTTAATAGCTGGGAAGAATGAACGGACAAATTAATGATCTAACTTCTTCTGCTGGCCGTTCTGAAACCAAACTGCTATTTAGGAAGAGACAACAAACAAGAGCCCTGCCTAACGCAGGTTGAAATGGCAAGTCCGCTACTTCATCTTCTGTTTCTTCTGGGAACAGTACAGCATTACAGTAGCCCTAATATATATGAGGGGTGGGAAATGAAGATTACTGAACTCTTTGCCACAGTACGACCCTGTTTTTTTTCCTCATGCCCATGTAAATTGCATCCAAATGTTTATTATTCCCTCCTTTTGCTTGGACTATTTCCTCTTCCCTATAGTGTCATATTCTTTGCTCTCTGGACTCCAGGTTCAGTCAGCTCAGTGTGCAAGTGGTTCAGGAAGTCATATGAAAGCTATGTGCTCATTACTACCATGTAAATTAGCTCACAGTTCACTCTCCAGATAATTTGGATAATCAGGTGCCTCCTGATTTCTCAGGTCCTAAAGGAAAGGTATCATTTTAAATTGTCTGTCATTAATAATATTATTTATTCTGTTTGATTTTGAGATGTTTTTAGTGAATTAAACACTCTTGATTTGAAGAGAAATTTTAACTGGCTGGAATTAAAGCCAGATTCTGATGACTAGCAGCAGCAGCAGCAATCTGTGAATTAGTGACGTATACATTTAATATCTCCCTGGAGAGTAGGAAAGTTCTTCAAATGTTGAAACTGGCTTAAATAATTCAAATTCATATGAGTGGTGAAAATTCTTTGGCTAATAATGTTAGCCTGATTTCTTCACTTCCAATTTAATCTAGAATATTTGGAATAGTTGTTAATAGTACGTTGATTTATTTGAATATCTTATTGAACAGAATGGTTTGCATCCTTATACTCACACCTTAGAACTGGTTAGATTAATATTCTCAAGTTGATTAAAATAAATATATTTTTATTGAGCAAATGATTATGTTTCTTGACGTACCTGTTTTTGCTTGGTCCAGTAAAAGCAAGCAAAATGCCTGGCTATTTTTCCTCTTTGTTTCTATAAAAGCTGTAGGGAGTGATAAAATTATTTTTTTTTTTTCTTGTGGCTGGAAATGCTAATTCATGAACCCTTTTACTAGGAATGAAGAGGAAAGAAAACATTACTGAAAAATACGAAAAAATGAAGGGGGCACTGTGACTGGGTTGCAGAAGGCTAAGTTTCAAGTCCCTGCTCTGACTTTAAAATAAAGGCAATGACAGTGATGCCTTTCTGCTGTTCTGGAGTCTGTCACCCTTGCTTTTATGTGGAAAAACTTTGAAACTTCTGGGGTTAATTCTAGTGTGGGGAAGAAATATTTTTGCGATTTCAAAGTTTCACAGGAAAGGAACTATTTACCACCCAGCTACAATGTCAAGAAATAACATGAAGCAAAACAATTGTCAGCAGCAATCATTCTAAGTGTTTTCTTTTCCACGTTTAAAATTCCAAGTTCTTACCCACAAAATACTCTGGTTATTAATAGGAAGGTGCTTCTGATTGCTTTACAAAAATCGAGCTATTTAGTCTAATGATAATGGAGTCTTTAGGAATAAGAAATGGAATTTAACATGAAAACTGTTAGGTAGTACAGACAGCATATTAAGCTTTCATCTCTTTTTTTTTTTTTTCCTTAGACCCATCTGTTTTCTTTCTGCATACCGTGAAGACCTAATATCTCTATACTTCAATA
Source organism: Ibidorhyncha struthersii (assembly GCA_013398815.1). Classification (NCBI taxonomy): domain Eukaryota; kingdom Metazoa; phylum Chordata; class Aves; order Charadriiformes; family Charadriidae; genus Ibidorhyncha; species Ibidorhyncha struthersii. The sequence continues at coordinate 431,394 of VZSZ01011133.1, read as the reverse complement.
TGTGTCAAACATTGCTACATTGCTATCTACCTCCTTGCAGAGAGAAATAAGCAGCTCTGTATCTCACAGCCATTTGATTCTGGTGGTTTATATTCATTTCAAGTTCTGCAACGGCTTGTTTTAGGACTTCACTTCAATCTCTGCACTACCCCTATCAGCCCTTCTTGACTTTCTTCATATCCTCCTCTAGCCAAGCAGAGATCAGGTCTTTCTCTTCTGTCATACGGTCAAGCCACATAGCTGGAAATTTGCTTTAAGGTAAATATTGTAAGGAGGACTTCTACAGAGTCTTGTCTTCATCTGCTGTTTCCTTATGCAGCCCAAACCAACTCTTCCTTTCTTTACAAAGCAGTTGTTCAGCCTTCTTATGAACACCATCATGTTTAATATTTAGCCTCATAAAATATACTGAATTCTACTCTTAAAGGGACACTACAAAATAAAAGACATGGCCTTGCATTTTAGTGTTAAAGGAAGAGATGTGAGAAATCTGTCCCAGTTTTAATGGTGATAATCCAGTAATGCACCAGGGTTAGGTACAGTAGGGGAAAAATAATGCTGAGTATGTTTATAAACCTTAATTGTGTATGTGATCCAGATACAGGATTGCATACTAGGTATCTGCAAGGGAAAAAGGAATCCACTTTCCCAGTTCATAGTAGCAGCAACATGGCAAGTGCTGCCAAATCAAGAAGTCTTGTTAAATTCATCTGGGGCCAGAGGTATGTAAGTGTAACCTGCACATTCAGTACAATGTGCCCAAATACCTGTATAAGTAAGAAAGTTTAAACATTGGAAGAAGTCTTGCTGGGGAAACACCAAAGTTTTCGAAGAAAATAAGCTGGTAAGATCCTCTGTGGCCATACAGCTGGATGGCTTCTTGTAGCTGGTTTCAAGTGAGCCTGGACGTCTCTGCAGTCCAGTCTTTTGTACAGACTTTTCTGTGATGTAAATTAGCAGTGGCATACCAGTCTTAAACGTTACTTTATTACTGTATAAAAAATAACGTATTAGAAGATTATCCAGAAAAAGTATAGTAAATAAGTACTTCTAAAACAAAACATAATTTATTGCGTGTTTTGATCAGCAGTTGGGAGCACTTTAAAAAACAGAGTTAATCAAATGCAGAAACTTAGATAAAACAATTCTCATGAGTCCCTCAAAAGGCATAGCTAGCAGAAAGCTTCTAGTCCATACCTTTTCAGTTATCAGAGAGAGGCAAAATCAAATTCAACTGCTGGGAAGGATGGCTTTTGACATTCAAAAGTTTTGAAGCTCCTGCCCTGTAAGTCAATATTTTTCTGCTCATTTTGTGTTGCTAAAAATATTGTACAGTAGGGTCACTGGTTGGTGACTACTTTGAGACCTATTTTTCATGTCTTATAATGTCATACATGATTTATGTCACAGTCTTTAGTTAGCTACTTAAGGCTGCTTAGTACCAAAATGGCTTTTAATAAATATGACAGAGACTATCACCTTCTGACAGGCAGCATGTGTCATTGAAATAAAGGCAGTCATACAATAGCTTTAGAAGAGGAGTGCCACAGCTGAATAAGCAGCTTTTATGTTCTTTTTTTGTTGGACCCCCTATGGGGGAGTAAGTTTAGTTTATTGCCTTAGTTTAGCCTTTGGTTTAGTGCTAAACTGAACTTTTCTGGCAGCAAGCTTGAATAGGATCTTAGTAGGATAATATTCCAGAAAGCACAATAGAACAAATTTAGTCAAACATGGCAACACACAAAACGTGGTAGACATAAATTGCTTTGTACACTGTCTTTGTTGTTTTAGTATTCAGGTATATGTACATATATGACTACACGTATAAAACCTGAGGTATGTGTGTGGGTATTTATCTGTATGAAAAGAAAGCAAGAATTTACAGTCAGATTAATATGCATCAGAAATAACTTCACTGAAATCAAAGTAGTTGTGCCGTGTAAAGCAGTGTGAGAAGAGAATCAAACCTTCTGTATATCAAGGGCATAGATCAAATTCAATTTTATTTTAAAATAAATCACATACAAACAGAGGCACATACACAACCTGTAGTAAAAGAACAGTGTTAGTGTTGTCAAGTTCAGCAATCAAATAACGGGGCTTAACATATTAGCAAGACCTGTGCAGCTCGATTTGAGCTTTTATGTATGCACCATGTTTAATTACATGACCTCACGTCAGTGCTCAGAACCGACACGTGTATAGAGGCATGACTTCTGCTGTTGAAGGCAAGCTGACAGTATTGCATATTACTGAAGTTGCTCAGTCCAACCTTCGACAACATCAAGTTTTCAGTTATGTTCTTCTTTAGATATAATAACCTTGAACTGGACTGGACTCTTACTTTGTACACATACATTCCTGCACTGTTCTAAACTGGATTGGATCTAGGTCCAGTCACTGTAACAGATCAGGGAAACTGTTCTGCATGTGCTGTTTGTTACCCCCATGGAAACAGAGAGGAGTTGTCGTCTTTGTGGAATGTAGAGGGGAAAAAGGCAAACATATATAAATAAAAGGAACGAATTGGGACAAGAACAAGAGAGGAATGGACAGTGGGGATAACAGAGTTGCGATAGTAGATAGGGAGAAGGAAGGAGAAAAAGCCTGGGAGGTTTCGATGGAGTAAACTTGGTCCCTCGTATGTTTACATTTAATTATGAGATTACACTATTTTTCCACAGAATTCCTACCTCACGCAGGATGCACTTAATGAGCAGCTATTAAATATATTGCTTTGCCCTTATCATGCATGGCCCCGAGCTCTACTTACTGCAGACATTTGAAATCCTCGTCTAAAGGCAGAATTATTCATTTTTTCAGAGATTTTTTAAAGCCTCTCTCACTCTTCACATTTTAAGTAGGGTTGCACCAACAACACTAGTTCCAGTATTTCCTAACTTTCCAGTGCTTAAAGCTGTAGCCTTAGTATTCTTTTAAATATTTTGTGTGCATAATTATACATATGCATTCATATATATACAATGTAGTGTGAGCAAACAAATTGATGTGTAAATGTTACTGAAGGACATAAAGCTGCTTAAAACTTTGTTTTGCAAGGACAGAAAGTTATGTGAGGGCATGAAGAACTCTAAAAATGACTGGCAATAAAAGAAAGCAGGATACTTCTTACTATTTTTAACCATTGTGTTACATCATGTAGTTCTGCAGCAGATTAGTCATCACATCAAAAGGTTGATGGAAATAATAGTGGAAAAGGACTTGGCGGACTTTGAATGTATATGAGGTAATTCAGAAGTGTGACAAATGACTTCTGGCATTTTAAGGTGAAATGGAAAAACTACAGCCAGTAGCTGATGCTTTTCTGTTTTGGTTTTGTTTGTTGTGGTTTGTTTTTTTTAAATTCTTGATTGCAATATGCTGATATCAGTGCAAGTTTTATGGGTCTGTACAGGAATTAGGTAGAGTAGAAGGATGTCAGTCACGGTAAAGTAGTTTTGTGATTTTAAGTGTTTTAGGTAGTGTGGTCTACAGGGTCCATGGGACAAATAAACAAGACAAAGTTCTTGCTGGAATAGCTAGGAATATGGTATTAGAGAAGAGGTAGCTAGTGATTTCTTAATCGCATCAGTACATTGGGACATACTTCTCCCTAGTAGCGTGTAATAGTTGACAATAGTCTTCAATATTCTTTGAGAAAAGTCACTTTGATTTTTCAACAGAGCTCTACAGTAACATTTTGCGGTGCTGACTTAAAATTATTGACTGGCTAAAACTGATGGTCCCTAGCTGAGCTGAGTGCCGTGAACAACAGCCAGTAGCGAATCCCAGCAAATGCTCTATGTTGAGCATAGTGTAGTTTAGATGAAAGGGATAAAAAAGGGAGTTTGAAACTATTTTTTTTCTTTTAGTAGCAGAATAGTTTCAACAGATATGAATAGTACATTTCTAGAAAATTACTGCCATGTATCCTAGTCAATTACATTACTTGATACCTCTTTCTTGTTCCACTTATGCAACATCCATTTACGTTTACCTGTTAGGATCTTCAATGGGGCTAAAAATTATGGATACAAATAAAGCAAAACATATGAACAGTGAGGAGGTAGATGAAATATGTTCATGAATATATGAATTGTTATTGGACTGATCCAAACAATATGTATCCAATTTTTTAAAAAAGTTATAGCTGGTATGTGTATAGTAACAGTCACAATTATTTTTAAGGGAACTGACTTGACATGAGGATAAAATTTATTTAACATTTTTATTGTGTGATGAAAGGGCAATCCTGTCATTTTTGTTAGGCAAGTATTAATAAGAAGGCATAAATATTAATGTTTGTGAAGCAGAAAAAAATGGCTGACAAGCAAAAATTTATATAAAAGGCCCCTTTTTCAGTAAAAGCCTAAAGTAAAGATGAATATAGAATAGTATGCTTTTTAATAAACAAGTTATAATAATGCTCCATAAAGTCATATGTTAATATGTAGTTTGTACAGATTTGCCCTGCCATATTAACAACTATTTAATTGACTATTTAGTATTGAAAGTGCTCTTTTGTTTGGATCAGTGGTCGCTCCCGTTTTATTTATTATCCTCTTTACTGAAGAAGATGGTGATCAGTATGTTCAGTTCAGTTACATGTGATTTTAAGGCTGCAGTTTCAAAATTGGTGTAAACCAGTTTAAATCTATTCTGCTACTGTCCCACCACTTTTCCTCCCCAGGCAATGGGTTATAACGCCTTTCTTCAGCTGGCACCAACATTCATGCAGCTGTGTAATTGGCTGGATCAGAGAGCTGATCTGCCCGAAAACTAATTAATTAATTTTTGTAGTTTTCAGCGGAATAGAGTCAATCCATCTGATCCCAGCAATCCAGTGCTGGCACAAAGGAGGGGCCAAGGGCTTAAGAAAATAGGGAGAACTTTCCCTTTTGGTGGCAACGTGGATGTGGATTGTGAAATAAACTAGTTGTGAAACTGTGCCTGAATTGTGATGAACAGCATGCTCTAGAGAGGATGGAGAAATAAAAAATTAACTAACAAGTTGTAAATGGGTACTGCATAATCAGTGGAAGTGCTTGTAGGAAACAGAAAATTCAGTTTTGAAGTTTGCAAACTGTATCATGGAATGAAGAGGGAATATTTCTTCTCTGTGGGCCTAGTGCAGGTCTCTTGAGAGTCCACAGAAAAACTATCATGTTTTCAGTGTAAGAGGGATCAATTCCTGTTTGATGCTAACATGATTGAAATTGAATGGACAAAAGAAAAAGAGTAGTGAGGAGTTTGCCAAGGAAAAAAATATTCACTGAATATCCATAAACTTGTGAAAAGATCTTAAATATAGTTATTTGAAACTGAAACTATTAACAAAACATTTGGAATATAATATGGCTTGTTCTTTGCAAAAATATTTTAAAAGTTTGTTTTATTTGGTTACTAATGGTCAGAAAATTTATACAGTATTACTACTGTGTCCTGGTCAAATATATGCTGTAATTCTTTTCAATTCCAATTTCTGATGCAAATGCTTAATTTTACTTTTCGCGGGTACTTAAGTTTAAAATTAGTTCCTTGGTCATGATGGAAGTACTTGCTGAGATGAATGCAATATGAATGTTATCACAAATAGTTAATTTCGACATTGAGTGTATCTTCCTTCATGGCTGTAGGGAGATAATGGTATTTATTTATCCATCCCAGAAAACTGCAGCTTACTTCCAAGCACCAAATTTCCAGGAAACTTGGAAAATGCAGTAAAGACACTAGGCTACAGAAATGTTTTAAAAGATAAGATTATACATTTTCAATATAGCTGGGTGAGTAATTTGTTTTCCTGGCAAAGATTCTTGAAATTAACATTAGGATTCTCTTTCTCATTTAGCTAGTTAGGTGAAGGTCAGTAGTTAAGTCTTGCTGTCCGTGTCATCTGCCGCCTTTTCTCCTCTTTTCCTTAACCCCACCTTCCAAGGATACACTACTCATCTAAGTCAGATAGCCATGCAGAGTTAGATTTATAAAGTTCTCTGGCCTTCTAAGTCGTTTTTCTCACATTCATACGATTCTCTCCTGCCAACTTAGCCTTCTGTCCTCCACCCATCCCTGTTTTGATTCATTTCTCTCATGCCGCGTGCCTAAATATTGCCCAACCCATGTGGAAAGTCCTTAATTCTTGTCAAGACAGGGTCATGACTAGCCCACCCAGGAAGATCAGAACCAAGGCTCCCAAACTGGGAACAAGGCTTGCCCACCAGTATAAAAGCCATTATTCCCTCATGCTCGTCCAGGCCTTTGGGTTAGCAGACAGTTTGAGCAGAGGCACAGAAGGTATGTGTTAGGAGAGTTGTGATAGACTGGGAAATAGCAAGAGATTTATCAGGGACGTGAGTGGGACCATGCAAAGGACAAGTGGGGTGGTAAGACTGGCTATGAGACTGGATACAAGGGCAACTAAACTGAGCTTAGAGGTATGGGACAGGGAGGGTCGGTGGGTGGACAGTGTAGGGGAAAGCAGACTTGGTAAGTTAGCCAGTATGTTTTCCCTTAGTTATGTCTGGACATTTGGAGGAGCTGGGGAAACAAGCTTGGCAGAGGACCAGCAGGCCACCTACTCCAGCTTTCTCAGCCCCTTGGGGGAGGCTTGAATTGAAAAGAATTACTGAGCAGACTGAGGTTATGCAGTGCTTAATTGTGGAACAGGCCCACCCTCAGTTCTGTGATGCCTTTGACCACCTCCATCCAAGTCTTTAATGAGTATTACCCTTGGTCCACTGGCTTCTTTAACTGCACAGCCTATCAGGCCATTGACCAATCCACGGGCTGTAGGACACTTGCAGAATTTAAAAAGCTAGTAAATAATAAGAGGAACAAATCAAGTTCCTTGGGGTTTTGGAAAACTGAAAACTGACTGTGCAAGAATTTTCAGGAAAGGGAACGTTTTGAGGATGGTATGGACGTGTAGCATTACCTGAATAAATAGTAGAAAACTCCATTAATCCCAGCTGTGCCTCCATCAGATGACAGTGGACATATGGTATGAATCTAATTACCATCTCTGATACCAACCTCTATTTTACATACCTGTGTTAAGTTTCTGGGATCTGTGTACAATCTGATTCCAGCCCAGCCTCAACATATGCTTGAGCCAAGAGCAGTTCTCTAATAGCTGATATCTTTGTTAGTGTTCTCCAGGCAGCAGATATTTCCAAGTGTTCTGCTACCTTGTTTATCTGCTTTCAGGTAGCAAAAATGTGTTAGGCATAGCAGTAGCATTTCTTAGGCACATTTTACTAGATGGTAGCTTCTGTGGCTTATCCTGAACATCATCTGAACACATCATCCACCAGAACTATTCTTCACAGTAAGCTGCTAAACTACTTTCCTGGAAATGAATGGGAGGAGGCAATGGTCATGTTGGGGAAACTGTCATTGTTAACTTAAATCTTTTTGGATTATGTAAAACAGGCCAAACTATGTGGCTACTTACACCCATGTTGTTTTGCAGATATTTGCGTTGTTATCTGAGAGAGAAGGTGTATAAAACATGGGAAACCCCAAAATCATAGCCTCAGTCTTTTACTTACGCGGTCTTCAATTCTGTGGTATGAAGAGTCACATTTCTGGAATTAGTCATCACAGTGGGCTTTACACAGCACTGCAAGTTTCTGGTTCAAAGGCAGTTACCTCACTCCTGTCAGGCTATGCTATGTACTCCTTTTTAGTGTACTATGTCCTGTGGCACCTGGCCAAGTAGTGCAAGTTCCTGTGACACCTTTTGAAGTCCTTGACCTTTTTGATGATTGCCATACAGTGTGTAATTAACTGGACCAGCTGGCTCTAAATATTTGGCTCTCCTACATGACTTTTGTGACCTGGAGTAATCAGCAAAGTGGCTTACTTGGCTATGAAGTGACTAATCTCAGTTTGCTGTCGTTGCTATTGCACAGACTGCTATATAGACCTTGATTTTGCTCATCTTATCAGTGGTGTTTGTGGAGGATGTTCTTAGGAGTTTGTGTATTAGGAAGTTTATTTCAAGAAACCTCTTAGGAGGGTGGCTCCATGTACACCAACGATCTGCCTGTTTCCTCTCAGAGCTCACTGCCTAATCCCCCAGTTCATATGGGACTGCTGCAGGGAATGAACAGCAGAAACCAGACCTTAACAAGGATGCATGTAAGAACTGTGCATTGTACAGATGTAAAGACGGGCTAGGGAGAAGAAAGAGTGTCCATGGCTCGGCTCAGAACTAGCGGTGGGCTGTGACTTTCTGAGTTGACTGGTGAAAGATCCTGGGAATCAGGCTCTGGTCATGATTCATCTTGGAACTGGGAGAGTGGGAAATAAATTGTGGGTCGAGAAAACAGGGCAGTTAAGAAATGGCCCACTGTCTTATCTTGAAAGGCTGCCTAAGTACATAAATCAGTATTCTGTTCAAATCATTGATTCAAATCATCTTGCATCCTTAAATCCTAACTGTACAATCCAATTAGAATGCAGGATACTTTTCAGTTACGGTATTTTAGGGACAGTGACCTAAGACACAGGACAGCCCATTACTGTGTAACAAGCAGTTGTAACTAGTTTGATGGAGATGGGATATCGATGAGGCAGATACTTGGTAGAGTTCACAAGGTCAACGCTCTTGTTCTAGACCATACATATGAAGTGTAGTGAGAGAATTATACAGAGTTCTGCCTACCTGCTTCCCTAACAGCTAACACCCTGATCATCAAGAATTCTGATGTGGTTGCATTCAGTAGAATTTGGATGTCATGCAAAGTAATATCTTAAAACATGGACACATGTTTAGAGAAAATCTTGGATAGCACTTTCAACAAAATTAACAAATAAGCATAGAAGTTAATCATAACACACAATACCGTAATAATGAGCAAGAATCTTAAGAAGAATGAACAGAAAGTTAATGTGGCCATGTCTGATAGAACAGAATGCATGAAAGGTGAAAATATCAAAGAGAAAATAAAATGCTTCCTAGGAGTCTATAGAATAAATTTCTGTAGGAATTACGAGAAATCCTATTGCTTCAGTCTGCTTATGACAGAGTATAAGTGAAAGGGAAAGAATGATTCTGAATGGACAAAGGCTGGATGAGGTGACCTTGTAACTCTGCCAACTGTTAATCTCTCATAACACACAGTGCAGCAGTGCTGGTAGGAACTGAAGTAAGAGGAAAGCTCACTACAGCCATTCGTGACTGGCTCATCCCTGTTAAATGTTGGAACAGAAACACTTGTAGAGTAAAAGCTAATGTGCTTGACCACCGTTTCTGGCACTGAAAGTAGTACCAGTTTTGGTACTGAAAGTACCAAAAGAATGTTGCTCTCCTTCATTGCAGTTATCTGTAGTATGTTTGTTTTTTTTCCTGCCTCTGATGTATTTATCCTAGTATTGAACATCCCATATGGTTTATTGGGAACTGGGGCATGAAAATTATTTTAAGTCATATTTTAGGCATGATACTTCTCCCAGTTAAGCTGATGACTAGCATAATTGACTTCAGTCCTAATAATTAGGCTGGGCTCCGAGATGGGAACTAAAAACTGTAAAGGGCTTATTTTGTTCAGAATTTGTTTTGAGACCTGAATGTCATGTCCTCCATTCTTTGGTGTATGCCTGGAGCTTCTCTGTTTATATCATAGGACACGCTGGTACTGTTTTAATTTTTATCTGGAAGAGTAGTTCTTGTTTCTTTTGGCTGAACTTGAACTGATGGAAATTACTGCTTGTAATGTCATGCAATTACTAATTACTGGTGTAGATGATGAAACAAACAACATTTCTCCAATGTTCAGGAGCTTGATGTGTAGTTATGTCGAACAGTAAGCCTGGTTCTCTATTCATGACTAGCAGATGTGATTATTTTGAGTAAGACACTTGCTAAAGCAATAGCATTACAACACCCAGGAGTTTTTAATCTTTTACTCTAAATCTTCATGTTATGATTTTTAAGTAAATTGAAGTAACAGAAAATGACTTACAATTTATGTTTCTTTCATTTCACTAAGAATGCTATTTTAGTGTGAACATTAAAATCTTTAATACTCGCTTTCAGAGAGAGTATTATATGATAAGCTGAATTATTTAAGATAGTTGGAGACACTGTTTCAATTGACAAAAATTAAGATAAATATTTATTTGGCTACATTATAAACAAACGGGCTCATTGCTCTACAAACTGTGGCAAGACCTAAACTGCTAATGCCACGTCTTTGACATCAGTAAACGCTGCAGTTCTATTTTAGTTTTGTCCCTGAAAACTTACCATTACTTTCTAGAACACTGGCATTTAAACACAAAGGACATGATTTCTTTAAAATACACCATGTACTTTTGTCGATGACAAGGTGGAAGGAAAATCAATTGTTTCCACGAATGATGACATTCAGCAGCTTAATTATCTAATTGTACTCACACGGTTTTAGTCTTTAGTCCAAATAGGAGCGTTTCTACCCAGGTGTTGCCAGTATGCAACATGGTGCCAACTTTGACAAATTCAATCTAAAAGCGTTAAGAAAAAAGGAGAAGAAAGATTTTGATCACCTTAACTTTGATCATGTTGTCAAGCCTCCTACTGAAGCCAATACAATTGTTCAAAGGAGGCAGAATATTAAAGCTCTAGAATTAAGTTGCTTTATCACAAAGAATGAAGGGATGTCACCCACAGGAACAGAAATGGCCACTTTGTTTTGTTATGTTCTGTGACCTACATGGGAATTGCTGTTACTTGTGAAAGTCACCTCTAGATGTATATAGATGTAGTTATGCAGGGGACTGAAATTGCTTTCCCCCTCCCCCAGGGTGTACAGTAATTGTGCCAGTAAGTGTAGCATTAAGCTATGAATTGGTAGCCAGAGACACAGCTGCCAAAAAGCAAATGTATCTTATGTCCAAAATAAGTATGTACATACACAATATATGCCTATGTATATCTTCAAACATATTTCTGCAACACTGCTGAGTATTTTCTATGATCTGCTAAAGCTGTGAACCAGCTATATATGGCTATAGGAATGGCTCTTTGTGTGAATCGTAATTTTGTGTGCTATTGTCTTAGCCTCTTCCTATCTGCTAGTGTTTTGGAGCCATCTATGAGGGAGCCAGCAATAGTTTTCTGAAAATGCTAAACATCTTTAATTCACATTAGAAAAATTGGCCCGAAAGAATGTACAACCTCTGAGCTCAAATAGAAGTATACATACAACTTCAAACACTCAAATAAAATATATATAGAGACTTACCAGAGTAGATGAAGGGTAGACTTCAGCAATACATGCAATATGTATCAGAAGATAAAAGAAGTGCAGTGGCAAGTTAGTGTTCTTTGTTTTGGGAAAGAAGTGGCTTGACTATTTCCTAAAGAAGGACGAATTTATATTTTAAGATGCATTTCATGCACCAAATGGTTGCAGATAAAAAGTGAGACTCATGGTCTCTTATGTCAATATAATGGTTGAGATTATTAAATATTGACGTAAGAAGAGGTATTATAGGTCTCAGCTGCTACCAGTACACTTGCAGTGCAATTGTGAAGGGAAAGGCCAATCAAATGTAATTTTTATTGTATTGATGTTTTCCGGTGAGAGGAAGACATTCAACATATTTCTGAATATTGCACTGGAAGGAAGTGAGGAGGGTGATTTTTGATAAATATGAAGTAAATAAGGTGTTTAGAAACATCACAGCTCATGTGAAACCCATCATGTTTGCTGGAAAACATTTTCATGAAGTGAAATGTTGCAATTTAAGATAAGCAGGAAAAATCTTGTGATTTTCATTTGCATTTAAACACTAAACCATATTTCCTGTATTCCGATGTCTTAAATTTTATAGTTTGATTCATTATGCTTGTTCTTCTCCTGGTGATACTGGACTGAAAAAGAGTTTTGATGGTTTACTCTCATTTTATTTACATTAACAGTTTGAATGTTTTATGGTATTCTGTAATAGCTTATTTTTGAAAAAAAAAAGTCATATTAGCTTAGAAGAAGTATCATTGAAAGAATTTATCTAAGAAGAAAAATTAAAGGATATGTCAGCTCTACTATTTCTTATAGCCACATTTAAAGATTTTTCATAGATTGTTGGAAATACAGTGCTAAAATACATAAGCAATTAATAAAATGTGGAACATACCATGACTGAACATCAGTGAAACTCTGGAAAATGTTAGAATTAATTATTTTTGTGCAGCTTGGTGTGGCCTTTGCTTTGGAAATCGAGCATCAATTTTCTAGTTTTGACTGAAACAAGGACCACCCTGAAGCCAAGCTTAATTGAAATAAATCCCTTAGGAGGCTCTATTTATCACTTCGTTATAAATTTGGCAGCTGAAAAGACATAACAAAATATGGAAATTAGAGATGAAATAACTTTTACATTAAAACAAACACTTAATTTGGGGTATTGAATTCATCCCTGACAACTGATTCTTTGGGGAGACAGAAAATTACTTAAAAACAGTCCTGAAAAATTGTCAGTCTTAACCAGGATACATGGTACTAGGAGATGCAGAGCTTTACCACACCAAATTTTAGTCATTTTTCCATAATGAAACACTTCTGGAGAGGCATAATTAGAAGGCTAAGTCCATTAATATTTACCAACATGCATAACTCTTTTCATCTGTTTTCTTGTGTTGATAAAGGAGATACTCTATGAATAATTATCTTGTAGGAAAACTCTATGAATAATTACCTTGTAGGAAAAAAAAATGACCTCAGTATGTTTAGTATCTGCTGTTGAGAAGAGTTTTGAAATACTGAGCCAATCACTGTCAGGCAGTCTTTAGATTAGCAATTGATATGGAGTGTGATGTTAATCTTTGTCGGAATGCCTTCATAATGAATAATTGGAGTTTGGAAATGAAGGAAAATGTTATTAAAAGTATGATATCACTCTGACTAAATATCAAGGCAATGTTGGTAATAAATTGTTCCAACTTTTGTATCAGTTTATCTAATGGATGACCACTGTAGAAAAATGGTTCTTGCTGTTGCTGATACATACTGTTGTTTTTAGAAGCAAGTTGTGAAAGCACCGAATGTTAGTAGGAAAGTATTTTTAAAAATGAACCTTTACATTTTGTTTCCTTGTGTCAGTACAATTTGGTGGATCTGAATATCTTACTGATCATATATGCTTTTTGTATTTGGCTTTTGTCATGTCAAGGAGACGAAACAAGGTGTTCCCCCTCTTTCCTACTCACAAAGCAGTAATGTAGCAGGTAACCTGAAAGAATACATGCAAATGAGGAAAAGCACACAGGTCGGGCGCTCTGATCTTGTTGTTCTGATCCTCAGAAAGGTCCAGAAGATGCAGGAATTCTTGTTCTTCATTGCTCATTAGCAAGAGGAAACGCTACATCCATGCTGCTTTCAGCTTGCGATGTGGACTTACTGTACTTTCTTCTGCCTTTCCTCGCTCATCTTTCAAAAGTGTATCACTGTTCATGACAGCATTCTTTTCTGTTATCTGACAGTTAATAGTTTGAATAATTTTCCTTTGATTCTCCACCAACCCCTTTTCAAAAACATGTGTGAATCCCAGCACTTGAGATAGGTATTTCGGAGTACTTTGAGTGTTTCTTGGCTCTGGCTGGGCACTGTGTTTTTCTACTATGTGCTTTGTTATATATGGTCATGTTTTGCACAAAGCTATTTTTAATAGCAATAGGTACCTGCACATTTGCTTGCTTGCAAAGCACAAGTTTTGCTTACAGTTTTTATCTATCGACCACATGGTTACCAAGTAAAAAATAAATCTTGTACATGGTTACCGCTATGAACTTTTAAAAGGATTTAGTAGCTCAAGAAGTTAGAAGAACTGAAGTTGGAAGAAACAAAGAAAATTAGTTGTATTTACATGGTAGCTACATACATATCTGATATAAGTGCGTTATACATATAATTTGATGAAATACCTTCTGTGGTGCCAGACACAATAAGAATAGTAATAGGAATATGCTGCTTCAACAGATACAGTCATGGTCAATATGGCAATGGTCCTGGGTGTGAAGAATAACACATAAGGTTCTAGGCCTACAAAGTCACAAGTTGCTGCTTACTTGTCAGAGACAGATAGATAGACAAAAATGGCCAGCTTTACAACGTCCCTAAGAGACGTACATGGCACGGTTTAGGAGTTGATTTATAAAACTCCATTGATACATTCAGTGCATGAACCTTTTGATGCAAACACTCCTATTTACTCTAGTGGCTTCACATTTAAGTACAGGACTATCTAATTCCGAATCAGCTTGCAGAAAGAAATAGCAATTGCACTTGATCAGACATCACTCTGGAGGAAGATGTGATATAAGGAGGTTGTACTGCTAGGGACAGGTTATTGTGAGTATAATGCATCTCCTGAGATGCGTGGTAAATAGTATGATGAGATGACAGGCATTTTACGGCCTACCCTTGCAACAGCTTGTGGTCATAATTTTTGTGATATTTCATGGCCTTAATAAAATGGCAGGATTAAGCTCTTCTGTGCTTTTCAATTCTTTCTGTATTTTAAAAGCAAAGTGCTACACGTAGTAATATGTTCAAGTTACTCACCTGAACAACATCAGCCCCATCAGTTAAAATTCTGTGCAATGAAATAGTAACCATAACTCTTGTCTATTTTTAATGTGTGAGAGCATAAGAACTACTAATAATTTATTCTTATGTATAGAATTATGCTTGGGAAAAAAAGTTAGAATTGTACTACAGTGATTTTATAATTGTTCCAAGGTTTATGTTCACTGAAATTACAGGAGCATTTTCAAGGAAGTCATTAGTTTTTAGAATTTTCAGTCAGTTAATCCCTGGAGTACCCTACATATATCACTTTTTATTCTAGTGACAAAACATTGTTTGGTAGTTTATATCAGCAATAAGTTAAGTTCATATATAGTTCCAGTGCATTGACTGACAGTCGTTGTGCAGATAAACCAAGCTAAGGTACGAGGGTGGCCTCTACACCTTAGCCAAGGTAAAACAGGAAGTCAGTTTATATTTGTAAACTTTGATCATTATTTTCCATTCCTACAATTCCACTAGAACTTTACTTTCTTAAAGTGCAGACCTAGAAATAAAACTTAAAACAATTTAATGAATCCATTTATTACTGGCTTCTTAAGAATGATACTAGTTCATTGCCCACAGCAAGACAGTGGAACAGGTTGCCCAGAGAAGCTGTGGATGCTCCATCCCTGGAAGTGTTGAAGGCCACTTTGAGCAACCTGGTCTAGTGGGAGGTGTCCCTGCCCATGGCAGCAAGGGTGGAACTAGATGATCTTTAAGGTTGCTTCCAACCCAAACCATTCTGTGATTCTGTGATTAGTCAGACCAAACAAATCCTGAAATATCATCTTGCTACAGTTCAGCTGAGTGAAGACTGCCAGTGAGGTAGACAAAGATTCTCAGGGGGAGAATGCAACTCAAAAAGTAGTATAGAAACCTGAAGTGTTTCTATATATTACACCATGTAGCAGTATTCTTCAACTCCAGGTTTCTGATTCAGCTGAGCTCACTGAGTTTGGACTTGCATGATCATACTATCTGTATTTTACAGAGGTAGAACATAAAAGCAGGTGGTTTATATCAATATATAATGAGAATTAGTTGAAAAATGTTCTATACCTCCATGCTTATCCACCTGCACTTGTTACTCTGCAGCAGGAAGTTCCACAGTGTTCTGTTCATTTCATACTATTTTAAAACATCACCTTGATAGACTATTTTCATATTCTACTATTTTTTGATAAAGCAACTGGAATCACAGACTAAGAAAGACTGATTTAGAAAAGTCGTAAAATATTGGATCCATGTCAGTTGGATCTGTGTTACCAGACTTGCATTTATTGGGAAGCAATTACATGAACAATCCCATTATTTGTTATTTCTGCATCTTTAAAATGCTGACTAGCCTGCGAGCTGCCTTCTTGGAAATCCTAATTATACAGTAATTCAGTCTGTTTATAACATGTTTTCAATTTTCACTACATATTCTACTGTCAGAAAATCCTCTGACATTTGGTTTTATGGAAATATTTAAATCGTAACAGCAAGCTACTGCACTGGAACTCTGGCTTTTGGAGACAAGGATGGGCTGGTGAAATTGTTCTCTTGTAAGTTGGACATTCAAAAGAATTCCCAATTGATTTCCATAACAGATGAGTTAAGTCAATGTGGAGAGCATCTGAAATTCCATTGTATTTTAGCAGCATTTGTAAAATGGAAGCAACATATAAAAATGCCGATGAGCAGTGTTCAAATACCGATCTAAATTGATGTTTTGATTTATTTATTCAGAACTTTATTAAACTATTCCTGATGCTTTAACATAGCTGCTTTTCAAATATGTGTTATCAGATCAATCTTTGGTTGTATTTTTTATATTTATATTTAGAAGGCTTATTTTTGCTCACACTAAGTTTCAATGGAAACATCTAGAGAAATCCTTTTGCTTTATATTGCAAATTGGTCTGTGTTTTATAATCATGTATTGTTTCTTTCAAACTTCTTGATAGTTAATAAATAAGCATGTGTAGCAACAGCAAGCAATATTGACAATGTGATTAAAATAAGGCCTTAAAAACGGTACATGTAGACAAGGGCCAGGCTTGAGCACTCTCCCAAAATACCATCTGCTGCTGCCACTGCTGAAAACAGAACAGTGGGCTAGGTGGACCATTCTCTGACCCAGTAAGGCATTTATTTTCTTATGGTCTTGCGGTGTTAGCAGCTCACTTTTATTAACTAGATGTGAAGTTTTCCCTTCCAAGATCTTCTGAGTGTACACTCTGTTCCAGTCTAGAATTGCCTTAGTCTTGGCTGTCCTAAATAAATAGCTACATTGCTCGTGCTAATAACCCATCAGGCTTTGTAGAACAGGCATTGCACTCCGTCCCGACTGCAGGGCCTGAGAATTGACACAGCCGTTGACGTGGTAGGGCTGGAATGGTTTCCTTTTTGAGTTGCCCATGGTCTCTAGGATTGTAGAAGCATTTTTTCTCACTTTAATAAATATTTAAATGTGTATGCAAAGTGGAACAGCTTCAGTGCAAGAGAGCTGACGAACATTCAGATCTTAAAGGCTGGTAATTAAAAAATCTTCTGGGATGTAGACACGTGGGGGTGTAGGGGGGGAGAGAGAGGGAAAAAACAGACTGAAACTCGGATACTTTTGCTGTCTTTATTACATTTGTCAAAGTGTTTCTTTTGTTCCAAAGAGCTTCTGAATGAGAACATCTATTCCTACATTTGCATCTATAGTCTAGGGCTGCATTCTCCAGTCTTCTCTGTTACTTCTTGGAAAGAGTTGAACATTGCTAACTTGCTGTTACATGAGCAGTATGTTAGACATTTCAAAAGTTGCTAGGGTGTATACTTCAGAAAGTCCCTGCAGAGTCTCACTAGGTCTCCTGAATGACCAGACTTTGACTCCCAGTATCAGAATAATTCATGTAAATAGCTTCCACCTCATCTCTTTCTCAGTGATTTTTCGGCAACTTCCAATGAGCAAGTGCAAGCTAGCCATTGCATTTCCTGAGTGTCCCTTGGTCCCTATTCCATCGCGTGACTAGAAATATATCCAAAATAACAGTGTGACTTAGGATCCTTCCTGGCCCATTGCCAAAAAGGGATGCCAAGAATTAACTTTGTCCAACTGAACACTGTGTAAGACATGCAGGCGAAAGGTTGGGCATCTTTGCCTAGTCATATGAACTTGGCACACGGTGCTGTACGGTGTATTCTACTTCATACACAGGAAAATACAATTTTAATCCAAGATGCTGCTTGAGTGGACATGCAATATCAGAGGTGTTTGCATATGAAGTGGCAGGAAGCGATTAATTAGCTTTACATGACAAATAAGGTACTTGAGTCTGTAGGTTTTTGTGTGCATTTTTCTGCTTCATTACAATTACTCACATGCTTCACATAGTCTTCCTGTGTGTAATGTTACTAACTGTATTATTCTTCAGAAATTTCTAGTGAGTTTCCCGTCTTAAATATACTGTGGAAGCTGGACAACAAAACTCCTTTTTGAATTTATTACATACTTTCTATCTTATGTTTCTTGTTCAGCAATGCAAAATGCTAAATTGCTATGATGTAAAGTATTACCATTTATTTTGCTATGGTGTAGCCAGGAAAATACGTGGTAGATCGCTGTTAGACAACATTGTGAGACTCCAGCCAAAATTCTGAGAACCCATACTTTATGGATCTGACAATAATGATTTTCAATTAGAACTTTCAGTCATTTCCTCATTAGTCTATGTAAAGAGCTCATAATCTCAAATGATAGTTATATGGGTGATGTAGTGCTATTTCAGAGGCACAGCAGGCAATATTTGCTTTTTCATTATTTACCTCTGAGATTTCTAGCACTGGGGATCTGATGATGATAGGGACAGTGTAAATTCACTGACAGACAAGCAGACATCTCTGTCTGAAACCCTATTTTCATACTGTGCATTCCTTTGCATTCTTAATCAGAATTTTTCTCTGACCTTTTACTCCTTTCAGTTAATCTCCCAGTGCTGAAGTTACTGCCACCAAAACAGCCATCTGCCAGATTTTACTTCCTGACACTGTTCAGATAAATATATTTAAAAGACCTATGCCTATTTAAAAAGAAACAAAAATGCTCAAGTTGTATATGTGTAGTAGCTCATTTGTCACATTTTAATCTGATTTTCTAATAACCATATATTTCCATAACCATGCCCTGTTCTCTTCAAATCTCTTAAAGCTTCAAAAATTTGGTTCAGATCCATGATGTGACAGACCATCCTTCAAACACAAAGTCTCACTGTTGCTTCACAGAGTATTCTGGAATAAGGATTTTCTTGCTCCAAATCGTTTACATGATTTGGGCTCAAATCTATGCTATTTATTTCTGTGGCTGAAACCTGTCCTTGTATTGCAAAAACCTCACATACGAGTTTTTCCCATGTTAAAGATAATACTGATACGGAGAAAGATAGGGACAGAGCTAAACTGAAGTGGCAATGAAAACCAAGTGTTCACAACTCTATACAATACTAAAATATTTTTAGAAATACTGTCTTCTTTCAAGAGATGTTTCAACTAGTTTCTAACTTTTTCAAGTAATAAATAGGAATTACATTCACTGAAAAGAGACTTTGGCAGTCAATTTAGTGTAATGGGTTATAGCCAATTGCTTTTCATACTTTTTAGGACATTATCGGATTCATTCTCAGTAGAAGTTCTTGCTTTACGGAACGTCTTAAGAATCTCAGAACTCAGGAAATCAGGAAATTAATTCAGATGGTTATGTCAGAAGAGCGTAAGTTTTCAATGTCATAATTCTGATATTTAGAATCTTTTTCAGTGTTGGGATTGAACCAATTTTTTAAACATTGTAGAAAGCTTACAAATAGTAAAAAATGCTAACAGGACTATTATTTAAAATAAGTAATGTATTGGTTTGTTAGAGCTTCAGCTAACAAAAATCTTAATATTAAACCAAAGCTGTTTGTAAGGTGATGTAGCACAAAACAATACTAGGCCAGTTCAGCTCTTTTAAGCATGTAAAATTAAACTACTGTGTTTATTTATTGCTAGCTTTCTAAGTTACATATTTTTTGTTCTAACAGTAAGTACTGTTAAACTGCTGTCATTCTGGGGGAGAGAGGTTAAAGCTGTTGCTTTCCCTTACAACCAAAGAAGTCGAACCCTATTTGCGGTGCTAGACATTAACACAACTCGAATTCAGTTTCTAGTAATGCCTTAGTGGGAAGATGTAGCCAAAGAGGTAGAGGGAGAGCACTTCCCCACTAGTCCTGCACCTACCCCAGAATCCACACTCATGGTATCCAACAGGAAACTGTTTGCTGCTAATGCCACTGTCTTCCCAGGGCAGCGAAGAAATAGTATGTAATTTTCACATACAAAATCTGTGTTGAAAGTGGAAATGCCACCAGGCTGCCCTCAGGAGCAGCAGTGCTAATTTCAGGTCTCTCATCTGAATCAATAGCAAAGTCAGCCCCCTAATACAGTGCTTTTGAAATTAGAAGGCCATATGCAGTTTCCCACCAAAAATGGCTGGAATTGCGTCTTTTCAGGTAACAGCTGATTTGGATTTCATAAAACTGAACTGTAAGCTGGTGGTGTTCATCATATGCAGTCATTAAACGGTATCTACAAAAGCAGGGGGATTAATTGTGGCCAGGCTCCAGGTTTGATTCGCCTGTTTGCATCCCCTTTTTAGTTTCAGTTGAGTTTGGTTCTTTACTTTGCTTCTTGTCTAAACTTTAAAAGTGTTTCTGAAGCTAACCACTGTTTAACAATTGCCACATTTCCTCCCACAGGCAGTTACGTTTCACTTGTGGTTTCAGTAATCCATAACATGTTATTGGTTACTATGAGTTTGTCAAAGCATTAGTATTTCTTTGAGTTAGTAATATCATTGAGAGACAAAGAAAATTTCATTCATTTCCAAAACTGAGTACTACTGGCATAGAAACTTGCTAAATGCTAGTAGTTTCTCTATGGCAAGGGACTATTAAAAGAGAAGGATAGAGAAAAAGAAATATTGTTCTGGAACGAGATCCCATACTGCGTCACTGCTCTGGTATACCATGAGAGAGAAACACAGCTAAAATACAAACAGAGACTGGGATTTTTTTGAGAACTTTTGGCCACAATAAATTTGGGTTTGGAACTAAAAAAAAGACGTGGAAAGAGAAGACATGCATGCCTAATACTGAAGGAGAGCTTGTTTGTATCTAACATATTGGAGAAATTGTTTGAGAACAGTTCATTCTAGTGAAAATATTGCTTTTGTAACACTGCCAAGATCAGTGTTTTCTCATTCATGAATCAGAGTTCTTTGCCCATTTGTGGTTGCTTTCTTCTCATCCTCTTTCTTTTCCTACTGTCTTGTTACAGCAAAAAGCCATCAACAGTTGCCTAGCTAAGCACTTGCTCAAGTATCGGTTGTGAGGGGTCTCTAGAACAAGTTAGCTGGGCCTCATCCATTTGCACAAAAGCACTGATGTGCTCTTCTTATTTGTGCGGTCCGCACAACTCTTCAATTTTATGTGGACACGCTAGGATTCTTTTGCAGTTTTTTAACTCTCCCGCAGAAGAACTTTTATGTCTTCTGGTAAGAAGTGCGAGGAAGGTGTTGAAAGGCTGTCCTTGCTGCAGATGTGGGGGGTCCAGCACAGGCAAAAGCACAGTGTGGGCTTCAATTCCTGCCACCAACTGCAAGTCAAGTGTGCGTTCAAAGAGCAAACGAGCGTATACTTTAAGATCTGGAGGAACTGGGCAAAAATATGGAGGATTATACAGGTAACACAGGTGTAGGTGTCTCTCTCTTAGAAACAGCTGTGTGATGACTATGTGTCAGTATTGGTCTGTCACTACAGGTACCCAGGGCTTACTTTTCTGAGATGGATATTCTGGTTCTATCTGATTCTCTTCACATGGAACCTGGAGACTCCTGACGATTACATAGCTGTGGATGTTCTGTGCAGAAGAATATTGGCCATGTCATTATAACAAATCCAACTAAAACAAAATGATAATTGGGGAAGGAGGGAGGGAGAGAAGGGAGAGGAAGGCATTATTTCTTACCACAAAATGTTCCTCACTTTCTCTTCATCCTCTAAGCAAATTAACAGAGTAGATCCTTTATGCCTGCAGGCCTGTGCAGGAAAGTTACTGAAGCACTGACACAGAAGGAAATCATACAAGATATTGTACCTGGCTCCAGTAAAATTTGAGTGTGTGGGTGGCAAGAAGTTTAGTTCCATGTGCTTTCCACCCCACAGGCAGCTCCACAACTTCCTGTTGTGGAGGTTTCTCCTCTTTCATATGTGGCTTTGTGCAGTAGACTTGCCTTTCCCTTGGTTGACGTATTTGCAGCCTGTGTACAGTAAGTAGCCTTGTGCAGTTTGCTCATCCAAAAAGGCTGCATATAAATTTGACTTATGAACTCTGTAGGGTGGTGTTATGAAGAATTATCTCAACTAAGAATAATTTTTCATTAGTTAAACAGGAGATGACATAGCGCATGATTTTTTTTTCCAGACTTTTCAATATGTCCCGTTCAGGAATCAGGACCAAAGACAATGTTATTTTAGTTCATTTTGGAATATATTTACTCACTCCCAATGTGTTCTGTCCTTCTTAAAGTAACACATGTTTACTCAGAAAGGAGTATAGCAATCACTATAGTTGTATGTTTTCTGCTTTAATATGAAGTGTTTTCTGGCAGCCCGAAATAAAATTCTGAGACTAAAATCGGAGCTCCCAGTCAAAGTAACAGGTCCAGGCTTTAATGATTTACAAGCAGAATTATATACCTACTCCCTTTGCTTGTGAGTTTTTGAACTAAGGGTCAACATGAGGGCAAACTATATCTTGCTGAAACATAGACAAGTGTGACTGAACCATTAAATTAATTCCTTTTTTGAATCCTCTTGATTTATTAAGGGAGCAGAAAGCAGAATGAGTGAAAGTGTAGATCAGAGCCAAGATTTTCATCTTCATTGTGGATGAGATCTGGGTAGCAAGGTAAATGTTTTGTGGTTGAATGAATGTCAATGAGTAGCTAGGGTGATTAAGTAGCTGGATGTAATGCCCATGTAAGTAATTTTTTTTAATGATTGGAAGTCTAAGTGTTTTGACCACTAAAATTAAGAGATGCAGAAGCCTGTTTGGTCTCACAGGACATGAATGAAGAGGATGAGGGGCTAACAACATTTTATATTGGAAATATTTATCTCTATCTGTCAGTCATCATCAACAGGCATTCAGATTCTGTTGACGCAGCAGTATTAAAGTTGTTTCAGCTTCAGTAACATGAGTTTGTTTTACATTTCAAGGGATTTAGCTAAAAATTAGTAATGAAAACATAATACATATTTCCATTTACCATTTTGGTTTGACTGGTACAGGTCAAACAGCTTTGTATTTTATTGCCTTGAATGTGTAGAGTATACTATGGGGGGAATATTTCATGGTTAAGACAAACTAATGTTTTCCAAATTGAAGGCAATCACATTAAATTTTTATGATGTAAGTAGCATCAGTAAAGCTTGAATAGGCACAGATGTCAGTTGCTTCATGTACCAGATAGTTTATCCAGGGTACTCCAGTTAAATAGCAGTTTGGCTAACTTTGAGGAAACTATTTCATAGGTCTAAAGAATAAGTATACAGTCTTTCTGGAGAAACTATAGATATGATTTCAACATGTAAACAATATAGATTACATACTCTTTTACCATTTATTTTACTAGCAGAGTTTTCACTTGTCTAACTGGAATTCAAATACAGAATATAAAAAATGTCAACCACTGGTTTAATAGTGATACTAACTGTGTGCTACTAAGTCTATTTTTTTAGCGCATTAAGCCTTTATATAGTTCAAATAGGCCTTATACTAAATACTTTGGAAAGAATGAGAAAGTTTACAGATTTTGATCCTCCATGCAGATCTGTTAGAATATTTTATTTAGTCACAAAATAGACTGCATTTGGTGGGTCACAAGTATCAAGCACATGAGTCCCAACTGGCTAATTTGTGTGGGAATGTGGATCTTTCATCTACACACCTCATTCCAGGCCGCTATTTTTTCCCTTTATCCAGTCCTCAATGAGCAGCTGTATGCACATTAATTACCCTGACGCTTGGAGAGCAAACAAGTAGTCTTTTCTGTTTCTACCATAAATGCCACTCAATGAACCAGCCACTAGGTCATGCTCAAGTGCAATGGAATCTTGTTTTTCCCTCCCAAACATCTAGCATCACCTCCACTGTGACTTCAGCTTCTGTCAGGCCAATGAAGTTGTTTCACAAATACACTTATTATGGTTGGTACAAAGAAAATTATTATAGATGTAAATATATTAAACTCAAACATTTACAGGAGCAGGTTCTAAAGGTAATTGTGGAATTTATCTTTTTCCCCCTGAAATTTCTCTCACATTTTAAAAATTGCTTATTTTATCATTGTGGAATTAAACAATACTGTCGAAAGCCTCCTAAGATTCAGCTTTTGTGAAACCACCTGAGGGATTGTATCACCAATATTTTCTCCCTCATGAGGACACCGGCAGTTGAAATATAAGATTCTTTGTCTGTCTTTGTGCATTTTCATCAACAGAGATAATTAGTTATCTTCAAGTTTTGTTTAACTAGATCTTTTTTTCAGGAGTATATGTCAGAGAAAAATGAAATAATATTTAATGAAGATTGTTGTGTCTGAAAACAGATAAAAATGTTAATTTTCATACTTTCAATGTAAATATAAATTTTAATTGCAAAATTAAATTAAATTAATCAAGAAAACAAGTTCCTTAAATGCTGCTAAACAAATAGCAGAAACTTCAGGGAGATCTCCTCACAGAAGAAGTTGTGGATTTTTTGGGAGCAGTTCCTGAGTCACTAGTATGAAAAGAGTCTTTGTATGGAGAAGATCAACAGACATATCAAACGGAAACATAAATCCATTTACTTCATATGTGTTTTTGTAGCTTTTCCTGCAGCCTTTCTGGAAATTAGAGAAGACATTTTCTTTTAAATAAGATTCTTTCTGATGGAAGACCATGAAATCCGAAAAATGATGCCTTAGCATTTTAAGCTTATTTGAAGTATGTTGCACATCTAAAATGACTGAGAACCGTTGGCTTAAACAGACATTACCTAACCCTGAGAAGTCTGTGTTTGTGGACTTTGATGAATATATGGAGAAATACATTTAGTGCAGCACTCTTTCCACTGGCTTAATCAGTCCTATGGAATTACCTCACCTTGATGATTCTTGCTCTAGCAGCTTCCCTTTGAAAAATTTCTTTGCTTTTGGGCAGTAGATCATTTGTGACAGTACCAATCTCTTCCAATGACTACTGCCTCATTTTGTGGCTTGTACCACTCATTTGTGACCTGTTTACACTATGCCACTTTGGATGCAATCTTGGAAACATCAGAAAAGTTGAAAAGCCAGTTAAATCAGTGTTCTCTGTTTAAGGCATGGTACAAAACTTATGCTCTGGACAAATTGTGGAAGAGGGAGCCAAGAAACAAGGGCCATCTAGCAAATCAGGTATAGAGCTAGGATTAGAATATAAGTATGCAGAATCATGTATTTAGCTTCTTTTAACTATGTCATACTTCTTTTCTGAGTTCTGGCTAATCTTTATCAAACCTTGTTACTGACATGCAGCTACTTGGCCGATACATTGCTGAGCATCTGGTAACTGAACGACTGTACATTAGAAAGCAAGATGAGAAAACTATTAGGTAAAGTGGTAAGTTAATCATATTTTTATATATAGGATTGTGGAAAATGAAACTTAGTGTTGGTATTTATCATCAAAACCTTCCATAAAGGCCCAGCGGGTTGCTAGGAATCACCATGGAATGAATATTTGTCTGACTGCCCGCATTTGGTTGAGGAATGGCAGAACAGAGAGTTGCTGCCCACAGGGAAATTTTACTGATCTGCTTTGGAGGCTGCAGGGAAGGACTTTAAGAATACTTGAGGCTCACCCATTAAGGGTGCTAGACACAGGACTACTAAGATGATGCCGAAGATAAGATCAAGGAGCATAAACCTGGTAGCTTCTGAGAAGGAGGATTAAACTGAGATCTGCAATAAAACTTTTCTCTGTCTGAGAGGTTTAAAGGGAGATCTGCTATGAAATTAATTTAGTCATTACCTCTTAGCTGTAAATAATAAGTAAAAGTTTATTAAATCACTCTAAAGGGAATCCACAATTACAAACTGACTGGAGACTGTGTCTTGAAATAAGGTACAGAATAACTTAAAAACTCTTAAAACCAGCAAATATTCTGCAGGCATTTTTTCTATTCTCAATTACACTGATTTCATTTTGCTTAAGGCGGGGTCAGACCTTTGTGGATTGATGCAAAATTTTGCCTGTGTTTTAAGTTTAATCATAGCCTTATCTAAGATCTCAAATTGAGGTAGGATAAATCATCCTGTGTAAGTGCCTGTCTCTCTGAATCGACTAGAAATGGAGTTCACCTTGTAAATTTAGTCTAGATGCAGTTAGTAGAGTTGAGATGAATGCCATTCATAATGTAATAACACATTTTTAATGTGTATCAAAGGTTTATTGTTCTCACTTACTGGATTGCAGTAGACCAGATCACGTTCTGCTGATCTGAGACCTTAGAGGCAGGATTTTTTGGATTTTGTTCTACCCTTGGTACTGAGTGTATACATGGTATTTAATAAATACTGTCTGAGTCTGATATCTCACATTGTGTAATAGCTTAGGTGTTTTTCGAATCACCCGTAAGTAAAATTAGGCAAATACATGTAATAATTGATAGAGCAGTTTGAAAAGTGAAAGTAACGTGAAATTAGTTGAAAATTACTGGTATTGATTTGTGACACAGGAACTAACTGAGCACACCCATAATTTGTTTCATGATAAAACAAAGTGGGCTTGTGTACTCCACCTTCAAAGCTTTTTCATCTGTTCATAACTTTAGCGTGCAATGATCCTACCAGCGGGAAACTATGATATTGTTACTGTGTTTAAACTTAAGCCTACTGATGGCATGTCATGATTGCTTGTATTTTCTTCAGGTAAGTTTGTGGCACTTGTGGAGTAAATTGCTACTGTGTTTCTAAGGCCTTCAGCTTTTAGGCCAAAAGGATTTGGTTTGAAAAAAACACACACTTTATTTGCTCTTTCTACAGCATTTCCTTGGGCTAATTACTGTAAACATTTCAAACTTAGTATTTAATTACTAATTCCATTATTTTGAGTGCCTTGTTAAATATGCTCTTTTGCATTATAGCAGCATCGAGGTTAATTATGTTAATTTTTGCATCCAGGGCTCTAATGCGACATGCAATAGGTTCTCTAGAAACAACATATGCGTAGAGATAAGTCTTTTCACCACCCACATTATGTTATGAGTACAACAGGGTACTCTAAACGCTTTGGCAATGAATGTGAAAAAAAAAAAAAAGCTGATCCTGAAAATACCATTAACATTATTTATTTTGAAATTGACACTGCTCAATTTTCAGGCTAACACCCAGATTTATCTGTGTATCTCAGATAATCCAACACATACACAAATCAGCCTAAAATGTCTTTTCCTTCACCTCTGTTCTATCCATTTAATTTTTGGAAAAGGTGAAGAAAACATAGATCGAGAAAAAGAAATCAACGAAGGAATTTTGTTTATTATGATTGGACAGCTGCAGTTGGGCCACTAAGGATCACTTTATGTTTTATTTTGATTGTGGAGATACCAGTCTGCCAACCATAATTTGTACAATGCTGCTATTGCAGTTGGAAATAGATGATCTTTTGCAGCTGACAGTGATACTAATTAAGGTGTCGTTGCTTGGCAAAATTTTCCATCTGTGACATAATCAGTAGTGGGGTTTTTGTTTATATTTTTGCATATCGATATGTTGCCAATTTAATGTTAGACTTCGTCGAGAATCTTAGTGTCCCCCCTTAACTTGTGTGAGGTTTAATTCTAATCTTATATTAAGTTAATCACATATTTAGTAAATGCTGCTGAATAACTTGCACACATGTTCAAAGTTAACAGTTTTGCTGAATCAGGATTATTTAATTTTTCACAACCAGACTTAGTTGAAGAATGAATATTTGTCCAAACAATATTTTGTTAAACTTTCTTAGGAAAATAAAGGTACTCTTTTCAAATTTCCATCTTCATATTCTGGGATCTGCAATCTTTGCCCATGTGGCTATGCACCTTTTCTAGCCTTTGTACCATCTTTTTATCCTGTAGGAAGACGTAGTCATCCTATTAGTCTTCAGTTTGTTTCTCACTTCGTGCCTGGTTTTCCATCTCAGAAAACAGATATGAAACAAAATTATGCTGCCTTGTCTAAATCATAGCTACTGAATCCAGTGATCACCTTTTTCTTTGCCTGTAGCTCTGCCACTGATGTTAAGTATAAAAGAGAAAAGTGGAATGCCATTCTACAGCCATCATGTAGATTATGTCATATGTCTGGATTATGCAAATTTATTTTGTACTGGGGAATGATCTCACTCAGACTAATGTCCATACGTCTATTTAATTTAAGAAAAATGCAAGCAATACACCACTGGGTTTCAAATAAGAAAGTAATATGCAGGTTTCGATTTATAAAGGCCATATTTGCCATTCCAGCACCTCTCATCCTTTGCTGACTTT
The DNA here is from genome assembly GCA_013398815.1 of Ibidorhyncha struthersii. Lineage (NCBI taxonomy): Eukaryota > Metazoa > Chordata > Aves > Charadriiformes > Charadriidae > Ibidorhyncha > Ibidorhyncha struthersii. The sequence goes on along the minus strand of VZSZ01011133.1, from coordinate 403,216 downwards.
TTCCAAATAGCAGGAGCATGTGAGAGAGAAGTATTTCAATGTCCATTTGTTTTTTATCAGACAAGTCTCAGAGCTGAAAAAGGAGCAGGATCTAGCCTTTCATGAAGGAGAAACAGTTAGCAACCAAAGGGTTTTGGGATTTGCCCAGATGGAGTTCAGATTTATTAATTTCTTGGTCATGCTCCAAAAACCATTTAAGCATACGTTATGCATATGAAAAGTAAATGTTTTGGGGAAAAAAGGGACAGTAGGATATGACAAGCATAGTGTAAGATACTCTTTATGAATTGCCAGCTCTAAAGTAATATTCTGTTGCTATAAAACAATTCTTTGGAAAAGGCTATAATACATTTACAAAGCAGCAGTATAGCATTGTTTTAATTCTGTACCCTGGTAAAGCAAAAGTACTCTCACAAATCAGAAGCTCCGGAATCACTGCACTACCCTATAGTGTTTCTCTAGGAAAATGTATTTTAAAATATCAATTTTTAAGGTGTTAGTAAAGCATACTCATCTAATTTTACTCCACTACTGAATTTAATGGAAGTTTTGCTTGGTTTTAGAGGATTTAGACTATTTCATCAACAATTATTTCTTTTTAACTAAATTTTGAAGTACTTTTCATTTATTTTTTAAATTCCTGACTCTAGCAAAATTCACACTAAGAACTGTGAGTTTTGTATCACTGAATGCTTAGCAAAATAGTAAGATTTCAAATTATTATTTTAAAAAATTACAGCATGCATTCTGCTTCTTTGTGTAGGATGCTATTTTTTTTCAAAGTACTAGACATATTCTTTACCTGAAATATTTACAATCAAATATAAAACAGGGATTCGTGCTTTGGAGAATGAAATAGGAAAGCAACACATGACTTAAAAGTCCCGAAATACTTTTATTTCTAGTGTTTCATCCAACAGGCACTGGACTATATGGATTTCAACACTGAAAAGTAATAAAAGATTGAAGACCTAGAGGAGTACCTCCTCTTTGCAGTATACAGCCTCTGCCTTTTCTGTCACTCTGTCAGATAGTTGTATTTCAACCAAAGGTATCAAAGTTCAGAATTAAAACTACTAGCTTTAATACTTCCTGGAGAAATACCCAAGGTCCTCTCTTCAGCACTGGTCAAGGCCATTTAATGAGGCACGTACTTAAGGATGGGAGTAGCTGCACTGGTGTCACTAAAATCAAGACTGTATTTACTTGCTTAACAGAACAGGCTTCTAAGGTAATGCTAATGTATTTCGATTTGGAATTTGGACAATTTAAATTTAGTCTGGTTTTGAGGTATTTGTGCTATGATACTGTGAAACAGCCTATTTCAATGCAATTATTTAAAGTTTATAGCTTGTACAAATGGCCCACCTCTATATCCCAGTTTTGGAGATAACCGAAACGGAACCACTCTCACTATTGTCTGTGCAGAATTGCAATGTATTCTAAATAATTTCACAATGAACAATATTGATATGAGGAATTCTATTTTTATTGGCCATGTGCTTGCAATTCTTCAAGTGCTAGGACAACATATCTTGCATCTCACTTGTGCTTATTTTGAGAGATGATTTGCTATGATGCAAAAAATAGACCTGACACAACAATTTAAAATCAGTGACATGCCAGCAGTTTTACAACACTCTGGGTTGAGGGTTGCCAAAAAAGTGTAAAAAAGAAATTCCATGCAGTGGTGAGGTTTTCAAAGAGGAAAAGGCAGCTGTAGCTGGAAGCTTGCCAGAATGCTTTCTTCAAAGGACTGCATATGTCCTTGCATAGATTGTTGTCCTTAGTTGCAGCATCTTGCAGGGGGCATGACTGACTCAGTAATCTGTTTTCAGTTTACTGTCACGTTTGTGCAACCCATCAGTTTTCGAAAGTGGCTGTGACTAAATAGGAGCAAGACCAGGGCGTATGTCTGTCTTTATATGTTTGTTCAGTTCATTGCAACTAATTCCAGTAGATTTTTGATGCAAGACCTGCAACATAACAGGGAAACCATTCCATTACACTCTTCCTTGTTTTTTCTTAGGAACATGCTGATCTCCTCCAGTTGTGTACTCTTAAGTCCAGTTGTGTATATAAGTTTTGATTAAAATATTTTGTAGTCTTGACTTCTATATCAAACTACTGGGAAAAACAAGATGTCCGGATCCATGTCTCAGCAATCTGAAATAATTATTTCATACCATCACTGAATTCAGTCTTTAGCACTCAAAGAAATCTGCGATAATGACTGGTTTGGACAAGAACTCTGAATTTTGTTTGCATAATTTTTAAGAGGGATCTGGTCAAAAATAGCGCTTATGAAAGAAGGCAATTAGCTGTGATTGAGAGGGCAATGAAAATGAAATGACATATCAATAAGGTATTCTTTACAGGAAATAATGGGTTATATACTGCACTGTTTCTGTGGGGGAAAAAAATTATCATGAAATTGACCACAATCATAGCTCATAAATTTGGCTGGAGACAAGGGGTTAAAGTATCCATTAGCGAGAGATCGATGGGCTGGTTTTGCTTTCAAGCAACACCATGGTGATTTCCTCCTTTTCCTCTCCAATTATACCAGCGTATAAATGTTGATTCTGTGCTGGCTGGATGCTGTCCCGGGTCACGCAGTTGAAAAGCTGTGGCACATCGACAACTTATTTCTTCGTTGTGGATGGTGGATATTGTTGACATACAGGTTATCTCCTCCATATGAAGTAAAAATGACTGCCACCAAGACATTGCATAGAAATTGTGAAAAATAAGTTAGATTGAATGAGACAACTTAGAAAGAATAAAAAAGAGGCTAACGATATGTAGAGCCAACCAAATTAATGTTCTGGATTTGGTGATCTTTAGTGAACAGAAACAATCCCCCATGATGTGCTCTTGCTGTTCTGGGAGTACTTTTCGTCATCTCTCTGAATGACCACCCCAACAACACTGTGCACTTCCCCTTTTGGGACCACATCTCTCAGCCAGCAGAACACTGAGAACAACAGTGGTTGGTGGTGGTCAGAAAAAAACAGAAGTTTTTTAATGGGTCCCTACCAACAACCCAAAGCAATGTACACACTGAAAGTATCTACACTTCTAAAACCTCAAGTATGAGGAAAACCTAGGAATGAAGCAAGTGCTCCAGCTAGTTCCTGATTGCCATTAGATCTATTATCACTCATCGTTGCCCACCCAGTTTTCACTGTGCACTTGACAATTTCTTATTAGTATTCATAGAACTACATGCAGGAGTCAAAACCACAGATCACTAGGATATTTATTAGGAAATGAGACTCTTGAATAAGAAATGTGATTCAAACAATCTTCTAGCAATATATTATTTTGACCTCTGCATAGGGTTTTGCCAATTTTATGACAGAGCAACGTTAAATTGAGTGGGTGGTGTAAGCTAGGAAGGATTATACGGGCCAGAGGGAACAGATCCTGTTACTGTTGTGTTCCAGATATTTCTAATTTAAGGGTTTTCATAGGACAATAGTTTTGGAATAGTACACACAGTACTTGTTTACAGGAGTTTCTGGACTTCACTGAAACATATGTTCAACTTTCCCTCTTTTTTAATAAAGGTTTTTGTTTCTTCATCCCAGTTTCTGTAAAGAGGCCCTAGATACATGAAGTGAGTTATGCATAGGCTATGTGGGAAGACCCACATAGGATGTGTGGGAATTCTTCCATCTGAGGCCTTTCAAAGCAGGTTCTTCCACAGGAGAAGTGTGGTGGGTTGTGGGAACAGAGGATGGGGAAAGGGAGCTGGCAGACATATATTCACATGGAATGTATTAAGCACATTCCAGTCGCTCCTCTGGGTTTCCCCAATAGCTTGAACCTCTGCATCTGACTCACTTGGGTTTATGACCTCTTATTGCCCCTCCTTTTGTGCTCTTGATGTTCCTTTTCCTTCATCATGTCTTTGTCTGCCCACACAATTTCTTTCTGTAATGTGCTTCATCTTTCTAGTAGTTGAAAGCAATGTGCTTTCTATCCACCGTTCATATACCCTTAGTCCTTTCCCCTTGCTTTCTACTGTTTCCTCCACAGAATTTCAGCATGTTCATATGTTAATAGATAGCTATGCAGGGCTTTTATATTAAATGCCTTACCACACGTGTGCCAGCTGATTCGTGAATTATCTTAGAGTGCGATTGTAAGTACAATAAACTGTAATGGGCGTTCCTTTTGCATTCTGAGTTGAACTCAGATGTTCCCAGGTTCCTTCCCTGCGTTTCTATTGCTAGGCTTTGCTAAGAATACTGAATAAACTTGTAATGCTGCTCCACATCAAAACTGCGAGATGCATTTCAGAATACCATTTGTAATTACGTTTGTCATTCCACAACATTTGGCATGCTGCTGCTGGTGGCCTACTTGTTGACAAGTAACAGATTTTGTGACAGGCCACACAATATACCATAAAATACTGAGTATCAACACTGGGCAATCAATCAAACTGGCTTAATAATACAAAGAGATTATTATTTGAGGAATACTAAGTATTCTTAGGACCCTACCCAGAGATGAAGGTGGTTTTGCTGACTCATGCTGCCATTAGACCAAGTAGGCCTACTGTTTTAATACAGGAGGATAAAAGAACTTCTGTGTTTCTATCTTGTCAAGGTAGATAGGGGAAACCCTAAATATGGGGACAACGGACAAAAGTAGCTGGTTTAGCAATGAAAAAACACATTGAGCAGCCAAGCTCAGAAGGGAACTTGCACTTTGATTTATGCTTTGTAGCCACTGCTATGTGTTTGCAAAAAAGACAGGGCCTAGGGAGGGAAATGTTTGGACTATATTCACTGGATGTAGAAGCAGTGTGGGAACTAAGCACTTCTTTTGTTAAACCATTATTAAAGCAGGATAGAAATTAGTTGCAGTCTCTTAGCTAAGCTTCCATACAACTAATGTAGCCTCAAAAGCTATCATTTTTCAGGCAGCTAGCTGACTTGAAAGCCAGCAAGACATTCGTTTTAATCAAAACTTTATTTTCAAAGATTATGTATTTTCAAATAATTATGTGCTAAGAACAGCTTCTTACACTATGAAAGTTCACATGGCTCTTCTGAACAGAATGTTTGACAAACTTGAATATGATGCTATACTTGGAGTTATGTCTAAATTAACCTGGATTGATTCCTTTACTGCTGTTTTTGGAGTGCTATCTGTTACCACACTGGCTTGTTGTAAGGTAAGCTCGTACTATCTGCAATGCAGTCAATAGCCTTTTTGTAAGATGACACATGATTTTTACCTTTTCAAGCAGTAAGTATTCAAGAGAAAGTTTTAACCTGAAAGTTGATTAAAAAAAAACAACCACACACAAAAAGTGGTGGAAGGCATATGAATTCTAAGTTTGTGGATAAGGAGGATGAATAATTAATTCTGTAGTAGTCTCTGTGGAGGGAAGGGAAGTGTTAACTATGGAAGAAGATCACCATTAAAAATCAGCATCTGTCATTTAGTCTGAAATGCAAGTGTCCACAAAGTTTTCCTTTTGGATCATACTCTGACTCAGTAAAATGGAGACAAACGCACACACTGATGGGGAACTAGTCCAAACTCTGCTCTTAGCAGCAGTATGGAAATAACCAACACCTAGTTGTCATCGTTAGCTGCCTTGCCTTATTTTCCAAAGTTTATTAAGCAAGATCAACAACTCTGAAGAAACAAGTTGATCTTTGCTTATGCTACCATGAACACCTACTAAGTCGTAGTAGGGGTAGCAAGCTTTCTCAGTTGACCGAGACACAGTTGCATTCTTCAGCTTCGGTGAAAGCAACTGTCTCTTTCAGGGGAAACTAGAGGAAAAAAGACCACTGCTTATTGCAGCTGGAACAGAAGGAAAGAATGTCAGAGGTGAAGGACTAAGGGAGAGAGAGAAGGAAATGACTAAAGACTGGCAGGGAGCAATGCTTCAGGGCATGATGGCCTGCATGGTTTTTACCTCAGTACCTGTGGCAGTTATCTGGGGCAATGTAGACAAGTTCAGCCTCAGAGACTGCACTTCCTTTGCAGCTAGACCACTGGTATTGGACTAAATGAAGGTAGCCCTAGCAATCTTTACTACTGGTACTAGTTTTGGTGAAATGGCCTAGTGTGCTAGGGAAACCTGAAACAGACTGTGAGAATGCTTGCAGTGTTTGAGATACCAGTTCCCAGGTGCCCAACTATTACAATTTTCCATTTTTCCTCTAGCAATCCAAAAGCCACATGACCACTTTGTAGAAACTAGAAACTTAGTTAAAGAGCCTGTGAGAATTACTCTTGTTTAGCCAGGTTGTGTGACAGATTCCAGAAGAAGGACGTGTGTATTGGGTCCAGTGCAAATTGCCACCCACTAATGTTGCTGTCTGTGGCAGTCTGGCAAAGGATGAAGAGGCCCAAATTCTTGTTACATAGCAATCTTTTATATATTCCATCATATTGTCTACACAAGGAGCCAGTGGTCTACTAGAGCCTTTATTATGATATAGTAGACTCCCTTTCATTAATATAATTATAGTCCTTTGGGAAATGGTAGACATATGGAGGCACAAAGGTGTCAGAGACAGGTGGTAAACCCAAATGGAGCCCTGCACCATGGGAATGTGGCTGATCCTGTAGACAAATAAAGCCTAGTGATAGGGAAACCATTGGTTGAAGACAGCAAATATGAGCCTGAATTCTAACACAGCTACAAAAAGAAATAGAATTGTAGCCAAGAAGACCCTTTAATGACTCCATTTAGACTCAGTCATAAACTTTGGACACAAAACAATTTCCTAGGGTTTTTTTCTTCATAGTGCTCTTTAACAGTATTGAAATAGAAGTTTTGGAGAATTGGGACCTTATGTTGGTAGCTGTCTAGCTTAAGATTTATGGTTCAAACCAAGGCCAAAGAAATAATTGTCAGTGGCAGTTTCTGCCTGGCAGTGTTTTAATTTTAGATTAATTTAGAGGTGACCAAGAAAGAAGACATTTGTACCAGAGGAAATTTGAATAGTTGAACATCATTGTTCCAAATTTGATGGAAAGAATGAAGCACCGAGAATACATTTTTGGTTCTGTGATTAACTACAATGAATTAGAGTTCTCAGTGAGAAAACCTTTATGAAATTTCAATTTTTATAAAAACACTATGTGTTAAATGATTTGAAAACTCAGTTCCTTGATTTAAAAGATCCCTTTCTTATATTGAAATTAAGCAAAATGACATATCCTCATGGAATTTCTGCTACAGTTTTCAATTAAGTTAAAACAATATCTCCTACAGGGGAAAACAAGGTCTGACTCATTTATGGGTAGCTGCATGCTAGCCAAAACACTAGGGTGTTACAAAATTTTCAAAGAATATTATTTATTTTATATTTTTTAAAATAATTTTTATGCCAGTATGAACCTGGCTTAATAAATGTTTGGCAGTTGGCATGGAAAAAAGTCTGTTCTATTGCAATTACATTTACTCAATATTATTAATATGTGCTAGCTTTGAACTGAAAAACTTCATTTTTTTTAAAGAGTTCTAAAAGCATTTATTGGGATGCTAGCACTGTGAGGCAGGTGTGTGCTTACTGTGACCTTGATGACACATACATTTTAGAAAGCCTAAAACCTGGCTGTTCAAATATTGCTACTACACCATCGGGTTTTTAGTGAGTGTCTTAGATTCTCATCTCACTTACAAATTAGCACTGGAGGCCCTGTTATGCTAGTGTCATGGTGTTTACCTTTTCCTGTGCTGCTGTGGAAAGTGGAACTGTATTTGTCCTCGTCGTTTCACGAGGCAGTCATCTGTTAATAGAGAAAACAGAGGTCACCCCTGGGAAGAAACATAATAAAAGCCTGTAATAAGGACAAATTTGGAGGTTGGTGACGCTGAAAGACAATTCTTTTAACTATACATTGCATTTACATTGAAGCTTTATAAAACAGAGCAGCTAATGTGGGTTTCTTCCTATTATTTGGTCTCAGGCTATAGGATTACTTTGTTTCTTAAAAGGTCAAATTTTAGAACTCTTACTTCATCAGCTGATTAAGGGATTTACTTGTAAATATCCAGAAGACAGGCTCTCAAAGATTAAGTGCTATCATTTTATAAAGCATTTCTTAAGCAGGAGAGTGGTTACTTTAAGAAGAGAAATCAAAACAGCACTACCATAATCTCAGTAATTAAGGTTTAGTTTTTCTAGCCTAACTCTTGCACTTACTTCTGTAAATGGCACAAATGAAACCAATGCATGTCTGGCAACAAAAATTACAACTCTGAATAAGTCACAGTAGGAGATTTAATTTTTTTGTTTGCAAATCATGTAATAAAAAGCCATCTTTCTAGATTTCTCAAAGTCATTGTCTCTTGAGGTTAGTAGAGGTACATTAATAAAGATTAGCAACTATATATCGGAGAAGAAGAGACTGTCAGTGCTAAAATAAAGTTTCATAAAGATCCTCCATGAGAGGCCAGTGGGAAATTGGTTGCCATTTTCTGTCACTATTTCCCCACTCTGTTTTTTCTGTTTCCTTCATTATGAACCAGTTGCAAAGATTGTTTTCTTTAGTAGGCATAGGAGTTCCTACTGCTTTTGCTGGTAGACAGGTTCAGCAATCTGATATTAAATTTATCCCAAAACACTGTTATTAATAATTTCAAAGGTTTGGGAGGTTTTTCGTAGCACATAACAGAAACAAGAGCTCTCAGTATGTATTCTGAATGAACGCAGGAAAGTGATCCATGCCAAGCCAGTTATTGAGTATGCCTCTGACATGATAGGCGCTCAAGTTTGAGTCATTTTCTCAGTGAAAACATGGGCATCAGTTTGGGGTTCTTTCAACCAAAGAGAGCTCCCATGCTACTAGACCACAGAATTTGTTTCTTTTTTCTGTGTCCTAATGAGTATTTGCTTTTTCCCAAAAAAGTGAAATAATTTTGTCAGGAAAGACTGACTCGGTGTCCCAGTAGTTAGGATATTCTTCTGGGAAATCTAAGTTAGCTTCAAATTAAATAAAGCAGAAATTTGAATCTATGTGTCCCACATCATGTCTTAATGCCGTAACATTCAGGATAGGTGCAAATCCAAGGTTTCTGACTTTAGATTTGGCTGGAAATTTCTGTCTGGCCAGGATAGAACTTCCTGGTGAAAGCTCGATACGTTTCCATGAACAATTGTTGTTTAGGTGCATGGATATTCTGAATCAGAAAATAAAAATTTATGGGAGGTGGGGAGAAAGGAGAGGAGGAAAAAAGAAATCTTGACTGATTCTATGCAATTTTTATCTCTCAGTGTGATTATTTAGGGCATTTGCCCTAGTGAAGATGCTGCATTCTTCACCGTGGCAACTCACTAGTCCTCACAGGAGATTGCACGCCATCTTGTGTGGTACTTCCAGATGTGATGATTCAGAGAACATAACTTGGCCTGACTACAGGAGTGGAGGAAAGAACTTCTAAAATTTGCAGATCTCTAGTTTTATTTAAAAATCTGAACCTCTCTGGCGTGACTAAATCATTCCTGTAAAACACTAGTGGTGATAGTGGGGAAGAAGGGTTTTTTTCAGGCTTTCAGGGCAACCTGGATTTATACCTTGAAATAGCTACCAACACTTGGCAGTAACATTTGACATTTCAGTTAAATTGCTACTGACTTCTCATCTTAGTGCCAAAAATTCTAGAGTGCTTTCCCAAATGGAGATGAGGAAATTTACAGACTACTGTTCTTGAGACTTTTTTCTCCTTCAAGATTATAGGACAGGCTCTCATCGCTTGTGGCCTCTTGATTAAAAGTAATTGGACTTTGGCAATTTTACTTTTCCTCTTGGACTGCCGGGTGTTTTGCATGCTTGCACGGGTTATCCGCTGGAGGTTAGCACAGTAGGTTATTTTGTTGCCTGATGCCTGTACACCAGGGGTGGCCAAACTTTTCTGACATGTTGGCTGCACAGTGATTTACAGATTAAGGCTCTGGTCTGCAACAGTGCCAGCAAGGCTGCTGTTCTCTCTCTCTGACACATTGCACTGCTTTAAGCCGCAAACTCTTTGCTTACGCTTTCAGTCTTATTATAGTTCTCATCGCACATTTCCTTCTGGCGCAAAACACTCCATTATTTCTGCTTCGTGCTGGGCTCTACTCCTATCTCCATCTCAAGTAACTTGTGAAAATGACAGAACAAATAGAAGCAGCTGTCTGTGCTTTACCTGTCTTGCAAAGGGGCCACAGAAGGGACCACTTCTGCTGCTGTATGGAGTACAAAACTGAGCCAGATGTTGTCCTTAGGCCATCCGTGTGGGGTTGTGTTTAAAACAGGTGGTCTTAAAGGAATGGATCTGTGTTTTTCTCTCAAAGATTGCATGGGTAGATGGGCTTACATTTAGCATACAAAAAAATTAATGTAAAATCCCCAAACATGTGGAAGCACTGGCATGTCTGTGGGTGTATCTTTGAGTTTCTTGAAGGAAGGTCAGACATTACAAGAAAACCTGAAATGAAAGGGGAAATATCTAACCATTTCTGTCTCTAGTTTTACTCAGTAAGTTCTGAGAACAGTTTTACCAGTTCAGAGCAAAGAGTCCACTGGTCTAGTATTCTGCTTTCAACACTGTTTTGTTTTTGTCACTCATAAGATAGTGACTAGGGAAGAGTAGGAGCAGGAACAGGAGGAATATATGTAATCCCTCTAATACTTTTTCAGCCACCACTAATTTTTAGCTCATAGGATTTCGTGAGACTGATGTGATTTGTCTGTTCAGTTACCTGCAACAGATCTTTCTCTCAAGTACTTACCTAGTCTTCCTTTGAGTCCATGAAAACATTTTGCATTCACATCCTTTGGCAAGGAGTTGTATAGAATTACTACTCCCAGCATAAAAACTAATCTCTTCTTGGTTCTTTGGTTGGTTGGTTTTTTTGAACGTGGCTCCTACTAACTTTTTTCCTAACAACTTACGTATCTGACATTTGTGATTAAATATAAGCTGGCTTTTAATTTACTTTATTTTGATTGTCTTAAAGAAGGACTGTGGGCTATGCTCATTATTACCATCATTTGTCTTGGTAGTTTTACTTAACTTATTTTTAGGCTTTCAGAATGAATCTAAATGAATCTGTAATGAAGACAGAGCTATCAGGGGTTTATAGGAACCAATTCATGGAATTTTTAAAGTTTGATGATGCATGTGGGGAAGAATTTATCATTAAATCACTTCACCTCGTGCTGAAGGTGAATAGAGAGAATAAGAAATTTTTGCTGGTTCCAGGTACCATTTTCTGTTCTTCTGAATGAAAAATGGACAGAGTGTGTGAGTATGCACCCAGAAGAGACAGGTGAGGGCCACTAAGACCGATTAGTGCACTCGGAGCCCTGCCATATTGCATGCACAGTATGGCTGATATACAAAACACTTTTGCAGAGGTAACCCTCCAAAGACATTTTTGCGTTAAGTGAATTAGGAAAGGGTGAACCGATTTAGAAAAACAAACAAACCCAGTCTGTTGTTTTAAAATGTTTAGAGACTAATTCCAAGCCTTTTTCAAATATTTGCATTGATTCAATATTGTTTCTTTATTTTATTTTGCTCTGTCCCTTCTGTTTGAGTCTGTTGTACTGCTCTGGTGGTCTTATGTTGGTGGTAAGAAACAGTATAACATTCACCACCATGTCTGTCAGCCTACCTCTGCTTCTTCAGTGTTCCTGCTGATCTCCTGGGCTCTTTTAAGTTACTACAGGAACTGCAGTAAAGTTACTTAATTGATTTAAACTTTATTGGCAGGACACACAGGTTTTAGGGAGCATCTTCCACCCAGTCTGAATATTCAAATTCAGCCTAAACTTTCTACTAGCTTGAAGTGTGTCTGGTTACAAGCAAGAATAGGAATGCCTCCTCCAGCAAGCAAAAGGAAAATCCCTTCAAAATATTATCAATGGCTCATTAGAAAAGAAGGTGGTGGCAGCGGTTAGACAGCTGAAGGTACCAACCTACAAACCGTTCTGCTTATCTTTAGGTATTGAAGTTGAAGAATGGTTTGTATTTTTTATTTTCTCTTGTGCATCTGTCTGGTTACATTAAGGTGTAGGACTGCACCAGAGTTCTTTACAGAGCTTTAAGACATGACAAACTTAGAGACTTCAAATAAAGGCTTAAACCATTTTGTAAGGTGAAGTTTGCTCAATATTGTCTCTGTCCCCATTAAAAAAGGGACCCTGGCTTTAGCTTATCATGTGGCCAAAACCACAAAGATTGAGCCGATAAGTAGTAACTTCTGAGCACATTAGAAAGGCATGTTCTCTTAAAAGTGACTATGATGTGATTGTATTTGTTCGGAAATCCTATTTTATGAATAGTAACAGAAGAATTTGTTTTCAGTAGAATAATTTAAAGATGAATCCACTACATGTGATTTCCAGAGGTGTCTGAAATCCATCCAGGAGAAAACACGAGTGAACCAAATATCTGGAAGGCTAATAAAGACTCCAGGAGGTCCTGAAATTTAAAAGAAACACCAAAAGGACTATAAACAATAAGTGTTTAATGAGTGCTGACTTAAAGCTACTGAAGATATAATAGGTTTAAATTTGCTGTTAGGAATGATAAAGTGTAGAAGGTCTGGCTTTGATGTATGGCCAGAACCACCAGTATGATAATTCCTGCCACTTTGATGTGGGTACCTGGGCTACCAGTTTTGGAATTCTGTGTGGTTTTAGTCAACCCAGTTTCTGCCAGGGCCAAAACTGGAGGGGAAATGTGCTCTCCATAAAAGTCAACCGCAGAAAAAGTCAACCACAGGAAAACTAGTCAAATAACGTTAAGAGTCTCAATTGAACCCATGAATGTCAATACACGTAGCATGAAATTACATCCTTGACTTGATTTGTTGGGCCTAAGTGTAGTACTCTAATATCATTTGTAGCAAGTTTTCTTGAGTGCAACAAAAAATGATGGCCTCTGACACATTGCTTAGTTTGCTCTTGCTGAGCTAAGGTATCCAGAACAACTATCTTAAAGGAGGCTCCTACTGACTTGATAGGAGGAGAACAGTGGTTATCATTCCACTTGTTTCTCTTTGATTGTTGTTTCTTTGGAGCTATGATGGGCCACAAGAAGTGATGCAAGGAAAACCAAGATCATTATAAAAATGTGAGCTTTGCAGCAGTGTTACTTGCAAGTTTCTGCAGAGGTTATTCTTAAAATATACAGTGCACGAAAAAAGTTGTCATAGGCTTTCTTATACAAGTGTGTGATCATGGATACTAGTCAGAGGAATTCTGAATCCTGAGTAACTGTATCATTTAAAATGCAATATGGTAAACTAAAGATCATTCAATAACGCTTACATGAAGCTGCATCAGAACTGGCAGTTACATCTAAAGAAAGAGAATCCATAGTCATAACTGAAGGTACTCTGAAATCACCATGTCAGTGTGCAGCAGCAGCCAAAAAAGGCTGATAAATTGCTGGCATTATTGGGAAGGGTACTGAGAACAGGACAGAGAGCCTAATTATGTAAAACTCTGATGTGCCCACATGCTGAGTACTGTCTGTACATCTGATTTCTGCATTTCAAGGGAAGATAGTGGAGGTAAAGAACGTTCATAGGAGGTCAACTTAAATGATAATGTGGATGGAACATCTGCCTTATGAAGAGCAACTGAAACAGCTAGGACTGTTCAGTTTGAAACAGAGAAGGCTGGAAAGGATTATCATCAAGGTTTACAAAGACATGAAGGTGGTAGATAAAATGAATGCAAAACGTTATTTAGCTGCTAACATGGCAGTGATAGAATTAGAAGGCACTTGTTGAAACTGACAGGAGATCCATTTAAAACAGGTAATCCTTTCTCGAAAGGCAGATAGCCAATTTTGGCATCTGTTGCCACAAAAGACTGTGGAGACAGTATCAGTGGGTTCAAAAAGGTTTAAATGGATCCATGAGCATCTGGTCCATAAACAGACACTAAACAAAACAGGCAATGGAGGTACTCTTTAACTTTTCCTATTGGTAGATTTTGATTGTTGGAGAACCGGGGAAAGACCCCAGATAAAGACCAGGCTTGTGTATTCTCCCTAGTTAGCATCTGCTGTTGCCACTGTTCAGGGTCCCAGGCCAAGGTGGACCGTGGATCTGACCCCATATGACATTTCCCATGTTCTTTTATTTTTAAATGTAAATGTTAGTAATCGATGGGAAACCTGCAGTAATGCATTACAAGTTGTAGGCACTAACTGTGGTTAAATTATGAGAAAAATGCTCACAGAATAACAGCAAATTTTTGGTTGATCTTGTAATTCCAAAGTTGGAGGGAAAAAAAGTTTGCTTATTTGAACTCTTAACCTTTTGCTCTGGAATTCTTGCATCAGGGTGTTTCATGAGTATTCTGGCTTCAGACATGTCAGAAATATCACTAAGATAGTCTCTCTTGCAGATATTTGATACTTCCACTTCCAACTGAGATCAGAAAGTGTGGAGAAGTGTGATTTTTTGCATGTTCGTTTCAGCTAACCAAACTCTTTGAAAGTTTGGAAACAAAACCGGGTTTTCACTTAGCTTTGTGGCATTAGAATTATTGGCATTATACATATTTTGAAGTCCCAGTCCAGGTAATGGTAGGGTTTTAGCATTTTTCTGTTATCCAAACTAACTTGTCAGTCTTAGTAATGGAGACTTACAATAGCTTTACACAATGTACTACATAGCAGAAAAACACATTTGCTGGCTTTTGTATTTGTAAATGGTTTGTGGAATTCCTGCAAGAGAGTAATTTGAAAGATGTTTTTACAATTCAGCCAGTAATTGCCAGCATGACATCTTTGTCTGTTGGAAGGAACTTCTTTGACTTCACGGGTTTTGTACTGGACTTAAAATAAGCAAACTGTATTTTAATTGATAATCACAAGCTTACTTCACCTGCAAGTGTTCTGTAGAATGCTTATGAACTAAGTATCACAGACGGAGTTTGAGGATTGTAGAATATGGACATTATGATACTATGCAATCATTATTGCCCAATATCTTGTGAATATCTTTCTAAAAGGTTACACACCGCACACACTGTGGTGTGAATATCTTTTCAAAAAGTATGTACTGTAGAAATAATGAAATTGAATACTGCCATTGGTCATACTGCATGTTGCCTTATGGCACTGCTTGCCTTGTAGCACTGCTAGTATTCTCTGATCGTGATGCGCAAAAGCCTCACTTGACTTCAGTACTGAAGTACATATATTTTCGATATTGAGCTTCTTTGTCCTAATTTATTGAGGCGTTTATTCATGAGAAGCAAAAGGGACAAGATGCACAGTAGGAAGTGCAAGACCCATTTCTGTCAGTCCAGTTGCTGTGTCCACAGATTTTTTAAGTTACTATAGGATCTCTCCACTATATGCAAGAAATAAGTTTCTAATTTAAAGCACTTCTGTATCTGAATTTTCAGTTTGAGGTTTCTGCTAGAGAAGTAATTCCCAACAAGAAGTGAGTTAGCTTTGATAGCGTACTAATTTAAAAAAGGAGAGTTGGGGCTTTACTGCAAAGAAATAATTTGAAAAGCATGTAAAGAGGAGTAGTTATTTAGTAGTATTAAAATAATGAAAAGCCATATGATTATTTTATTTTCTGCTAAAAGAAGCTGTTTCCCTATTTCCCCAATTACAAGAAATTGTGATTTCCTTCTTCTGATGGAGCATGGCATTAAATCACCCATTCGAATGTGGGGGGATTCTTGATCACAACCTTTTCATGCATTGGCATAGAGTGCGGAAATTTGTTTTACATGGTACTTTGACAAGACAGTATTTAAAATATTTTTATTGAGTTTGTATGCAAAGATCATTTTCAAAGAAAGTTGGTGAGTTTTCTCTCTCAGCTGGACTATCATCCACAAGTTTTTGCCCTTTTTCCAGTACTCCAACAGAGTGCTGATCTTCCTGGAGGTTACGCAGTACATGCCTGAAAGAGATTAAGGTAGGTAGTCTGCAGGGGTGGGAGATATTTCATCAGAATTTATTACTGTTCAAAGCCACCATAATGGTTTCCGCTTAAGTCTTTAGTGTTAAAACCCATGAAAATTGCTAATACCGTGACAAGTTAGAAATGTTGTAGGTGTTTTTCATGCACTAGTCCAAGAGAGACCACAAAGAACCAGCAGCTGAAAACTCAGCTAACTCGCCTTAATCTTTTGCCATGTTGAAGCCAGGTCATTATTTGTGTTGCGCAAGGCAGAGATAAACTATGGGTCTACATACCTTCTGCTGCTGTCAGTTAGCATAGCTTAACATAATTGAGTGGACTTTCTCAGTTCTTCACCACCTAAGGGCATGGCTCAATAGAAGGTATCAAGGAGCTCAAGAAAGCAACCCAATTATCAGATTTTGAGCAATGAAAGGTTTTGTGGTTTGTTTGTTGTTTTTTTTTTATAGGACACCCCCGCACATGTTAGAAAGCAACATTTAAAAAAACCTGAACAAAACGAAAAACATTAGAAAGCAAAGGGATCTACCTGACACAGATAGCTGTTAGATTCATCCTAGCACTAAATATTTGTACTTTACCTTTAGGAGTGTGTTCTGTCTTCTTTTACTGCTTCCTGAGCATAGTAACCAGATGTAAAAGGTATTTAAGCTTTTATTAAGTGGTACAGTAAAAAGCTCTGGAAACGCCACAGTAGTGCTGAATTCTTTTTGATGTAAGCACCTTAGTTCCTCTCACTCACAAAGGGAACAGTCTATAGTAACTATGTAAAACAGACTTTTGTTTAATGCAGTTTTACTCAGAATCTGTGTAGTGTTCCCTCACTGCTCCCAGCTTTCAATACCATGTGAAAGAGCATGACCTCTGTCTCCAAAGCTGCAAGGAAATTTGTATTTTTATTCTCGCTGCCAGCTCTCCACCCACTGGAAGTTCGTAATGCTAAAATATATTGCTTTGAAGACCCGACAGATGAAGAGTGTGGCTTCAGGCTAAGGAATAGATTTGTCCTGGCGGTCACTATAAGCTAGTATTGCTGAGCACCAAGCTGAAAAAAAAGACAGCTGTTAGAGATTGAGGATTAATGTTGCTGAGTTGCTTTCTTTCTAAAAAAGGGATTGTTACAGATAGTAGTGAGTGATTGAGTCATACAAGATTGTGACAATTGTCTCTTCAAAGATACTATGAAAGCATCACTTCAAGGTAAAGGAAGGGCGATATTTGTAATTACCATAAGTGAGGGCAGCTTTGAGCACTCTTACCTAAGTAAACACTAGGGCTTGATGGGAAATGGCTTCCTGTCATGTAAAATGTCAAGATTAACAGATAAAAATTTTTCCCCTTCTCTATCTTTGGCAGGGTAAAACAGCTGATCTATGCTTCCAAAGCTAGATTGTTACTATTACTCAAACTAGCTTCTTTTAATTAGCCTGAGGATTTTGATACTGTATTGCACTTAATAAGAGTTTGTTGTGAAAAGAGAAATTAAGGAGCCCTGCCATGGAATGAATCAATACGTCATATTTTAATGAAGAAAATCTCTGTTCAAGGATTTTGCTGTTCTGTCTGGTGCCTGTAAGAGTCTCTGCTGGCTGAATACTGTAATCTCCCATCACTGAATCAGGAGCTAGCAAGTAAATTCTCAATATTGTAGCAGTAAATAGTGGGGGCATAAGACAGATATGCTCAGACTGCCAGGTTGCTGGGAGACTTGTCTGCAGCATGAATCCTATTGGCTTCAAATTCTTATGAGAACTTCGATGTTTGACATGCTAGGCAAAAGCCTTAGCCACCAGAATATTGTATATTTTGATGAAGATACATATTTCTTCCTCTCCAGTTTTGGTCAGAAATTCTATTTACTGTCTGAGATACCTTCTGCCTGTTTTACCAAACCAAATGATGATTGTAACATGATTTTCAGTATCACTGCTCCACTAGCCTACAGACTAGCCTTGCTTTTATGTCTGTAATTCTCTCTTCAGTATCTATTGGTAAATTGCAGATAAGAGATGAGAGATCCTACAGATTTAATGAAATAGGCCATTTCTATTTTGGCCATTGCTTTTAAAAGATTCTGTAATTCCAGATTGTGAGTTCCAGTGTGAACATGGAGTTGTTTAGTTAAAAGGGAGTATACTGATAATTCCTAGAATGAAGAAATAAGTATACACACACACCACAAACATGCATGTTTGTGGGTGTTTTTTGGTGAACAAGCTAATATTCATTCAACAAGTTTATCAGGAAAGAAGACAACCTTTAAAAAGATTCACAGCAACAGAAGTCACCACTGCCATGCCATGTATCACATTAGCTATCATTCATATTTGTCTCTATTTGTATGTTTTGTTTTTCCTGGTTAACTCGAATAATGCTGAAGTCAGTGGGACTTACCACTGGCATAAAGAGTGCATCTTTTTAGACTTCACTTCAGGATCCATCCTGATGTTGCTGTGCAAAATAGCAATAAGATTCTAGCTTCAGGAATATAAGAAAGGTAGCACCCCTGACTGTCGTTTGGGGAAAGGCAGCATATTATACAAGAGAGAGATCAACAGTCATTTAGAAAGCTGACTGCGGACTCTCATTCAGAGGGTTTTTTCATCTCATATGCTGAATCTTCATCAGTCTGCTCTGCCATTTTGAATGAGGCTAGTTGTTTTCTGTGTACGGACTGTGAACCAAGGGGAATGCTGGCATATGATTATTTGATTCAAACCAAGGAGCACAAGCATTCAATCTGTGTTTCGTTTTTTTCATAGAGTTTTAATGATCTTGTCATGGGTATTTTTCTGGGATTTTTGCTGGTTCTTAATTTTAGACAAAATATTTTTCATATAAATTATGATAAACACAGTCATTTATAGTGATACAGTAACAAATCTTAGGCTGTCTCCCAGTGTGTCATCTTCAAGGAATAGACTATTTGTAACTGATCATTTTCATTCCTGTCTGTTGTTGGCAGTTTCAAAAGTATGAACTCATGGAAACCAATTTTAGGAACAGGTGCAGAAACCTGTGAAAATCAAGCCACTTTCAATTATCTTCTAAACAGGGATGTAGAAACTGAGGAACTCAGGTTGGTCTTGAAAATAACAATCCTGTTTTTTGCAGTTGGTTACATATCTGAATACGTCTGATTCTCTGAAGATCACTTAACAGTTATTCTTTATATCAGGTGTCAGCTAACTTGGAGGAGTGCTCAGATGGAAAGCGAGTGAAACTGTGGGGCAATCTATGTGTCCTTTATATTATCTTTAAGATGTGAATCAGATGCTTGTGTCTCCTGACTGAGCCAAGGGGTTCTCTTCTCAGAAGAAGGAAACATTAAGTCTGTCTCAACTGAAAGTCAGTCTGGAAGACTAGTGAAGGATGGTAATACTATAATTTACCATCCTTGCCATTAATGGTTTCCTACAGGATAACCAAAATATTTGAAAATCATTTAGTAAAAACTCTGTGCTTTTTCAGACATAGATGACTGGAAGAATGTTCTCATAAACAAGGAATTGCTGTCTGTTTCTTCATCCTACAATGATACTCAGTGATGAATATCTTCTTTTTCCTGGCTTAGGTCTTCTCCAAATCTGAATTAACTCCCATCTGTTTTTACTGGTTTCTGTATATTCTAATGAATTCTTCAAGTGCCACAAAACTGGGCTTTAATGGACAAATATTTTGAACCTGTTAATAACTAGGCTTATGCTTTATACATTTCCAGTGCTTAATCACTATAAAGAAAAAGAATAACTGAGAATATTAAATGTTAGTTTGGCTACAAATAGTTTTATAATACTTAAGATCCTCTATTGCAATGTAGGCTGTAATAAAGGCAATAAATCCAAAATATTTATCTAATTTTTAAAAGAGGTTTTTATATTAGGTTCAACCTACCTTGCCATCTTATCCAGAAAAAACAGGTAGTGTTAATATCAATTTAAACATGTGAAGAAGTCTCTTTCAAATATAAAAAAAAATACAGTGCCTTGTACACCGAATATGATAGCAGAAAAAACACATGGTGCAGCATTTGAAGAAGCTCTACACAGGTATTAGGATAGGTATAATTTGGCAAAATTGGAGTTCCTATAATTTGCTGGAATTTAAAGATTCTCATACTTGACAAGTTGCCTTTCACTCATTGCAAACGAATCTTACCCTGCAAAGAGGTATTCCTTTAACATCAGTCTGGTTTTCCTTGAATGGATGAAATTGCGTAGTTGTGGTGTACAATTTAGAAATGTTCAGGTGTCTTTCTTTCCTGGCATAACAAAGCTGTTAGTTGTTCTAGGTTAATCGAAAATGTTTAGCAGTGGAGCGGTCTCCCACACTGCCTTTCTTGCATAGGTACCTGCAGGAGTGACTTTCACAGCTTTGGAAGTACTCCCTTTAGATGGGTTTTCAGGAAAGATGTTGCGTGGCTGCATATACCTCCAGGACCATTGTAACTCTAGAAGGTAGTGCAACTACAGTATCACTGTTGTGCCCTTCTGTTTAGAGCCCCCTCCACAAGAATACTAAGCAAGCTGCTGTACTGTGACAGTTTCTGGAATACTGTAAGATGTCCACGTTAAATTTGAGCCAAACAATCAGTAAATCTGTATGTATGTGGCAATATTGATACCCAAACAACAGTAGTTGCATGAATCTCACAAAGATAATACCAATGTTGCTCAGGAGAGAGATCGTCTTATTTGCATTTTACATATATTCTTTCAGAGACTGAACCATAACAGTGAACTGTTGATCTGAAATTGAATTAATAGTTCTGTGCAATATCCTGCTTGGCATCAATTGTTTGTTGAAGAAGTAGAAATGTATCAGCTGATAACCTGTCTTTTTCTTTGTACTAATTCTCCTGTGTCTACTTAGTACAAACATTTTCCAGAAGCATTTCCTACACATTGGTTGAACAGTAAGCTGCAATCCTTTTGACTTCAAAGAATCCTCACACTATCCAGCATTCTGCTAAAGATAATGTTACTTTAACATAGACAATGCTTTTTATTAATGTTTACTACTGTTCTATTAATGTTTACTGTTGTTCTGACTGAAATACTGCTTTGTTATGTACTGCTCAAGAAAGTGAAATAAAGTTCACTCAGTATTGGAACATGCAAGCTAATGGAATCCCTAAATTGGATTCTTCTATCTAAATGAAGTTTTGCCTTTATGACTCACGTTCTTTAAATTCATATGCTCCTGTCAAGATGAAAATAATTTGTGATTATATGCATATTTTTATAAATGTATTTTATAAGCATATCCAGGGATTTAAAGCAGAATCCTTGTGAAAGTTCTTAAAGAGCCCATGGGACATTTTCCAGACATAGCTCCAACTTCTGCGTGTCTTGCTCATACAAATGACATTTGCATCAAAAAGATGACTAAATAAAGTGAACAAATTTTGAGGCTGTAAAATTTACAAACTTAGGAAATCATAATTTCATTGCCAAATCCATGACAAAATTCCAATCATTTTAGTGGTTCCAAGATTTTATCCTCTTATGCTTTCTAGAGGAGCTGGGCAAACCGTTTCTTTTAGGACATTGACAAAATAAGCCTCTCCTAAATTCAGGGTGTTAAAAGCTTAGGATTTCTAAGTTTGGCTCTGGATCCAGCTTTTGCACAAGTTGAGAGGTGTCTCTGAAGTTCTAATTTAAGGTCATATCTGCTTGTAATTTAACTATATAGTAATAATTGTAATACCTTAAAGAACACTTTAAGGGGCTTAGGAAAGAGGAGAGAGTAATGATTGCTGGTTTGTCTTTCATGGCAGTTAACAATGATGGAACGGTTTAATCACTGATCAATAATAGTGAAGAATATTATGCTGAATCAGTTAAAATGGGGTTTGTTTGGTGGGTTGTGGGGTGGTTTTGGCCAATAAAATTTTCTTGAGATGTCTACATCAAAATTTAATATTAATAGGATCATAGAATATTTTAGGTCTGAATGTCGTCTGGTCCAGTCCCCTGCTCTGAGTGGGGCCAACTCCTGTATTGTATCAGGTTGCTCCATGCCTTGCCTAGTAAAGCCTTGAATACATCCAAGGGTGGACATTTCATGGCTTCTCTAAGCAGCTTGTTCCCTGCATGGCTACTTTCTTTTGAATGTTTTTTGACTTATATGCAATCAGAATTTCATGATCCTTTCTTTTACTCTACAGTTCTGAAAAGACCCTGACTGTCTTCTAGGTAGCTGCGCACCAGGTAGCTGAACAATAGAAGCCCTAAGACTTGTCTTCACAGGCTCAGCTGTCAGCCTCTTCTCTTAGGTCGTGAGCTCCAGACCAGTTTGGTGGTCCTCCTCTGGACTCACTCCAGTTTGTCAGTCTCTCTTTTACTGGGGGCTGCAGACTGTGTGTGGAGCCTCTATAAACTGTTCAATAAAAGAATATGCTTTATGCATGAATAGCCCTTGAAATAGGACTTTTCATCTTTCAATCATTATACAAAAGAGAAGTTGTAAAATTTCCGCTATGAGATTATTTTTTCATTCCCATTTGAGAAATAACTAAACTGAAGTAAATAACTATATAAAGGTTGCTAATCAGGATAATGGCAGATCTGAAGTTAAGTGAGTCCTGCAGCTTATTCTCCCATCCAACAACTCAGTAATTTTTTTTTTTAATTTTCTTTTTTGGTCCCTGAAAAACTGTTTCAGTGTCCTTGTCTTTATACTTAGGGTAATTCAAAGGCATCTATATAAATTCTGGTTTTTTATATCTGTTATTCTCTAGGTTTCTTTTGCCATTTGATTTCTTTTCTCTTAGTACAACTAAAAAGAGGCTAACTTCTTTCATAGCATTGAGCTTATTTTCATTTAGGTATACCTACTCTACTTACTAATTTGGAAAACTTCTGATTCACTTTCCTGTGTACAGCATTCAAGATGTGCGGCACCCACAAGCAGTCTTACAGTGAACCACAGAACTTAGGGAATTATTACTGTTAGAGGTAAAGCCTACATAAAATTTTTCAACTAACTTAAGTCCTCTCCTTCACTGCAGTCCCAAAGAGATAAGATGCCATGCTGAAGAAGTACTACTTGGCTTTAGAAGGTTCATTTCAATAGGGGTTGGCTGTATTAAAGAGCCATTTATGCTTTGTTGTCAAGGAGAACTTGCCAGGGGACCTAAAGGGTCATTAGCCTTCACATAGCAACATACTGTGTAGCAGATGCTTCATGACATGTGACAAGGAAAGGCTTTAGTGGTGTCAAGAAATCCTAGCCTCATCACTTTATTTTTTACTAATCTGTTGCTGTCTAGCAATGAGTTGCCATTTTATTGATAAGTGGGCTTTTACTTACATGTGCCAGCGGTGACAGCAGGAGGAAATTAAAAAGCTTTACAGGTGACATTGCATATTTTACTCCTGCTTTTAGCAACTCATCCTTCTAGGTAGAGTGAATTGGTCCGTAGACAAGAATTAAACCCAGAAATGTAAATTCCTTGAGCTTTTAAAATTCCATTTGGCTTGATAATTGTAAGTGCAGACAAGCCATCCATTTATTTTAAAAAATACCCAAGAGTTTCAAGGAGCAACATAATTGTTAGCTTCCTTTGTGCACTATAGTTACTGAACTGTTATGTTCCTTGAGTATCAGATGTGACCTACAGGCAGTTTTAGGACCCCTCCTCAAAGACAACGTGCATGGTGTCTCAGGAATAGAAGGATACAGAGAATAGTACATGGGATACTTGTTTCAGAGAATGTTCCTTTGCAGCTGTAATATTTTGTGATTCCTTATGTTTCATATATATACATAGCATGTGATCTGAGGAAATACAAACTACAGCACAGATTGCCTGAAGAGCCTGTAGGTAAAGTTTTAAAAACACCAAAAACCCCAACAGAAAAAAAGACCTTAGAAAAAGATTTGCTGGGTAGACAGTATGTGACTATCTCAGGCTTTACTTGGTAAACAGGACAATTTTGTAAGAGTTTTTTTTTTTAATTTAGCCACTCTTTTAACCATCATGGTGGCCCTACAATGTGATTTTCCTTCTCTGTCTTATTTAGACAACTGTCTTCAGTGCTATATAAATCATCTGAGTTAATCTGAGAAGTGAAGGTTTCCAAGTAAGAGTGGCCACACCCTGAAGGCATGGCATGTGAGACAGAATGCCTTCTATTTTAGGAATTCTTCATTTCTTCCAAAGAAAAATCCCTCAAAAAGTCATGCCTAGCCATCAGGGCCCCCGGATAAATGGAAATTTATTATGTCATCTTGACACTAAAAAATACTAATACCCATTCTAAATGTGGTTACAAAGTGGCTAGTGGTACTTTGCGTTTAGGGTGGACAAATGGATTTCACTACCACCCAATAGCTAAGGAAATCCTTTATCCCAGGGAGAACATCTATGCCTATTTCTTACTTGCTCCATTTCAATGAGCTAAGTTTAATAGTATTTACACTGTGAGAGAATGGAAACCTCTGAAATTGCTCAGAGAAAAAAAGGAGCAACAAAGTAAACTAAGATTAAAATTCCCGCTCTGGGAACACTTTTTTTAGGAACATTGGGATTTTACTAAACCAGATTTTCAAGATTACTGATACCTCTGTCTGACTCTTTCTGAAGAGAAATCTTTGCATAGGCCTCAAGTAGTGCATATGTGGAGAGCCCAACAAGTCCGATTTGTATTGGATCAACTGCACGCGTACTGCTCAGATAGTTTGTGCAGATGCAGACCAGTTCTACAGCTAAGGGTTTGTTTCTCTTCTGGCCATCTGTAAGTCTCTGATGGATCATCAGAGTCCGCTTTGTCCGCCCAGGCAAAATTTACATCTGGAAAAGGGCAACGAGGCTGGTGAGGGATCCAGAGCACAAGTCTTACAAGGAGTGGCCGAGGGAACTGGGGCTGTTCAGCCTGGAGAAAAGGAGGCCAAGGGGAGACCTTATCGCTCTCTACAGGTACCTGAAAGGAGGTTGTAGTGAGGTGGGGGTTGGTCTCTTCTCCCAAATAACAAGTGATAGGACAAGAGGAAACGGCCTCAAGTTGTGCCAGGGGAGGTTTAGATTGGCTATTAGGAAAAATTTCTTCACTGAAAGGGTTATCAAACATTGGAACAGGCTAAAGTTGGCAGAATTGCCATCCCTGGAGATATTCAAAAGATGTGTAGATGTGGTGCTTAGGGACATGGTTTAGTGATGGTTTTGGCAGTGTTAGGTTGATGGTTAGACTCGATGATCTTAAAGGTCCTTTCCAACCTAGATGATTCTTATGATTCTAAAAAGGATGTCGTGCCTAGGAGAACTAAAATGTACAGTATCTCAGTTTTAGTTTCAGTGTAGGAAGATAAAACAGAAATCAGCACCAATTTTTTTTAGACACTAGAGTGGCAGTTGCACCACAAAACAGTGAACTAATGGAAAGTCATTCAGTTTTTCTTTGAAAAGATCTGTTTTGGTTTTTTTTCAAACTGTCTTTATTTACAAAATCTAAATCAGCCTGCCTGAAAGTGCTTACAATTCACGGTACATTCTCCTACCTCAAGGTTCCCAATCACTTTTAGTGTGGATCATGTCAAAACGTAGAGATTGTCCTATGTAGTACTTCTTGTCCTACATAGTACTTCTTTACATGTTTGCAATCACACAAGGTATGTTTCATCCAATTCATGACCTCCAGTTTGCAGCTTTACAGACAGGATCTTCTGTTCAAACAGCATTTAACTGTGGTTTGGTAGATAGAAATGATGAGGGGGTAGAACCATATTACTGAGCAGAATTTTTGTGACCTGTGAAATAAAGATCTGTGAATTAACAGTGCTCACGAGTCAAATTTTGGAATCTATCAGGATAGTTCTAGCAGGGTTGTATTTTTCATAGTCGTCTTTGAGTACATGGGGACACTTGACAATTTCAAAATGAATTGTCTAAAATGAGGCCCACAGAAGTTTGAAACAGATTGCTTCTTTATCAATGTATTACTTATTTAAGAGCTGCATTGTATTCCCATTCATTTTGGCATATCTATATGGGGTTGTTAAGTCTGGAGAAGAGAAGGCTCCGGGGGGACCTTATAGCGGCCTTCCAGTATCTGAAGAGGGCCTATGAGAAAGATGGGGAGGGACTTTTTACAAAGGCATGTAGTGGTAGGACGAGGGATAATGGCTTCAAACTGGAAGAGGGTAGATTTAGATTAAGCATCAGGAAGAAATTTTTCATTATGAGGATGGTGAGTCGCTGGAATAGGTTGCCCAGAGAAGCTGTGGATGCCCCATCCCTGGAGGTGTTGAAGGCCAGGCTGGATGGGGCTTTGAGCAACCTGGTCTAGTGGAAGGCGTCCCTGCCTATGGCAGGGGGGTTGGAACTCGATGATCTTTAAGGTCCCTTCCAACCTAAACCATTCTATGATTCTATATTTAAGTATCTTGAAATCTGAAGCATATGGATATATAAAGTATCTTTGGATGTATCAAAGGGAGGTTTCCTAACATATGCTTTTGAAGTAATGTACCTTTATGAAGTGGAGTAATTTTAAGGCAATTATATCTCTCTTATAGAAAGGATCACTAAAGTTACTCACATCACTGCCTATTCATTCTTGTCTCAAGCAAATGGCTTTGTTTTAAAAATAGGCAAAAATAAAATAAAAAGAACAACAGATCATTACCTGTTATTGAAATATCCAGCTACTCATAATCTCACTGAAAGATCCATTATGTATCATTTTAGGAGTGCGAAGTGAAACAGACATACCATTTGAAGAATTAGAACTTTTAGGATGTATTTGCAAGTTTTCCCACATAAATATGCCTCAATCCCATCCTCACCCTGTTTTTATTCCAGTTCTGGAGTGAAATTCTGGCCTGGGTAAAACAAGTATATTTACTACTTAATTCTCTCATGTCAAGACTCAGCTGTTATCACTTGAACCAAGACCATCTTTCTCCAGAGCTGTTCTGTGATGGAAGCGAGTGTTCACAATGAAGTAGGACAGATCCAGTGATTTAGTACAAGTTTTTGATGCAGGACAGTAGCTTCTTGCAAATACAGCTACCTTTGAATAAAAAGAAACACTATATGTGAAAGAAATGAAGGAGCCATTCTCATTATAGGAATCTGTAACATAATCAGAAGGAAGAAAATCTGCTCTGTAGAGAAGCAGCAACAAAGAGAGGAAAAATCAATAAATCAAAAGGTAATAGGATCTGAACAGTCTACAGAGTCATATCTAACAACTGCCAGGAGTGGAATGTTTGAGAATAATATTGTAGCTGTTACCTGGTAAATCGTAAGAAATCTGAGAAATGAAAAGATCGAAATGTAGCAGCTCGGAGCAATGCCAAGTGCCATACTGTGTGTATCTGCCTAAACAAGGAAAATGTAGAACACTAATCCATTAAAAGCTCCCATAATGATAATAACCTAAATTAGAGCAATAATTTCTGAACTTTGGCATAAACCCTGGAGCCTAGTAGATCTCAGAATATGAGAATGGGCTTGAGCTGCAAGCTGAGCATCCAGGCTTTGAACATGTGACTTTTCTGGATCACCTCCATTTCATCTATTGGAGTAACATGCAGGAAGCAGCGAATAGATCCCCTTAGAATAACATTCACTAGTGAAGCAAAAGCAAAGTCAAAGTAGATGTGTTCTGTATTTTCCTCTTCTGAGGCCTCCCACAGTAGAAGAAAACAGGGAAAAAGCATGGCTGGTACTCC
Source organism: Ibidorhyncha struthersii (assembly GCA_013398815.1). Taxonomy (NCBI): domain Eukaryota; kingdom Metazoa; phylum Chordata; class Aves; order Charadriiformes; family Charadriidae; genus Ibidorhyncha; species Ibidorhyncha struthersii. Next base: position 375,602 of record VZSZ01011133.1, on the reverse strand, counting down.
ATCCAGCTGACAGAAAGTCCCCAGGGTGTGTCGTCAGATGACATATGTTTTCTTATTACCTAGGGTTTTAGCTTTTGTTTGGGTTTGATGATTTTTTTATTTGTTTGCTTTTTGCTCTGGAATGCACAAGTAATTTTAAAACTGTTTTAAAGAAGAGGGGGGAGTACAGTTTGAATTATCTGGATTTTTCTTTTCTCTTTGCAAGAAAGCCTATGGAATTTGGCATCTTAACCCGGCCTCGCCTGATGTGATCGCAAACACAGTCAAATTTTTATTAAAATGTTTTGAAACTTTCAAACATGATATTGATAACTGAAATGGAGCAAAGAGACAGTAGCATCTGGTTTTAATGAATGAGGTCTGCTTATACTTGAAAGCAAAAACATGCAGGAAAAGACTGGAAATTCTTGTTCAGAGAATCAAAGTGCAATAGTGTTTTTCAATACCTGACATCTGTATGCTTAGAATGACCTGGGTAACTTCACTCAACCAATTGTTCATATTTTTTAGATTAAAATGCCATATTTGGATCTGAAATATATTTGGTGCCTTTTTTTTTTTTTTGCCTGTTGTGTACTTCTTTCCACTCCTACAATCTTAACAAAGCTCTTTGCTGTGGGTTCTATCATACCTTTTCAACTTGGTGACCTTCTTCAATATAGTACATGTCAAACTATTCTTATGTAGAAGTGTGTGTGTTCTCATTACTGTATTTTAGTCTAGACAAATAGGGCAATGCTTTGTGGGGGTATTCTTCTCCTATATTTATTAACATCTGAAAGAACAGAATTACCTGAAACAACCACCTAAACTGCAGACCCATGTAAAAGCCAACTTAGGACATACTTTGTCTTTCTGGGGCAAAAAGAGAGGGCATTGTCAAAACAGATTCTGCGAGAGGCCTCCCTGCCCCAGTACCTTCAACTCAAGTTGATTAGCAGCATTTCAGCCCAGGCCCCTCATGGACGTGCTGCACACCGTTAGAGTTTGAATGCCCTTCTTGCAGAGTAGTAGGAATAGAATATACTAACATAGCTTTCCTGCATCTTTTCTGGGAACTCATAGTGCTTATGTGAAGTGGGTAAAATTGTTTGGAAATGCAGCCTAGATATCTGTTTAGGTTTTGTACTTTGAGTTCTGCCCAGTCAAGATGATGATGATGATGAAGAAGAATTTTTATTACCCAACTTCTTCCTCTGTCGCTGTCTTCACAGCCTAATCCTCTCTCTCTTGGATTCAGAGAAACAGTCACTGAGGTGCCTAGCACAACTATGTAAGGCTGTGAATAATCACAGGAAAGATGTAGTGGACACTTTTCATACCACAGAGGAGTTTCATGCATTATAAATGCATCTAACTGTGAAGAATACACCAGTAGTTGAAAATGGTAATTTAAATTCCATTTATTCCACTTATTCCATTCCACTTACTTCAGCATAGCATCGTACTTATACTAGTATTTGAATTAAGAGTAAAAGTTTGGAAAAGAATAAATGCTTTTGACCACAAGCACCTACCTATTGTCTGTACTTTGAAGTTTTAACTCAGTTTTTCACATGCAAGGCAGAGGATAAGTACGCCAATTAGTTAGCAGTATCTACATTCCTGAAGTTTTCAGCTTTTAAAGCTGTAGTAACAGTGGCTTTCAGTTACCACTAACAGCGTCTTTGAATCCTTTTGTTACAATCTCAAAGCTGAGAAATCAATGAGGTTGGCCAGTTTGATTAAATAGTTTTCTTAAGTCAAACTATTGTAAAGTTAGCCTTTAAAAACAAATATGCTGCGTTGCCTTTGACCATTTACAGTTTTTCTTTGGCTCCACCAAGCATGTGGATGTCTAATCAGGGGATTATCAAGTAGACTAGAGAAATATAACAAAGTTCTGTGCTCTAGTAAATATTTGTATAGCACAAGCCTGGAGAAAGTCCATGTTATATTTTACTGTTGATAATTTAATAACTCTATGGCACGCCTGAAATTGTACAGTAAATGTCAGGATGTGTCAAATGAGGTATCCTGTAAAATTTAATAACCTCATACTTACTATGAGGTGCATGCATGGGTGGGTAACACTGTCATTGGAAAATGTGTTTTGCAAATAATGTTTAGGGCATTTATTTGAATGTTGCCAGGAAATAAAGTGAGCAATGGCTGTCCAGTTTATAGTTAATAACGATGACAATGTAAGTGACAAACAGAATAACTCATGCAGAAATAGTCCAGTCTATCAAATGATCATGAGACCAACCTACAGATTTCATAGAACAGTCAAAATATCCATGATTTCCTTTTGCTACAGAAAATAGACCATAGTGTAAACAATTGATTAAATTAACTGAATCTGTGTTGCTTGTGTTTAAGGGATAGCATACAGCATGCCGTCTGCCACAGTAGTTTGTTTGCACTGAAATTAAGCAATAATGATTGAGGCACAGAGCATTTCCTGGGGATTAATGACCGGCTGAGAGGAGTTGATGGCCCAAAGAACAGCTCCTGGCCATTAACCCCAGCCAGTCATTAATCCAAAGGAAATGCCCTGCCCCAAGGTCTTTATTACTTTTAGAAAATGAAAACGAAGAAAAACAAACCCATAAGGACCTAGGTATTTGTTCTGGGTGGCGAAGTTTCAAATCGTTTTGTGTGTGCAGATTTTGATAAAACAAATACCTTACCGGTTATTTAGCTGGAGTGCTTGGTTCTCTCTAAAGCATCTTGATATCATCTAGACCTACAGAGTTGACAAGAGGCTAACTGGAGAAACACGATCTTGTTTTCACCTTTATTAATCTTTTTCTCAGTATGGAATGCAACTTATGTTTAATTCTAACGTGATTTAAGCAAGGTGACTGTGTACTTTAAATAAGTATCTTTAAGTAGTCTGTATCGTGTTAAGTATTTAGAATAAGTGCTGGCAGAGCACCAAACAGGCCTAGACACTCTTCTTGTTATATTGAAACCCTTCTTTTCCTAATTTTGGAAGCAATGGACCATCTATACCTTTACAAGCAAAAATAGTTGTAAATGTGGAAAGTACACAATAAATTATAATTTAGCAAGTATACGTATTGGATTTCTTGAGGTAAATTGCAGACCAAATTCTTGAATGTTTGTTGTTCCTCTGTATTTTCCTGAGCTGAAGAGCACTTCAGCAAATAAAAAAAAAAAAAAGATGGCTGTTCTTCAAATACAAATTTACTCCCTCTCTACTGCGAAGCAGGATAACCTCCGCTTTACAGCCTTTAGGAAATCTTTAAAACTTTGTCAGGAAACATACAAACTATTGATATGTATGCTACAGTGATATGTATTCATTAAGTAAATTGATCCAATGTTAACATAAAACGTGAACTTATTTTATTAATTTACTGAAAAGTTGCTTTCTATCCCATGCTATCATTAAGGTTAGATTATTCAGTTTATTCTTCATGCTTGTAACATTGGTGGATCTGGGGAACTTGTATCAGTTGGGACTGATCAGACTTAATGGTCTACCTTGAGCCACCTCTAAAGGGAGGAGAGAGGCTGGGGTAGAAGTTGCAATGAGGCAGCTTAGTTTCATGTCGTATACTAACCTATATAGGCTGGAGATTTGCTTTACAATTTTCAATATTTGGTGGAGATATGCTACAGCACAACTGAATACTGGAAGATTTTTTTTCTTGTTTTATTAAAATGCATATTTATGTAGTCCATATAGTAAATAACAAATAGTTAATTTACAAATAAAAAACTCTGTATAGGTGAATGTTAATAAGAGTTTGACAACAATTTAAGGAAAACAAATTGATGAAGATAAAAGTCCACAGAGAAGTTGAGGTAAGATGCCTTTTTTTTTTATTCCTTTGTAATTTCAGTACAATCCAAATTAATTTGTTGTAAAGATATGTTGTGCTTTCTGTATGTCATTAATTTTATACCGAAGTAATATGTATGATGCATTATTTTCAAAAGTGAATGTAAAACTATACTTAGCTATAGTTGTGGGAGGATGTCCTGAGGGACTATAGTGACAGTGGCTTACTGCCAATCAGACAGAAAACTGAAATTCTATTCTTGCATTTTCATCCATATAAGTATGTATATGTGGAACAGAAATCTTCTAATAAAGAGCTCTTCATTCTAGCAGGCAAAGTTAGAAGTCAGTACAACTGATAGCTTAGCTAGAAAAATTTTGACTTCAACTAAGGTGTTATTTTGAGGAGAGAAGGTAATTAACCTTTGGAATAGTGCACGAACAGAACAGTTGTGATAGATTATCTGTCACTGAACATTTTTAAGTTATACTTTTATTTCCTACTTCTATCTGTTTATTTCTAGAAGATATGCTTTATTTTAAACAAGATAAACTGGAGAGTCCTTGACTGGTGTTATTCATGAGATCAGACAGAACGATTGCAATGGTTTGTTGTGGCTTAATAACCTGCTCCTACCTTGTTGTGCAGTACTAAGAAAATTGGTTTTGCCTTATTCCTTACAGTCTTCATTTCTAAAATAAGATCTTATAAATACTTATATTTTATTTTGAATTCTTCAAAGGAAAGCAGCCATGTAATGTAGGAATATTTTGATAAAACAACCCTTGTTGTGTACGTCATTGATACAAGGATTTAGCCATTAGTCAAACAGTGCTAAGAAAATGTTGACTCATAAACTTCAGCAATTAGAGTGCTGAAGCTATGGAAAAAGTTTTTCACGTAAATATATTTTTCAGGTTAGTAGAACTTGCAGTGACTTTACTGGTCCCAGGAATAAGTGTTTACAATGTTTTACCTGAATATTCTTGTCATCTTCCGTTAACGTGGTAAAGAACATTCAAATCACTGTGAAGATATTAGGACCTGATTCAAAACCTACCAAATTTGCCCTGTTTGGTGGGGAGTCTTTCAGTTAAACTCACTGGGATTTGGATCAAGATGCTATTTTGGAATCTGTAGTCTTGTATGCATTTTAGAGGCACTCCCAGACTAGTAGAGATTACTGCAGAATTCTTTGTTTTCCCTGCTTTATACTGACTACAAAAGGAATTACTTCTGTTTGGATACTTGACATCCCCATTACTCCCTTCACAACATGAGCTATTGTAGATGTAGAAATCTACGTAAGTCAGGTTTGTAATAGTGTGGTTTAGATCAGCATGTTGTGTAGTATAACATGGAACAAATAGTATAATCTTTCTAGCAAAAATCTTTTAAAAAATGAAAAAGCTTACTGATTAATTTGAAGAGGAAACAACTAGCTTCACTTCAAGCTTTTCTTCCTCTCCTATCCAGGGTATTATTCATTAGGAAAAAGAGACTTTCAAGTAGTGTTAAAACCAGGGAATATATAGTGAATGATAGGTTGGCACTTGCAAACCTAAACAGTATGTGCTGTGTTTCCAAAAAAAAACAGATACTAAGGTACAAGCAATGTCATTCCACACTGAGGGCCAGATCTAAAAGGGGGCCAAAGCTCACTATTCCATACTGCCATTCTGATTTCTGCAACGTGTCATTTTATATATGTGGTCAGCACAGCAGACTTAAAACAGTATTATGTATGGGGAGAGAAAGGGCTTGGAAGGCACCAGAGCCACTGAGCATCTAGTTGTTTAGTAGAGTGGTGAAGGCAGCGGTGAATGTTGAATCCTGCCTTAAGATGCTTTAGAGGTAACCACTTTTTTCTGTTAGAACTTTGCAGCGGAGGTCTCTCTCCCAATATGACTTCTTAAGTCTTCAAAGAATAAAGTTCAGTAGTTCTTTTGTTTTCTTCTTTATTTTTAAATCTTTCAGTGGCCATTACTACCTCCGAAACAATAAAGTGTCCATTATTAGTGCTTACACGCCATGCATGGGAAGTACAGAGTCCTTCCACTTTAGAGGACTCAAACCTATCCTCTGCTTTGAATCAGTATAGGCCATACTTGGCTCAGAGGGATAAAAGGACACTAACTTTTATTTTGAATCTTAGCTTGAAGCAGTTCACAGTTGTCAGACTTGCTGATGAAGCCTTCAGTCAATCAGCAGGAGACCTAGGACCTTACCAGTGCTAGAATCATCTTTTTATGGACTCAATTTTTTTTTCCGTGTAAATTATATGCACTGTTCTTGAAGCATGAGTCAAAACTCCAGTTCCTCACCTTTTCCTGTTGTGTTCTAGTCTTAGAACAGAAACCTTGAAACCTTTAGTTTTCAAGAACAACTTCAGCACAACGATTCGTGTTTCTCTCTACACATACACATGCCTTTCTTTTCCACCCTGCAATGGTTAACTTCCCTTGCAAATGAGCAATCAGGATTTGAATCCTTTTAGGCAGGGGATGGAGCTGAAACTCTACCACCTTCATAAATGGAAGATTCTGCAAAGGCTGAACTGTTAATAAAAAGAAGTGGTAGCCCAACCCTTTGCCATATCTAAAAAAAAAAAAAAAAGAAGCTGTAGTTACTACTGCATTGTTTTTGGAACCTGATCTATAATGTCTACAAACTGGATTGTCAGAGATCCTCAGGGTGCTAGTGGTTAGGCAGGAACTAAGATCGGAGCTGCTCCGCTCTGTGATAACTGATGTGTTTAAAGGCAGGCATGAAAGCAGCGAGGTGCTTTTAGAGTTTACTTATATTTGGTGGTAGCTGAATAGCCTTTTCGTGATTGCCTAAATTCGACCTAAATTTCAATTATATTTCTGCATCTTTTTTTTGCATCTGACCATGATTGTTCACTGAATAAAGATCTAAATCACACCTTGCACAGTTACCATATATGGCCAAAACCTACTGCTTTTGATTTTCCTTTTAACATCGAAGCACTAGAAGGAGCATCTTCACTGAGTTCACTGACGTTCTTTAACAGGGTGGTCTGTAAATAGTCTAAAGGTTTGCTTACTATATTAAAGTACAAGGCTTGCATCACATGCATACAGTCTATTTCTTTTCTTAAATCACAAATTGCAACACATTTTGGGAAAAGAAGGGAAATTTAATTTACCAGGTAGTAACTTTTGTCTCAGAATGAAAAGCAGTGAGTCTGAGCTGTACCTGTCTGTACAGAACATACTGACCTTCTTAAAGGTCTTTTCCAACCTGAATGATTCTATGATTCTATGTCCTGAAACAGTTTGTCATGTTGTCTTCAATGTAACAGAACGGATTTTAAACCTGTATCGCTGTTTTCAAAATAGGTCTCATTTATGTCAGTCGTGCAGACAAGGGAACTGTAAACCAGAGCAAAAAGAGACAAAACTAGTGTGAAAAACTTGTGTTCTGCATATGTAAAGGAAACTGGAAGTGTAGTCTTTGGAATAAGAAATTTCACTATATGCATAAGGGAAAGCTGAGACAGGCTAAGGAGGCAGCAACTCACATACTGACCTTTTAGCACTCTGAGAGAAAGATCCATTGTGTTAATTCTAGGTTAGTGAGATAAAGACCCAAAAATACAGATAGATCCTATTAAAATATACTCTGACTGCTTATCAGGGCTAGAATAGTTGTAAAATCCTGCTAGAATTTTCTCCCAAGTAAACTCTGTCTCTCATCATCAAATAAAACATTCACAAGGACCAAAATTGTAGCCATAAATGTGCTGTTGTGTTCAAACATAGCTACCCTTTAGAACCATCTCAAGATACTTCTGTCTAAACCCCCATTTTCAAATTGTAATAGGTGTTAGGAATGCGAGGCTATCTCTTTCATTATATATTAATTCATGTAACATAATTCTGCAAGATAGCACACATTTACTCATGGGTTAAGATTATAATTGCATTTCAAAGCAGTTCTCTTGAAACATTCTAAAACAGATTATGTTCTTAAAAACTCCGTTCTTTACTTTGCATGTTTTAGTACTACATCCCATTAAAGCTGTGTTTGAAGTTACTAGGATTTGTTAAAAATTTGATAATGCCTAAGCAGATAAGAGATTATATGCTTTATGTATATATTTGAAGGATTTGTTCCAGCTTGGATACAGTGTATTAATTGGCCACCTACAGTGAACAGCAGTGTTTAATATTTAGAACCCTTTTCCTCGTTGTTTTCCAGGCAGAAGAGCATGTAAGTATTCTTTTAACTAAATTTGCTAACTTTCTGGAACACATTTAAACAATGTGTGCTACTTGTGTCATATTACATTAACTTCACTTCTACAGACAGGTTGTATACATATGTAATAAATAGCCCCTCAGGGATCAGATCTAGATTAACTGAGAAAAACGTACTCTGCTGTACGTTAAGTAATTTACAATATCTCAGTAAACATTAGAAAAGACATGTTTGTCTCACCAGAACAGGTTAACAGTGCCTGCAGACTCAGTAATGATTGCAGAATGTTAAACTATCAAGTGGAAAGTTATAATCACTTTAAATAGTCTAATTTTTTCCCCTAAAACATCAGACTATCTGGAGTTTGATAACATGATGTCTGTAATAACACTGAATGTTTATGATACAGAATGAAAGTAGTAAAGAAAGACACCAGTTCTGCAAAGGATCTAAACAGAGTGACTTAAAACTGAGAGAGGGAGGATGGAGAAAAAACTCGTTTAAGTGGGTAATCTTTTATTTAAATATTATTCCTTTTAAATTAAATTGCAATATCTGCAATCAGAGATGAAACATGTCTTAGGCATGCCAGTTTTATTTACATATCACACAACCCCTGTAGCCTCTCTATTTCTATCAATCAACTCAGTTCTGCCTGGTAATTATTTAAATATAGGTATGGTAATTGTGCTATCACTGCCTTTGGTTTTTATTGCACCAGTCCAAATGTAATTAACAAAGAATGTTCTAAGTAAACCTGTGAAGGTTATTTCAGAAGACCTCAGGTGCTTAACATGGACATTCATTGCAACTCTAGAACTTATTTGTTCAGTTTGCCAGGTATTGAGGAAAGTAACGTATCTATAGTACAGCAAGAAATAAAAATTATCTTTTCTTCATGTTAAATCAGTGCATCTGTTGGCTGCATTGATTGGCTGTGTAGACGTAAGTTTTCCCAAGCCCTAAGAAAATTGCAGTCACCACATAGTGCTCACATAAGCTTAGGATAAACCATAAAATGTAAGAAGTGCAGTGATTTCAGGATTTAGCCTAGCTGCCTTGTCTTTGATACCCAGAAGGAGATAGAAAGAAGGCTAAATTCCAAATGAGGAAGCATGTTTAGAATTCTGTCTTAATTGATCATTTAAGGACAATCATCTTAATTGTTTAATTACATTATTTAACTGTCTTGAAGTCAGGCAAGAGGCCCACCAGCATAGAGAAATAACAAACTGTAGTAGGAGAGTGGCTGGAGCAGAGGACCATAAGCTCTGGATTCTGGAGAAGCCATTTAACACTGTTTGCTTGTCCTGAACTAGAAATAATAAATACTTCATTATAGACAATTATTGGAGATCCTAAGACAAGAAGCACTGTATTACAAATAATCATTATTATTTCATTTTATATTAGCTTTGCAACAAAAACAACTGAAGATTTGTAGATGGAGTAAAGGTAATTCAATACATATTATGTAGGAATGACTTAAAATATATATTAATTGCATATGAAACTGTTAAAGTAATTGAAAAGCAGTTGATGCGAATGTTCATAAACACTGTGGCTATCTGTAGAAGAGGTATAATTAAGTTAAAAACCAAGGTGACATATTTGCTTAGTCACTTAGTCTGATCTTACAGAAGCAGCTTGATTCATTGTACATGTACTGTTTGGGGGGAGAGAAAAAAATATTTGAAAGAAGGTGGCAAAAGTAAGAAGAAAGAAGACAAAGAGGGACAAATTTTAAGTTCAGAGCATGGGAGGTATAATCCTGTAAAACTGGTATCAGTTGGGGTCAGAATCCCTGAGTCCAGTTTGTTTTGGGTAGGCCTGACTCTATATGCTGTTCTGTTCAATCTGTCTATAAAGAATAATGGAAAAGGCGTAATCATTTGTTTTTCAGTTGAGTACCTGACATAATGACAAATATGTCATGCTTTGAGAGAAGCTTAACAATTGAGTTCAGTTGAATCATGCTTTGTACTTATCCTCTGCAGATGAGCGAATTCTGTGCTCTCCTTTTTTACCTACTCCTTTCTATCCAGCAAATAACTGGAATCCAAGACACAAGTGTCACGTCGTGCTAATAACGCAACATACAGGTTAATCTGTAATTAAACAGAGTGCCTTTATTAAAAAGAAAAAAAAAAGGAAGAAAAACAAAGAGAGAGAGAAGTGCTTTTTAGAAAGGCATTAATAGCTCAAAAAGTAATGACATCATTGATTTTTAAAGAGTGCTGAGTTGTATCTTATCATATCAAAAATAAGAAAGTAAATTAAAAACCTACCAGGAACTCAAGAATTATGCGGACACAATCCCTGTTACTTTAAAGTGAGATATAAATCCAGAGATTTCTCATGCCATCATTTTGTAAATAATTACAGTTCTGCTGAATCTGTTGTATAAAGTTTACATGGGAGGTTCAGTGCACCCTCGCTCTTGTTTAGAACATTCGGAACCACCAGAGAGATGTTGACATATGGCTGCACTGTTTTAGTGCACGAGACATCTACTACATGGGAGCATAATAAACAGGAGCATAAAGACAGGTTTGTGCAAGCAGTTTGGATTGACCTTTTTGGCAGCTGAAATCCATCTTGAGTGCATGGTGCTGATGTGGACAGACATGTAAACCTCGTCTTGTTACCACAACTACTACTTTTACAAATATACTCCCAATGCTTAAAATGTATATCATTCTAAGTAAAGTGATTTTAAATGGGAGAGGGGATGCGGCAGCAACAATTCATAATAAGACACAACAGAAACTGTCTCTTGAGTTTGTGGCAATACTCCTGTTGATAAATAAAGTTAGATAAGTATGTTTTAGACCAGTAGGATTTCTTATGATAATTTCAGGGAGATGGCTTATTTCATGTATTTTTTCCCTTGCAAAATATTTGACCAACTGATATGGTATTTTAATTGTGGCATTTAAAAAGAACAATCTGCTGTCCTTTCAATGAGCAGTTCTTATATCAGCATTTTCAAAATCAGCAATATTTGTATAACTGCCTTTTACTCTTGAGTAACAGTCTCCGAATCTGGTTTACAGCAGTGTTCTTAGAAAACGAATGAATCCAATTGTATTGCATTTTTGAAGAAACATTTTTTTAAAACTTTAGAGTTTTCTACCTTTTGACAAGTATCTAACATATCCAAATTTAGTCTTGTTTTAACAAGCCTTAATCTACTATTGCATACCAAGGTATGAGCCTCTTTGTATAGCTCTAGTAGCATTTGGATTCACGAATATAACATAGTCACTCATTATGGTAATAAATTTAAAGTTAATCTTCACTGATGTGATGTAGGCAAATGGCACTTCACAGCTCTATATGTCCTCATGTCCTTATGTCCTCAATAATTTCCTATGAAATTAATAGAAGCACTGTGCATTTTATCTGTGGATATTGGCCATCAGTTCTAAATAGTTATGTAATAATGAAAGAATACACCTATATTTTGTGAATATACCTACCTATAATATTGTGAATAGCATGCTTTTAACAGTTTTCCTAAATTTATCAATTCACCAGTTAGTAAAATCATGAGATCAACAAGATGATTTTTTTTTTTATTATTGTTCTAATGTTAAGGGGTGGTGAGGATGCAGAGGAAGGTAGCAAAAGAGTAATTAAGCAATTAGGCTTAACAGAGAAGCTGGTTAGCATGAGATACTCCTTATCTTGGCTATCACCTATTCCATGTTGAACTTGTATCTTTAAAACAGGAGTGGCTGGTACTGTCTCAATAACCACACCCCTGTGTTTTTATAAGACCTTCTCTGGAAAGAGACTCTGTATTTTATGTGCGTGTGCTTCTGCGTGTTGGAAAATAGTGATGAGATAGCAGTCCAGAGTACTTGACATTTAATGTACACCTAGTCAGACTTAATACAGAACTGTAGAGTGAGCAACGTTCTTCTTATCTTGAAGTGTTGTTGCAGAGTCAGCTGATTTTCCTATTGAGTTGTAAAAAATATGCACTCTGTTAATCTCTTCTTTAAAAATGCAGAACACATGAACCTTTAGTGACTGACCCAATTCATGCAACGTGTGGAAGTGCGCTTTCATATTTCTTCAGTACAATTTAGCAATACCATCATTTTGTCTAGAATTTGTGGCCCGAAAGTGGAAAGGTATTTAATATCACAAATTCAACCTGGAAATTTGCATATTTCAAGGGCTTTTTTTAATCAACATAATCACAGAATGGTTGAGGTTGGAAGGAACCCCTGGTGGTCACCTGGTCCAAGCCAGGGCTCAAGCAGGGGGCACCTACAGGCGGTTGGCAGAGACCGTGTCCCGACAGCTTTTGAGTATCTCCAAGGAGGGAGATTCCACAGCCTCTCTCGGTAATCTGTGCCCGTGTTCTGTCACCCTCACAGTAAAACTGTGTTTCCTGATGTTCAGAGGGAACCTCTTGCATTTCAGCATGTGCCCATTGTCCTGTCACTGGGCACTACTGTAAAGAACCTGGCTCCGTCTTCTTTGCACCCTCCCGCCAGGTATTTATATATGTTGCTAAGACACACACCCGCACCCCCTGAGCCTTCTCTTCTCTAAGCTATGCAGCCCCAGCTCTCTCAGACTTTACTGGTACGGGAGGTGCTCATATTTTTTATAGCATGGATTATGTTGGTTGGTTTGCACTGCAAAGTGCAAAAATGTGAGTTTTAATGCACTTGTGCTGCTCATGGCATTTGAACAGTGAAGATGAAAGTCCCCATATTTACTCAGGAAAACTTCTGTCTCCTAGGATTTGTATGAGTGTGTTTCGCTGTTGATGGTACTCATTGGTAGAAGAGAAACCAATGCAGAATAAGTTGTCAGATACTCCTCTTCCATTTAAACATCCTGAATCTTAAGTTCTTTTGCAAAGGTAGCAATAATGGTATACAATGGGAATCAATGTGATTGTTCTGGTTGGTGTATGCTGTAACCCTTGCTATCTCAAATGTTTGTTTCTCATCAGTACATCTGAGGACAGAGGCCTGGTACTATATTGCTGGTAGCAGATATTGTTAAGGATTAAACAATTTTCCCCATCTCTTTGTCTGCAGAAGAGCAAAAAACCATGAGAATTTCTGTATTCTGAGAATAGCAGAGCTAAACTCAGTTGAAAGCTCTGAGCTATGTTTACTCTCTCCTTCGTTGGCAGAGGGGGGAAGTGGGAGGGGAGGATTGGCCTTTTCTCCCTCACCTGAACCTTTTAGGTTCCCTTCTGCTCGCCTTGAGAAAGCCTTTCTTCCCTTCCCTTACACATATTGCGGTACCCTACCCTGGGCTCATGCCAGATTCTGGAGGGAGAATTTGGCTTCACAATGTTTGCATTGTGTTTGCTCATTACATGTACGGGTGCTTTGAAAGTAGCCAAGTTTGAATCTGTAGCTATCCATGAATTACACAGGCCTATGAAATGTTTTATGTTGCTAATGTTCATACATATTTGGCCAAAACGAGGATATTTATATGGTTTTCATTTTAAAATTATTGAAGTGGTATCCTTGGTTCTTGTTGCTAGTGGAGTTTAATATTGCTGTCTTCACTCGAGCAAATCTCCCAGTGAGATCAACACAAGTTTTGCCTGAGGAAAAGGTTAAAACTTTGGCTTATAATGGCCAGAAGGGAGCTGTGCTTCACTCAGCTTCTTTTACTAACTGCATCAGTTTGAAATCTCAAGTATTGGAGATCTCTTGAGCACTCCGATTTCAGGAAGGATGCTCTATGTGAGCTGTCTAAGAATGCCTTTTACTGGTGTGGAAAATACATATATGAAGATGTTAAAAGCTAGCTGTTCCCCTGGAATGACTGAAATCCTGAATTTTACACAGATCTACATTTTTCCACTGAAGGATTTTTATTTATTGTTATTCTGGTTAAAGTGGTACTTAATCCATCAGTAAGAATTCCATGATAAAATTCAGGCTGTGCCTTGGGTGACCTGTCAGAAACCGTATATCTTATTGCTAGGAATCTTTTGAGACTTGGGATTTGATTTTTCTCCTGCACGTATATGAGATGTCTTTGGCAAAGGTCACACAAGTTTTAACCCACAATATTAAGTCACAAATGAAATGGATTTAAGTGGTCTTGCCCTACTCCCTTGTGAGTGCTTGCTCACATCTCAAAACCACCGTATAATTTGTCACAATTCAACATGATTATCTGTCTTTGCTCAGGAGGACTATAATAGCTAAAGAGTAAGTTATATTGCAGGTAAGGATATAGGATTACTGGTAGAGTTGATTGAAAGAGCTTTCAAAACTCTGGTCTAAGCCTATCTGACCCTAGCTGGTGATTGCTTTCTTTTATTTCCTCTTTTTTTGGTTCTGTTGTCCTCTGGGCTTTTTTGGTTTGTTTTTATATTATTTTTTTTCTGGTGTGCTTTTTTGTTGTACTAAGAACCAAGCTAGATTGCACCAAAAATGCCAACGCAAAATAGGATGGCAAACAAAGGTTCAGCTGACAGTGCGTAAATAGACCCAGCAATCTTGGATTCAGCTGTCCTCCCTGCTCAAAAAAGTTTTTCAGCATGTAGACAGTGAAGCATGTAAATGTTATTTTCTAAACACTGCATGTCCAAATGATCTAGACGGGATCATGGAACAGAACATAGTTTGAAAAGCTACCCTCCCACACACTCCCCCCGCCCGCCCCATCTGGGTTCTTTGAGAAACGGGGCATGTTCTAGTTGCCAATCAAGCTGTTATGTAAAGTCTCTCTAAAGTTCAGTGCACTTTTTAAAATATGTTGGGGTTTGGTAGATTTTAAAGCAACGCTCCTTAGCATAATGAGCTGTGCATATCTTCTTCATGTTCATTAGTTGCATGCTAATGGCTATGTTTAAAATTCCTTCTTATCTTGTTTCCTGATTGATGGGAACTTGGACCAACCTCTAGACTTCCAGACCTTGTTCAGTTACTGTCATTTTCATTGGCAGAATAAATCCTTTGATGCGAAAAATATTATGCACTATTTTGATTCCTCGTTCACTCCTTTATTATGTATTATCTATCAACATCTATTTTGTTTTCTGTGGGTATCTGCTGAGGTCCTATATTGTATGACAGCCCCTATTATTTAACAGACTAGCAGAATTTTTTACCTTCTGCTGTTGCAGCACAGGACAAAGGAATTTATTTTCTGTGCTTTTCTTCTTCACTGTAGCTGCTTGGGTTAAAAGACAAACAAACAAACAAATCTCTGTGGACTTCAAAGAGATCAAATTAAAAAAAAGCAAATAATTTCTTAAAGCTAGGCTGTTTTGCTGTGTTTCTCTCCTGTTTTTCTTTTCTTCCTTCTTTTTTTTTCAATTCTGAAAAGAAATAGCAGGCTGTAGGCACTGCCTGTGGCTTGCTAGCCTCGCTTCTTGTGTGGTCTGTGCAGACTTTATGATTTATTCAGCTAATGGGAAAGGAGCATGACCCCCAGTGGCCACAGAAAGAGAGCTGCATGTGGGTTTAATGCTTTCACCACAAAAATGTCTGCTATGACTAAGCTGTGTGGCTGAAGTCACTGTCTGAATGGTGCTAAAAAGGAACTTAGGCATTAAGTGTGCACTATTTACTATAGATTGGCTCTTGGGATTAGGCCAAGGGTTTCTTACTCAGTTTCAAAGAATAGCATGGAAGCTGCTAGGAAAATTAGAGCTGTGCAATTTATTTTTACCAGTCTCCCCAGTGAGTGACCCAGTGAAGGATTTGCCTCATAACACTTTTTTTTCATCAGTTACCAAAGAGCAATTCAAAATGTACTGGTTTGTTCGTGAGTTTTATGGGGCTTATTGTTTATATTTTCCCATCTCCTACTTTTCTTCATGTTAACATGACTTTCTAATACTGTTTTTCTTTATATATTGCTTAGAACTATAAAGCAAAACAGGTTTGGACAACATTTAAGCATCATTGCTTGAGATTAGTTACACTGCTGTCTCTGATTTAAAGGATGAAACTGTGGGTTAGATTAGGAGTCTGCCCCTGTCCTTACTCAAGAGAATGGCAAAACCACATATTCTTCATTGGGAAGAAGTTGAAATCAGTCTGGTTTATTATGCCAGCACTGCCACTAGTTTTCCTGGATTTTGCTGACTTTTAATAGCAGGTTAAGGTACTCTATGTCTATTTGCCTACTGATAGGTAACTGTGTCTTCACATGCATATATTAAAACCAAAACCACACCCACAACATATATATTGAGAGAAAAAAATAAGGTGTACTGTAGTCTTTAAAAAGCATTTAGAAATTCTGTGTTGCTAGCACTAATGTCTTTTGTCATGCTATGTATGAAAACCAGTGGAACATTAAAAATTAATCACAAACGCTTTGCTAGTTTTCTGAAAAATGTTCTTTATTATCTGAAAATAGCACACCTTTTTAAAAAAAGATCTAGAAGAAAATGAGGAAAAGAAAAAGATACAGAGCTCTAGCAACTGACATTTCAGATTCCTTCCAGCCTGCTGTAGTTAGATCTTGGTCAGCTCCAGTAAGTATAAAGTGATTCAGTATAACTGAAAGCAAGATTTGGTGTTAGTATTTATTTTAGTTATTGAATTATTGACAAGCATGTAGAGAAAGGAAAAAAACATCATCTATTATGTCCTTGTAGTATCAAATATCTGACAAAGCAAAAGTGGCCATTTTTTGTCACTAAGTTTTGGAAAATGGGAAAAATTAAAATTTAACAGATTTGATGTAAATAACAATACCTTATGTGTGTGTCTTTTCATTTTGTCTTGCAGACTTGTAGACTTCTGTCTGTAGCCAAAGTATTAAAATCTAGATGACAAATGTTAGGATCCTAAATCATATTTCTGCACACAGGCATCAACATTTATTAATGCTGAAAGCAGAAGTAACTGAAGTGAAAGACTTCTGCAAGTGTTTTGCAGTTCTGAAATTCAGGCCATTTTTACTTAAAAATATTATTGGGGGAAAAAATCATGCAACATTTGTATTTACAGAAAGTCAACTTTGGCCATCAAATGAAAGATATTACATACGTAGGCAAATGTGGTGAATTATTTGGTAGAAAATTATTTTTTGAAAAAGTCCAAGTATATTATTTTTACACTTATTAAGCGAATATATTTGTTTTGCATTCTAAAACAAACTTGTGTATGTGTAGTACTTATTTTATTTTAATGAATTCCAAAACATTGGTTGTATCTTGTCAAGTGAAAACCCTGAAAATAAGTTGTTAATCTGAAACGGTTTTTAAAAATTGTTTTTCCCTTTAGACAGGAACTGAAAGAAGTTATTCATACAGTTCTGTTTCATAATCTTAAGACACAGAGGTTTGAAGTTTTTGCTTGACTCTGGTTTGAAGTTTATCCTTCCTCTCCAGTTTTCTGGAAATAAGGTTAGCGATCCCAAGGTGGAAGTCTTCCTGCTGTGCTTAGTTTATTCCTGATTCTTGCACAACCAGGATGAAAAAATGTGAAGAAGTCAGCAGTGATGCTGTTATCTAAACACAGAAATTTGTGAAAGTGGGGTGAGGAGGTTCTGTAGTAGAGGATTAGGCCTGTTTTTAACCTTATAAATGTTTGTATTTCCTGTTTAGAGGAGGGCTCTGGCTTCATGCTGCCCCGTAACCCAACACTAAAATGATGTGGTGATTGCACCATAAGAGAATCTGAAAAGTCATTGCTTTGGGTTGTGCAGAGCATTTTTGCTGGGCTGCTGTACATTGTGGAGAAGTTCCCCTCTTCAGGCTATGGGGGATGGTAAAGAGAACTGTATAAGAGCAGTGGGAATAATAATACTAAAAGTCTGCTTACCTACAGCATGCAAACTGGTGTGTGTGGTGTGCGGCACAGATGCCTTGTCAGCACGAGGCATGGGAGAGGACAGCTGTATGTGTCTGGCATGCAGGTGTTTCAGCTGGTATTCACACTGTCTACTGGCAAACAGATATCTTTTTTTTTTTTTTTTTTTTCTGGTGGAGGAGGAAAAGACAGTGGGAGGTAAAGAAAGAAGAGGGATCACCCACAGTCATTTCCCAGAATGGAAGAGGAGAAAAGCAACACATCAGCTCAACCCCTGTTTACACATATAACTGGCTCGGCTTTCCTTTGCAAGTATAAATCAAATGGTACAGACTTGGGATGTTTTTCTCTCTCCTGTGAAGACAGCCTCTTCGTTTCTTGACTTATGAGGATTGTGTTAGTACTCCAGGAGTTCTAGGTTGCAAGCTGTAAACTTGACTCTGGGCTTTCTTGACTGAAAACCTCAACTTTCTGTTCAGTAGGTTTCTTTTTGCCCGGGAAGTCACACAGTGACTTGTGTCACTATGAACCGCTTTGGCGGTTCAGTAGCTTTAGATCCTTCCTTGGGAACATCTTTTCTGAAGAGAATATTTTCCAGATATCATTACAGCACCTGCCTTCTGTGACTAAAATGTGAAGGGCACAGAGAAGTTATTTGAATTTCTGAAATTCTTAGTAGTGATTGACAGCTGGTAAAAGCTAGAGTAGCTCTTGGGATATTCTCACCTAAGTCAATATACAACTCAGAGAAGTTGTAGGCACTTGTGTTTTGTCATCTGCTGCCTTAACTTCACTGTTGTGTGCAATTTCAGCTTTTGATAATGAGGTCTGAGTATAAATTACTGGGGTCTGCCTGTGCCCACATAAATATTACAGTTAAAAGCTGGTTTTCCTCATTTCTTCTTTTTCTTTGCTTTTTTCTCCTCATATAAATGTAGCAGCAGGGAATCAGGTTTTTCATCTATATTGGACACGTGCCATTTAGTCCTACATCTGTTCTCTGACAGTAGCCAGTTTCAGATGCCTTAAAGGGGAGTATATAGAAATGTAAATTATTGTTACTGTTATTTTATTTGCTATAGTACAGTATTACTACCAGATGCCACTTGGGGGTTGAATCTATCCTCATTTGAGATATACATTATACTGAAATCTCATCAACCATTTTTTAGTTTTGTCAAGGCTGTGCTGGAACCAGCACCCCCCAGTGCTTGCTCATGGACGCTATAGAACTCGGTGTGCATGTTCATGGCATACAGAGTTCATAGGGTAAAACAAAGAGATCTGACCCATTTAATCAGTTACTGGCTCTTTTCATGTCCCTTCGTGTAATCTGTACGCTGGCTTGACTGTAGCGTGGTGCTGCACTCTACTACCTGCCAGCCCTTACTGCCAGTCTCATGAAATACTCGCTTTGCTTTTGCTGTTTGTACAGTGATAGCAATCATTTACTTAAAGACAATTGTAACTTGCTTCTTCTGTTTGTTCTCCTTTGGTTCCTATTCTGTAAGGATCATTTCCCATACAGCTTGGCTTTGCTCTTGAGGGCAGTGTTTTTCTGTGATTCCCTGTTGGCTAGTCATAAGATCTGAAAGATTTCGATCTGTTAGTTTATTGCAACATTGTCTTTGCCTTCCATGTTACTGAAACCTCAGCTAAGATGCCTTTGCTTGCTAGAATTTATCATACAGTTGTAGGGTGTTTAGTATGGTTAAATTATTATAGCCAAAGTCAGGCTGTAGCCTGTTTCTTCATCCTCGAGACTTACCTTTCTTGCCCAGGGAGCTGCTCTATTAATATCATACAGTAGCTTGTTGAACATTTTTGGTGGGCAGTCAGTCTCTATATGTGGTGGGTTGACCCTGGCTAAATGCCAGGTGCCCACCAAGCCACTCTATCACTCCCCCTTCTCAGCTGACAGGGGAGACAAAATATAATGAAAGGCTTGTAGATTGAGATAAGGACAGGGAGATCACTGAACAATTACCATCACAGGCAAAATAGACTCGACTCAGGGAAAGTAATTTAATTTATCACCAATTAGAAGTCAGAGAAGGGTAATCGGAAATAAAAAACAAATCTTAAAACAACTTCCCCAACCCCTCCCTTCTTCCCCGGCTCAACTTCACTCCCAAATTCTCTACCTCCTCCCTGCCAGCAGCACAGGGGGACAGGGAATGGGGGTTGTGGTCAGTTCATCACATGTTGTCTCTGCCGCTTCTTCCTCCTCAGAGGGAGGACTCCTCACGCTTTTCCCCTGCTTCATCATGGGGACCTTCCCATGGGACACAGTCCTCCATGAACTTCTCCAATGTGAGTCCTTTCCATGGGCTGCAGTTCTTCACGAACTGCTCCAGCTTGGGTCCTTTCCACAGGGTCACAACTCCTGCCAGCAAACCTGCTCAAGCATGGGCTCCTCTCTCCATGGGGCCCCAAGTCCTGCCAGGACCCTGCTCCAGCATGGGCTTCCCACGGGGTCACAGCCTCCTTCGGGCATCCACCTGCTCCGGCGTGGGATCCTCCATGGTCTGCAGGTAGAGATATCTGCTCCACTATTAACCTCCATGGGCTGCAGGGGCACAGCCTGCCACACCATGGTCTTCACCATGGGCTGCAGGGGAACCTCTGCTCCAGTGCTTGGAGCACCTCCTCCTTCTTCTTCACTGACCTTGGTGTCTGCAGAGGTGTTGCTCTCACTCCTCTGTCCTGGTTGCTGTCGCACAAGTTTTTTTCCTCCTTAAACAGGTTACCACAGAGGCACTACCACCATCACTGATGGGCTCAGCCTTGGTCAGCAGTGGGTCCATCTTGGAGCCAGCTGGCATTGGCTCTGTCAGACACTGGGGAAGCTTCTAGAAGCT
Source organism: Ibidorhyncha struthersii (assembly GCA_013398815.1). Taxonomy (NCBI): domain Eukaryota; kingdom Metazoa; phylum Chordata; class Aves; order Charadriiformes; family Charadriidae; genus Ibidorhyncha; species Ibidorhyncha struthersii. The sequence continues at coordinate 354,953 of VZSZ01011133.1, read as the reverse complement.
TCTCACAGAACCCACCCTTGTAGCCCCCCTGCTACCAAAACCTTGCCACACAAACCCAATATGCTATAGCACAGAGATTATTATATGCATCTTTTTGGACCAAACCATTGTTAGTAATATGTAACATACAAGTCAGCAATGCAGTTGTCCAAGAGAAGGTTTTCTAAACAATTGGGAATTTCGCCTTTCGCCAATCAGTATGCTGAAATATTTGATCATGTGGATGTTATTGTCTATCATATAATAGCTTGAATTTGTATAGGTCTTCAAGAGGCAAGAGGTTTGAGTTTTATTTTTGGTTCTGTCATAGAATATTCTTGGGCATGTCATATTCTGGTTGGTATTAATTTCTTCTCATTGAAATGTGTATATGAATATTCCCTAAACAGACAAGTTATCTGTGCATCTTAATTCCTTACGACTTGCCAAATAATTTCAGATCCTCAGATGAAAGTCACTATGAAAACTAATTTCTGTGGATTTTTACCTAATTTAAAATTACTTTTTTCAAATTTAGAATCAATTGTTAACATCGGCAAATGCTAGGCATAGACCCTGACACTATAATTTCCACACATAGCTTATTGTTTATTTTTTGCTTTGCTTTTTAAATATATTTTCTATGCATTGCACTAGCTCTTGCCTTCATCTATGTTTTAGTATGTAGACATTTATCTCCCAGACGGCGATTTGCCAAATGTATTCTGCAGTCTCAGGACAGGATGATCACTTCATTTCCCCTATCTGCCCTTTTGAAACTCTGTATTCTGCAATACATAAGAGTAAAGCTCAGTCTGTGAAAAGTAGATTATAAATAGTGCTGGGAAAAAATGTTCTAAAAATTCACCTTGAAGCTACTTAGATCTTACTCTATTTAAGAAAATCGCAGTTGGGATGGAGGTTCGGAGCTCAGAACATTCACTGTTGAATTAATCTTTCTAATCAATACCATCTTTCTTTGCCAAAATATTTTACAAGAAATTGCATTATGCCTACATATCAGCTGATTCTCATACTTGTCTTCAACTCTGTATTTTTACTCATGATCTTACCGGTCGCTCAAGTACTTGCTGCTCGATGTTTCATCTCAGACGAGATGTAACTGCCCACTGCTGGTTGTTACCGGAAGAGGAGGTGCTCGTGTCATCTTCCTCTCACTCCCATCCAGGAGTTTGTTCCCCCTTACATTAGGTCTGATACATCGTGCCGCTGCCAGGATGTCAGTTGAGCAAACATCATTCATTTCTTGATGGGGGAAGAAATGAGTTTTCCATTGGAGCAGCTCACTGAACTGATTCAGCCGGGGGCCTCAGGGTCTTTCCTTCCAAATGGAAGTGAGGGGCGGGAAAGAGCATTCAACTCATGGGCTGGAGGGTAGGGGGAGCAGGATTTCCCCTTTTGGCAGCCACCTGCAGCTAGACCAGATTATGTATAATGTCAAGCCACATTCTTAAACAATTCACAATGTTCCTGATCTAGTGAGACCAGAGTGTTTGATGTGCTTAGTGGAGATCTGACTTTTCAAATAGGTCTGGCAGCAAGTACTAAAAAGCAGGTGTCCTCCAGATTGGTGTATGACTTACATAGCCAAGAGAACGCTTCACAGAAGAGCAGCTACTAGAAAAAAAACAGTCATAAAACAAATAAGACACCATTAGTTTAAATGGGCAAATGTTCACAAAGGAAAGGACCTGGCAGCTGACACCAATATTATTATTGGCTGAAAAGACATTTGAACTTTTTTGGCAACAACAAATGTCAGAGTGTTGGATTTGAACAGGTGAAATTTATTATAACCTTTACACACAAGTAGTCAGAGAAAAACACTGTGGGTGTTCAAGTGATGAGGACTATCTGCAGCAATAGGTAAAGAAAAGCCTGAGAGTATATAAAGCAGTCATTGCTAGAAAATACAGGCAAGAACTGAGGTTGTCCTAGGAATATGTGCCACAGAAAATCAGTGGGAACTGGGTGCCACCTTTTCTCTTTTGAAAAGCCTCCAGCCAAGCTCCCTGAAATGACACTGAGGAAATGTGATCTTTCTCAGATCTTCTAAATGCAGACCTGTTCAAAGCACAGTAAAGTCCCATTTTTCACAGCCTTAAAGGAGGTGGAGGAGGACAACTGCCAAAAAAGTGAAGATTTTAAGAAAGAGATTGCTGTTGTGCTCAGTAGACGTGAACCTTGGGTTTACAGCATTGATGGCAAACTGTCAGCTGAGATTTTTAAATGAAATTTTCTCTTACTCCATCTAAAAACTTAAGAAAACAATGGCATGTTTTCTAAGAGCAGGGTTTTACCTATCCTTCTTTGTTGAAAACTGTTCTTTTCCTGTGTTGTAGTGAACTGGGCTGTGCGTAAACCATGATTCTATCCATCCTTTTCTTCAAAATGGAATGTATCAAATCTGTTTCTAGATACAGAATTATATGCCTTGCGTTTGATGTTATCTAATAAATATGCTCTGCACCCAATCATAGTAAGAATATTTGAAAATCAGTGTGTATGGCAAGAGAAGTTCATAGATTGACTAGAGTAACATAAGATATTACACTAAATATATTATATTTCAGCTGGGCAGAATTTACAATTTCTGTTCTCAAGAAAATGTGGTGTGCAGCTGTTTTTATCATGTTTTCTGTGTTGAAATGTATACTGATATATATTCCTGTCTTGTTTTTATCCTGCCCTAGGACATCATTGGAGAGAAAAGATTTTATCTGAATGGACCATTTCCTATTGAAATACTTAAATAAATACAGAAGAGAATTGCATATATGCAGGCGCCTAGGTATTCATATATGCATATGCTTAATAGTCACAGTGTGTAAATATTTTAAATTTTTTTGAGTGGAAGAAAGATTGCAATATACAGTCTGCTTTTGAAATAACGGTGTGGTTTTTTGGTTTGGGGGGATTTTGCGTGTGTGTTTTTGTTGTGGTGTGGGTGGGGTTTTTTTGGCTGGTTGGTTTTTTACTGTGGGGGTGCTCAAACACTGGCACAGGTTGCCCAGAGAGGTTGTGGAGTCTCTGACTTTGGAGATACTCAAACCCCAACTGGACAAGGTCCTGGGCAACCTGCTGTAGGTGACCCTGCTTGAGCAGGGGGTCCTCCAGAGGTACCTTCCAAACTCTGGAATTCTGTGGCTTTTACCTGGAGACCTATGTGCTTTTTTTTTCTAGCTGGGTGTGTGCACAGAGGGAAAAATATGTCAAGAGAGGTAGGGTTTTATAAAGAGCTTAAAAACTGAAAAATGGCAGAAAGAAATAAAGCCAACAATGTGCATCCTACTAAGCTGATGGTTGGTAGGCAGAGTATCAGTGAGAGCCCGGATGGGCAAAAGCACATGCTGGCAAGCTGGTCTTTCCAGTATAGTGAAAACGTATAAAAGATTCATAACAAAGAAAATGTTAAGTAATAATATCTTTGTTCAGTTTTTTATTTAGTTTTCTCTGTGTTTTAAGATTTTTCAAGGACATTTCTTTCAACAACATGCAGTTCTCTCAGTTTTACCAAAGAGTGAGTCTTGTTTTTCTTAAAAGCTGGAAATGCTACTGTACATGGGTTACTGATATTTCCATAGCTGTTGACAGTCTGCACAGACCATGCACAGATCCATTGAGTGAGTCATAAAGCCCAGTCAGCTGTATCTTTTGCTTGTTCATAGGTGAGATTTTGTATGTACTGGCTTTGTAGACTTTGGAAGCTGGCCAGGACCTTTAACAAAAAAAGCAATCCGAATGTTGCTGCTAAAAATCTAAAAATAAAGCAACATTGAAAAATGCTTTATAATCTGAAATATATTTTCTGCTGCAAGCAGGTGAAATTATGTTGTCAGGAAAGCCCTTTCACTAGTATGTGGTGAGATTTGTAATGGATAGAAGGCCGTCTTTTGAAATAGTATTGCAGTGGCATGACAAAGCCTTTAATTTTTTCTTCTTTAGAATGGGTAACATTTGCATTGGGAGGACGCTTATAACCCTACCTTAAGAAATCTATGGGTCACCCTGGATTGATGTATGTCAAACAATCTGTATCCTCTTTTGTTTCTCCATTTCATGTCTGTAACTATGCTACTAGAGATTTAGTTGGAAACATCTTTGAAGATGGGTGTTTTCTTTGGTGGCGGAGTAGGAACCTGGGTAAGTCAGTTACAGAAACAACAGTTCACATGCTTCCCAGGGGTATGGATTTAGTAGGCTAGAAGTATATTTTGTTTCTTTCGAGCAAAGGGATGGACTGTATATTGCTTGCAAATGGAGAGGAACTTAAGCTGTCTCTGTATAAGCTTCTTAATGTTAACAGTCTCTTTGAAAGGCTACAGTTCAGAGGATTTCAGTTTTGAAACCTTTTAAATGATTTTCTATGCTTTTATCATTCGCTGTATATCTCTGTTCCTTTTGTTTGAGTTCCAAATTTACTTGTAAGCATTTTACACTTTGGAAAAATTACTGAAGATTAAAAGCGAAGTGCTTAGAATTAGGAACTTCATTCTGCAGTTGGCAGAGCTTTGCTTCTTTGAACTATTAAATTATGATAGGCCTGATTCTTACTTAGAGAAGCAACCCATGTTTTAAAAATCCTGAGCATCTACTATGTTTTTAAGAAAACCCTAAGCAAGCAAAGTTCATAACACTACTTGATCTCAGTGGGAGTTAGGTCCTAATCTACAGTCCCACAAAGCCGCTGTTTGTGTATCTACACAAAATTTTAGATATTATGGTATTTTGGATATTATAACTCTGGTACACCGTTGCATTGTAATGGAGAGACAGGTTGGTCTTGCAAGGGAATGAAAGAGAGTACTATTGTAAATGAAAAAGAAATTGAGCTATTTCTCCAGAAGTCTTTGTTGTTCTTTGAAAATGCCTTTTAATAACTGTCTGGATGTCACCTACACATACCAATAGTTTCTGGATGCCAAATACTTTTTCAGAATAAAAATGCAGGAGATGGCCAAAGGTTCAAGGTCAAGTGCAAAGTAGGACAGGAGAGGGAGGACATCATTTTCAAGTGCCTCTTGGTAAAATAACAAGAGAAGACAGTAAGCCATTCATAAGGATTAAGGCTAATGGGTGAAAGTAAATTGTTTTAATTAGGTTTCTGAGTTTTAATCCAAAACAAAACTTGCAAGAGGCATATTGTAGATATCAGCATTTGATCCTACCCTATTAAATACGTTTTTGGCATCTCAAGAAAAAGCAGCAATGGGATTGTCATCATCTCTCACCTCTCATAATATCTGTAGCACTCTTCTTAAATTATCAGCTGCCTCCCTGCCTGGCATGAAACTGCCTTGATCTTGATTTACAATGGTGGTAATGCTTTTGTTTAGTCTTGTGGTTAGCCATTTAGTAAATATTTTAAGACCACATTTAACAAAGATACAGAATGATAGTCCTTACGTTTACTGAGACTTTATCAGGTTTCAAAGTGAATAGATTCTACTTTGCTTTTCATTGATAACAGTATTACACCTTTACCTGGTTTTGTGCAAGGCATTTTGGAGGCACTGTTTTCGGTTAGTGTATGGTTTCTGACATATATCCCCTGCTATTAACCACCCTGTTCTAGCCAATTGCCAGACTGCAAGTTCTTTAGTGTGCTAGTCACTTAATTCAATATGTACAAGTACAGTGGCATATTCATTTCCATTTGGCAAATACATGGCAGCAGATAGCAATGCCCGAAGTGAGTTTAGAGACAGGCAGGGAATAACCCTAAAATTTGGAAGAGGAGGCAAAAGAAACACGTCATTGTTTTACCACTTCCTATAGTGGTCCTAAATATGGTATAGCCAAAGAATAGAACTTATCTCTCCCTTCTGGTATTGCCAAGGAACTCTTCATGAGTGTAAAAGAGAAGATGCAGATGAATTTAGCACTTCCCTGTACCTGGAGTTGTCCACTAACTAAAAAACAACAGAAGTTTTCCTGAAGTGTGCAGTCCTTGAGACTCCAGGAAAAAAACAAGGATTTGTTCATCTGCTTATCTTCTCTTCCTGTATATCATTATTCAATGACACTGGGATTAGGTTTGTTTGCTCTCAGTTCTGCCACATTTAGACCAAACTCCAAATGTGCATGTCCTCAAGTATGACAAAAATTCAGCTGAAGAAGCATGAAGTGAATAGTGAAAGTTCTGGACATCTTCAATAGCAGTTTTTAATAGGAGTGCCATTGCTTGTTCCAGGGCAAGTGGATGCAAAAAGTGATGGTCAGACGTGTTATCTGAACCCTACATTAATGAATTCCAGCTTTTAACTGTTGGATGTCGGGTTCTGAAAAATTCTAGGACATGTTGTTGTGGAAAGAATATCCTGTGCATCTAAAAAGTTTATCTAATTTAACAGCATTTTTAATGGCTTAAGTCCTTTTAATGGAACTCAGTCACACGTAATGCATCTCACTATCTGATGTACATCTGCTTGGTGGGACATACGGAACCTAAGTGCCCATTCACTGAACAAGAGAAATATGAAATATCTTTTTAAACTTGGAGAGACACTAATGAAAATTGTATATGTAGTCTTTCCATCTTTATTGAAATTATAATTTGAAATTAGGATTCCCCAAAACAGCGTGATCTAAAGCTTAGCAAACACATTCTTACTGAAAGTACCCTTTAGGACTTATTCCTAGGGATGATCCTGCAGTTAGTGGTTCTTCAAAGAGTTAAACCCTTTACCTCTGTTTGGGAGACAAAGGGAAAACGTTCGCTTTTAGAGTAATTTCTCATCTTTCAGTGGTATTCAAGGAAACTAAGTGAGAGAACACGCAATAATTTTGGATGAGAAGGAGCTAAAGGGAAGCTTCCTTCATTTTGTTGCTTCCTCTGCCGGATTGCACAGCAGCTCCAACCTTCTTTTCCCTGACAGGAAGGACAACAGAAGAAAAGAAGCAGTGGATTCTTCAGCATAACTTCCTCTGTTCCTTGAAGTCTAGCCACTGGTATAATCTCTGAAAGTTTTTCCTGGCTTGCCTCGACTTGCTGCTCAGACAATGAGCACTGTTTTAACCTGTCAGAGGCTGAATTGCTCGGCCTGCCATTGGGTTGACAGTGTGCTGCTGTTTCTTTGGCTACTCTGTTTCTGAGACGCAAGGCTGACACGAATCTGTACAAGGGCTGATTTTGTGAGTGCCCCAATGGAATCCCCTTCAACCGCTGTCTAGTTAGTTAGGTTCAGTGAGTACTCAAGGGGAGGCTCTCTGGCACTGGATTTCGCCTTTTGCAGGAATTCTGTGTTGGAATTTTTAGCATAGGATGGCTCTGTGTGACTGTGTGCACTTTTTTTTAAAAAAAATAATCACTCAGCTTGCAGTTAAAGTTTTGTTTATGTTTCTGCAGTGTTTAAAGTTGTTCCTTATCTGTTGACTGTGCCCTTTATCATTCATAGGTCTGAGGGAGATAGAAAAGACCCGCTGTTTAAATTAACCCATCTCACATAGAGGGGAACAGGCTGGAGGGCTCAGATGAGCATCTCTGATGGCCTAATTAGACTCCTTCTGGGGGCAATGATGAGGAGCTGCAAGCTCCTTGGCTGGCTCAGTGGAGATGCATAACCATGGTGGTGTTGTATATGCGTGTTTCTATTTGCCTTCCAGGTCAAACTACCAAGTACCAGGGACTGGGGGCAGGGGTGGAGGGGGGTAGGCAGGCGAGCCAGGAGCAGAGATGAAGGTGGGCCCAGTTCTTAGGCACGATTTTGGATTGGCTGGATAAAGAGTGACATTCCTTATTCTTCTGTTTTTCCACATTAAATGTGCTCCCTATTGCGGTATTTTCAACCAGAAATGCATGCGTATATATGTGCCCGTGTGTGTCTGTGAGTAAATACAGACTTCATGACTGTCAGAAGTCTGAAACATGAAGGACTGTGAATATTGATGTGGTTTCAGAGGTTGAATGTCACCCACAGTATACCTGTGCTCAGAAGATTACGCGCCGCCGCACTGTAACATGCTTAATTCATTGCAGCATTAGGCAGCTGACGTCAGACCCAGATCGGGACTACGCCAGGCAGTGCACACAGGCTGCCTCCGCATCAGGCAGCGTTGCGTAGAAGGTGGCATGCGTAGTAATTCTACGCAGTATTTGCTTTGCATTAAGCTCATTGGCTCCAGTCAGTATCTGGACCTCATTGTGTTTAGCGTTTTCCAAAAACATAGGAAAATCTGTGCTCTGAAAATTTTATGTAACAGTATTTGGATTTTCTTCTCACGTTTATATGTACTTACTTTGGGTTTGCAGGTTTTTTTACCCCCCCTTTTGCTCTGTCAGTAATAATATTTTGTAATATCTATATAGTAGGACTGAAAAGATCACTTTTCCAGAAGGTGGGGTTGTTTTGATATTTGCCTCGCAATTACTGTTTGATTTCCTGTTTCACTGATAACTAGTGGTTTCTTTAAAGGCCATACTGCAAAGGAAGGTTGGGCTTATAATGCTGTTTTAACTTTTATCCTGAACACCTTTCATTTCCCAGAAGGTGGTAACTTGCATGATTTGGCCCATGCTGTAGAATGTACACAAAAAGCTCTATCAGATTTGCTGGGCACAATTGTGAAAACTGTTCAGTATATCCTGTTTTCTAAATGTCAGCTTTTTTTTTTTTTTTTTTCTTTCATAGTGGGTGGGCTGACTGAACAGAGACTTTTTTACATGGTACTTTGCTGTTTTCTAAACAGAGCAGCTATGTATGCTATCTAGTTTATATACAGCTTCTCTTTTTTTAAAGCAGTGTACCCTTATAAATATGTTGGATTTAAAAGAAGCTAGTCCTACAGAAAGTGCTTTGTTTGTAATATCTAAAACCTTTCATGATGATTTTTTTTTGCATATTTTATTCATTACTTTTCTGTGTGCCACTTTCTGTGTGTTTTGAAATAATTATGCATAGGTCCTACAATACAGTAGGGCCAATGTTTTTAAGAGTTTTTGTTCTGACACATAGCATGGAATGGAGCTAATCAAAACATAAGTGTTTACTTTGCACTACTCACTGCAGTTTTTAAGATACATATTAAACATTATTTTGGGCCTTACTACAGCATATGGCTTTAAAGCATTAACGAAAGACCATTCCAAATTAGGAAAATTAGAACAAAGAGCCATTCTAAAATAAATAATCAGTATTCTTAAAATATATCAGCATGTAAATACTTCTGGGATAATTCTGCCACTATGTTGTTTCTTTTTGGCTTGCTGGAGAGTCAAAGGAAAGCGTGCTTTTGCTGCAATTAATGCCTCTAAATGGACCACATACAAAATGATTATCCTAAATAAGCTGCATAGCTACTGCCTGGATAATCCTGCAGGCAGCATATCAGCTCAGGTTTGACGTACTGCGTGGCAGAATTCATAGTGGAATTAAAGGCTCTTCTGAGCAAAACTTGTTCCCAGCCAGGACAACCCTCATAAGTACTAGGAAAGTCACCTGAAAGTTGCCATTGGGGATGTTGCCCAATCCTTTTCACTCTGAGTCTGAAAACGGGTTTCTTTGGATCTGTTGGGAGCTGGGCTGCATGTACCAAGAACTGATAAAGTGCGTGCTGATCTCTCTTCCCACAGCTCTGCTAACATAGCTTTATCTTTATTTCCGTGTCATTCTTTTTCTTCGTATTTCCTCCTGTTTTGTGTATTTGTGTTTGTTTTTTTTTTCTTGATTATTTCTTGCCATCTTCAGTATTCTGTCCATTCCTGGCAGAAGAGGGAACAACTCTTGCAATCAACGATAACTAGAGCGAGACTGAACTTTTTCTGGACTTCAGCTGTGCCCCCACCATGTATGGGTTCTTGACTATGGTACTTGATTTGATAATGCCTATTGAGTGACATATTAGAGTTGAAGGCAATGATAACCAAGCAGCTAGCCAGTTAAAAACTTCACCTTAGGTTTGCTTTTGAAAATTATGAGTTACTGCTGCAACAGCTGTCTGTTTTGTTCCCTAGCATATTGCTGCTTCTGTGTCACTGCTGCAGTGTTTCACAAGGCCCTGTACTACTCTTAGATTAAACCTAGCCTTGATCCTGTGACAATGTCAGTGTTCTGGCCTTGATCCCAAATAACAGTTAACATTAGGAACATCAAGAGTTTCTGTGGGTTAACAGTACGAGTCTCAAGTTAAATGTTCTGTTTCATTGGTGGAAAAGTGTTTATCTAGGAATACACATTGGAGAGAAATGTTGTATCTGGTATGATCCAATTTTTTCAGTTATTTTTGTTGTGGAGATGATCTTTGATGCTTCATTTGGTCATTTGCACTACCACAGAAGTATTCCTGGGGAGCGACTGAATTTTAAACTGAAGGGAGCAAAAAGGCAGCCTGTTACGTTTGCTTCCCAGGTTCCATTGCCCACAAAACAGCATCACTCAGTGGGGAAGTAGGAGATCCTAGCATTCCTTTGGACGTGTGGGAAATGGCATGTGTGTTTATATGGCCGTGGTTTCACCTTACACATGGACCACCAGGTTTTAATGACACACTTGGCCACAGGAGGTTCAAGCCACTGACCACTATGTTTATTCCAGTGAGCCAACCCGTTGGCATTGGGAAACCTTTTACCCCAGTTTACACCAGGACGTATAAATCAGACAACAGATTTCTTGTCTATAGTCACATTTTCAGTATTGGCACGGGGAATTCCTAGGGAAGGCACTTTTTTTTTCCTAAAAAATGTGCTACCTGTTAAAGAGAGATGTCGTTGAGGGTGTTCTGTTGGAAGGATGCAGCACAGACTCAGTATGGAAAAATGAATTTAGGCAGCGTATCTTTAAAGACACTTCAGGAGTATGGGTAAAAACAGCCTAGCTCCTCGTGATGTCATATTTCTAATGAATGTTTTGTTCCACATGAGATTCTTGCTTTTCAAAGTAAATAAGGCTGGATGCTGGTGTTTTCTTCAGAAACCTCATGCACACTAAGACTGTTTAGGGGGGGGAGGGAGGGGGAAGAAAAATTGTAAGGGAACTGAGCTATTAATTTTAAAATATTCTTCATTAATTTTTTTCAAGTCCATTCTTAAAATTACTGGGGAGAGAGATGGAACTCAGATGTCCCAGCATTTTCAGGCAGATTCTTCTCTGTGCAAAGAAGGTTGAATATGGGTCCCCTTTGGTATTGATGAATACTGGAAGGCTCTTACCTATGGCAGCATTAATGACTGACAAATTGATGTAAAGGAGGGATTAGATGAAGGTGGAACTATGTAGATCTAGTAATAAAGTGGTGTGTTATTAAGGTGTTGTAGAAAATGATCTTACAAAAGTGATTCAAGTCTGGATATGCCTTGTACTAGAACTACAAAGCTTAATCTGTTCTTGATTAAGTCAACTAACTGAAATATCTAGTTGGAGGCATATGTATATTTGTTAATGAAGTCAACCCTTAAAATTTGTTGTGGGATTGGTGAAAGCCTGGTTGTCTTTGGTTTGGAGTTTTTAACCATGCTTACCACAAACTACCCAAAATATAAAGAGCCTCCTTTTTACTCAACCCTTTTCTGATGTTAAAAAATATTGGCTGTTTGGCAGTTTGACATGATGGAAGTGCCCTCCTACTCTCTTCTATGGACTACACTTCTGAAGTAATGGCAAGTTTCAATTAAATGCTTCACAAGCTGTTGTTTATAATTATTTGTTTTAAAAGGTTTGAAAGATTTTGCTTGCCAGAGTCTAGTTGTTTTAGACGTTTCCACAGTAACGAGGCTTTAGTTTTTGCAGTGTGCTATCAAATTTGCTTCTTTTCCCTATTATTCTTCCTCACCTCCTGTTTATATGGTTTTGACCACTAATAATATGTTCTGCTTACATACTGCATGTATTTATTTTCTCATTCTCACTATATCACCAACAATGATTGAAATATAGGCTGCTTACTATAAATGCACACACAAACACAGAAGCGTTCACTGAAGCTCTCCTATTGACAAGAAACTTTTTCTTTTTTTACCATTAGCACCTCCTTCCTATCCACAATTCTGCAATGCAAGAAAAATGAGACAGCTTAGGAGGTCTGCAGCTACATTTTGTAGCACAAACTAATTAGTTACTACATGAGTTATTAGGCAATCTCCATTCCCACTAGTTGCATTTAGTAATGAGACATTCCTTGAGAAGTGCAGTGAGGATTAATTAACATTTGGTATATTGAACTTCTAAAGTATAAAGGCCCTAATTCAACACTATTTAAGCATGTGATCAACTCCAAGCACATCTGCTTTATTTCCATCGGAATCAATGGAATTTAAGCATGTGCCTAAAGTTAAACATGTACTAAATCACTTTCCTGAGTACAAACAAACTGCTGATTTAGAGCATATAAAAGCTATCTTTTTTTTGCCTGAAATCTATAGAGGCAATTCCTAATCAGACTGAAGATAAGAAGCTCTCTCTCTTTTCTAAAAATAATGTGCCATTTTCTTTTCAAAATAATTTTCATGTATTTCCATCAATACATCAGCATTAGTGCCCATGTTTCCTCTTAGAAAATATCTTTTTTTAAAAAAATAATATATATCTGAAAAAAAAATGGTGTGAGCCATAAAGCTTGTCAAGAACGATCACAGATTGTCATTCGTCTGCAAGGAGGTATTCCACATTACACTATGAAAAATGTATGAAGCAGACTTTTTCAGAAAAGTACCTTCTCATGATTCATATTCAAAATGATGTGCAATTAAGTGAAACAGTCTACAACATGAGTCGTATATTTAATGGTTAAATAAAAATGCAAATCTATGATTTTTATTAGCTCTAACTCTTCTGTCCAGAAAGACTTTGATAGATGAATTGTTAATCCATGGTATCAATGATATTAAGTATGTATTTGATTCTTTAAATATTTATAGTTTGGGAATAGTTGTCATGCAGAACTCTGGACAATTACTCAGAAGAGATTAACAGCAAAACTTGGCAGACTGATAGCAGTTAGACTTGACTGTCTCTCTTACAAAAAAAATTTCCACCATTGCTTTCATCAAACAGATTTCTGACAAAAGCACTGATGTCACAAGACTTTTCCTTGAGCAAGAATCTAACGTAAACTCAAAGTGCGCTATATCCTGTCATTCTATATTGGAGCAGTAACTATTTTACCGAGAACACACAAAATCCTTCTTAGCTTAATATCACTGTCTAGAAAGTGTAAAGACTTGGTCAGCAATTGGAATCTCTAATATCTCAGGACTTTGCAGGCTTCAATAAGCGCATGCAAGTAGTAGCAATTTCTGCAAGAGCAAACACGTCTTTTCTTTTCTCCAGATGTTAATCCATCCCAGCAAAATGGGAAATCTGGAAATGATCAATCTTCTTTGTGAGAACTCTAGTAAACATATAGCAGCTTCATTTCCAGATGGTGAAATCTCCATTCACCAGGATTTCCACCAACCACTCAGATTCACCTGAATGAGGCTCTGTGTGCGCTCGCTCTGCCGCTTCTCTGCTCGTGTGCACAGCCTCCCTTCACTTTGTGACTGTTCAAATAAGTTCTTACTTGCAGTCAGCTGTACCCAAAATGTGAACTCATCACCGTCATCGTATGTCATATTTTACCTGTAATATGCACATGGTGAATGATGGCTCAACCAGGTAACTCTGTTGTGCAGCTCAGTGACATCTAGATCAAGGAGTCATTTTTAACCCCAACATCTTTTTGTCCCTCTTACTTTCTCCAATCATTAATTCTTAAACATCTTGTGAGTTCCATTTTTTTGATAAAATCTGCAGTGGTTACTTGCAGAATGACATAAAAAATAACCAGGGAATAAATGAATAGTGGATTATGGATTTGCTGTTCTTCGGCACAGCCCCACAAATCTGTGAGGACAGGGGAATATGACAGAGGTGGAGAAGCGCAAAGGGGATTCAGAGCCACTTCTAAAAACGATGTTCCAGCGAACAGCCAACTTTTATCTATGCTCTGAAAGTTGACTACAGTGGGAAATGGTGTTTAACTAGGAACTAAATTAAGTAGCGCTTAAGTAGTATGTTTTAAATATCACCTGAAGTCTACTACTAACAACGACGCTCATGTTTACAACGTGTATGCTTCACCTCTGTTAACTAGTACTAATATCTTAGTGTAATGTTTTGGAAAAAATCAGTTGGATTTTAAAGTACTTTTTCATTCCTGTTATCACTGGGCAATGTTAAAGTAGTTTAAAGGTTCATCTGAAATATTTAAATGACAAATGAGCTTCTCAGTTGCACCCAAGTTCTTCAGGTTCTTATAGAAAAATCCTTTGTGAGTAATAACTGATTGAAATAATATAAATCTTTCCATTTCCTGTCCCTAATGTCCCTTCATGGTAGATGATGTGCCACAACTTATAAGTTTCATTTTCTAGAAACATGGAGCAAATATGCAACAGTAGCTGAAATATATTAGCAAGTGCTGTAATTGTGTAACATGCTTTAAAAAGTCATGAATGCACATTCTGCTTCTATCTCATGTTTGTGACTGTTACTATAGCTATTAGGAAGAGAGCTTAAAATCATACTTTATTACAAGTATGAAATCTTTTCAAATAGTAATATTGCCAGTCGTGAAGTTACAAACTAGGATATCGCAAAATGACCTAATTTAATTTTGTGGCATTTCATAAATTGAAAACAGCTAAATGTTGTGCTCATTCTTCTTCGTCAATCAAAGCAACAGAAAAATTACACACTGTCAAGACTTATCAATGCAGAATTTTCAAAACAGGATGTCTAAAGTTGGACATTTGGAGTCGTATTTATCTCACCTGATTTTAGCCATTTTTAAGTTAAGACAATGAAGCTAAGTTATTTATCAAGGTTCTCTATATTCTGGGGTAGGATATCCATAGCGCTTAACAAATCTCCATCCTGTCTTAAAAGCATAACGTGGATAGATAAGGTGTTTTGCATCTGGAAGTACCTATTTCTTCTACTCCCTGAACTGGGAACCCAACTGACGGATCAAATGTCTGATTTTTAGATCGCTAGAATTAGGTGAGATGAATATTGTTCTCAGGGTCATACTTTGGGATTTAAATTTACGTGACACAATTCCTGAGGTATTTACTATTCTGTATTGATGCAGTGCTTGGTTATTTTTAAGAAAAATATATACTTCAGTTGTTTATGTTATACTCGGTATCCTTTTTAATTCTAATGAGTAGATGCTCTCCTAGGATGAGTTCTAAGAGCTTGGTTGTCTTACCTGAGTCGGTAACAGTCTATGCAGGTGAGAACCTGAATGTACATTCTTGGGTCTTGACCATGGAGTAGATGTAGAAGATTGTGATTGATTCCAGCAGGCATTTACACAAGTCTGTGAATGGTTAATTTAAACATTAGTCCCTACTCCAGACCATTCCAGTTTTAAATTAGTATTCTGATTGCTTATTATTTTATCCAAGAAAGTTTGTCCATTTGAAATTTTTTCTTGTCTCTTTTGTCAGAGAAGTACTGTTCTGCTTTCTGTGAGTTAGTGAGCTGTTATGAAGCAGTTCAAGCAAAGTCAACTCCAAGCTGCCAGTGGTGCTACTGATAGCCTCCAATTTTGTTTAGATAAATATTTAAACTAAGTGCAACACCCTATTGAAATAGTAAAGTTTTATTGTGGCAGAACCAGTGGTTACTAGGAGCTGTGGAAATCTAGACCACCAGCTGGCTCAATGCCATATGGCGATCTATGAGACCAGCAGGGTGCTCTCATTAAATGACCTTTATGTCTTCTGTTAAGCCAAATCCATTGCCAGTGTTAAATTACAGTAATAAATCTCTACTAAATTTCATAATCAAATTTCATATACTTTTTTTGTTAGTCCTTGTTGTAGTTATTTTTCTTTTATGCACACCTCTGAACTTCCTAGCTGTGGATGACAACAGCAGCAGCACCACCAAATATTTGGCAAAAACTTTGCAAATTTTTGGCCCAGTTTTAGGCTCATTTGGCTTAGTTATATTCTCAGTACATGTTCACAGCTCCCAAGGACTTCACTGGGTATTATATACCTCATGTATTTGAAGACAAAGCTGAGGCTAAAACATTTAGCTATTGAAGTATCCATAACTGCAGTGGAAATACTTGAATGTAAAATAATTGTATTCCCAGAAAGTTTATATTCTTCACACTGTCCCCAGTAAGGAAACCTTGTTATCTTTTCTGTCTGTGTTTTACAGTACCGTACTGCTTCTGTTTAAAAATCTGTCTGGGTTATTTCTAATGTATAGCTGCCTACTTCATAACTGCTTGCCTAGTTGGCAATACAATATTTTTTTATAATTTTTATATGATTCTTGTGACACTGATAAGCTATTTTTCAGGAGACATGCTGTCATCTTTCTTTCATTTGTAAAAATGTAAAGGGAATTGCTTTCCTATATATATTTAAAAAAAAAAAAAACAACAACCAACCAAACCCGACACAAAATAAGCAAACAAAAAACGTAACAATAAAATTGATCCACTCAAATATGGAATTTGTTAGGAGCATTGAGAAATGGTGATTTATAGTAGTATCTCAATGTGCAAGCCAAGATTACTGGCCCACTGTACTGTGTGGTGTAAAATGCCCAGTGAGATCATTCCTCCCCAAAGGAGTTCATAGTCTGTATAGACAAGTTAAAGAGTAGAGAAAAGAAAGTATCATTAGTCCTATTTTACCACTGGGCAAACGTAAATTCAAACAGGTTACAACTCTGTTTAGACTGAGAGACTAAGGGCCGTTTAGCAGTTTCATTAGCTAACACATTTTAATGAATCCATTTTTAGTCATCTTTTGATGACCAGAATGCACAGATTAGTATTTAAAAACAGGCTGTGGTCAATGACATAGATACTATTTTGTGAGTAGTGGTGACTTTTGTTTCTTAGAGCTGCAGTGTACTGGCACTGCAGTATGTGTGCGTTTGCAACTAGTTCTGACATAGTTGTCTTGTGTTGTTAATTATGTGTAATACTGGTTTTTGCAATTGAGATTTTTGTAAGACCATATATTTTATGTGTACATTTGAACTATCCTTTGACCGATGAGAATATGCTGGGAAAAGTATGAAAATTATAGTACAGCTGTTTACTTTAGTATGTTTAGTTTAGTAACGAGGTGGTCAATATACATCAGATTCAAAAAGAAAAACAGATTAAATAGATTTGCCTGATACTTTCGTTTCATTGGTTAGAGGAGTTTAACAGGTGAGCTCATTTTTTAGGAATGCTGTCTATTATACCCAAGAGGTTATTGGAAGATGAACAGCTATACAATTCTGAAGCACCTGAGTGACTTAAAAGTGTAACTGTGATTCTCTAGAGCAACACCGAGACTTGGGAGCCTTGTTTCCATTGGTTTATAAGGACATCTCTACCCATAAGTGTCCATAATTTTTTAAAATGTGGACTCTAAAGACAGATTTACTAATGGATCCCAGAAGAAGTAGTTTGTAGTTGTTAGTTTTTTTTCCAGAGTAGAATTCTTCTGAAACACAGTTGTTCAGAACTTGCTAGGAAAGTTTCTTGTCCTCTTGGTTTAGGAGTTCTCTTCTTCCAAATGTAGTTTTGATGAAAAGTCATAACTCAAGTTGAGATAATTCTTCAAATAACCATACCCAAATCTGTAAAAGATTTTGGGTGTGACTGTCAAGGCCTTTCATTTGTCTTTGCATTCAACAGAAAGCCAGTTAATGGAAAAGCATATTGAATGAGGTGTCAGATGTATTTTTATTATCTTTTGGCATAGTAGTTTCAGTGGCAATAGCTGAGATTAGTGCCTGAGAATTTTTGCTACTTTCCGTGCATTTTGTGTTCAGGACAGTCCCTACACTGAAGATCCTGTAACCAAAATTAAGAGAGACAAGGGATCGTATAATGTACAAATGAAAACCTGGGGATTAAAGTATTTGCCAAAGGCCATAAGCAAGGGAGAGGAGGTATTAGATCCCTCACAGAGGTGGTTTGCCAACAGCAAAGTTGAAGTGCATCAGTGGACATCAGACAGAAGAACGTCAAGCACTGGCCATTTTGCATCTACATTCGTTTTGCAGACTAACACTTAATGAAATCATTAGTGCCTATGGATCAATGGGTATATGGCCACTGATGTAAGTGCAACTAAGATTTCGAGCAAGATGTCTAGAATTGTTTAGAATCTAGAATTGTCAGTCTTGTCCAAGCTTTAAAAACAGAAGTGTCTACTTTAACAAAAAGATCGTATTCCTTACTCAAACATTCTTTTTTCCTTCCTGCATTTGCACGTTAGGACAACTGATTGATTTTTACAAGAGTAGATGTAACTGAAGTCAGCCAATCATGTTGTTAGATATCTTAGTTTTTAATGGCCTGAAGCCTATCAGTAAACCAACCTCAGTCAGAAAGTTGCAGAAACATGAAAGTTCAGTGCAATTTCCAAGTAAAGTTGTATTTTCACTCCTAGTTTCATTTGGCTTGATGGAACATAACAGTAAGTTGGTGGGGGATTTTTTGTTGTTTTTTTTTCAAGTCAATAGAAATATAACAACTCAATAATAACATGGAATAAGTAATGCTTTTCTTAAAAATGTCTGTCAAGTGAAATGAATGATACTTTACTGGCAGTTTAGCAGAGTAACTTCTACGACAGGATCAGTGTCTTGTGCTTTAAAAATAAACTTCTTTGCTCTGAGTCAACATCTGCTTTGCCTTGGCCTTCATTTAGCAGCAGGAGACCATTATCCTGTGATGACTTTCTATTCCACTGACATCTCATCTGGTGCACCGATATTCTTAGTATTTTACTCCCCTGCTGTGCCCCTTCCCCTCAGCCACACACACACAAACACTCTTTATCTCAGCCTGTAGAATGCTATGTTCTGCTGTTTCTATGAATAGGAGATTACACATAATGTAATCAATCAGTTGCTTCTACAACTAAGGAAAAGTGTGTCCTTCCAATTAACTTCTTATATCCTAATAAGCAAACAGCAACAGTCTTGGATAGGTGCCTAAAATCAGGAACGTTTATCTAAACTGCCCTGACATTCAGAATCTGAGGTGGGGGACTAGACCATCTGAGAAGGCAAACTTTCTTGCAAAAGTTCCAGCCTTGCAGATCTGGTCTGGTTATTGCCAGGGATAGGAAAATGGAAAATAATAATGAAATAAACCAACTAAATTTTTACAAAGGCTTGACTTGGTTTAGTTTTGGGGCAAATATTTGGAGGGAGACTGGTTTCCCCAGACTTATTTGTGATAACGGATTTAGTAAATCTGAATAATAATTTAAGTTTATGGTTTGGGGTCAGTTAATTTGTTATGCTGTGTCCCTTAATACAAAAGAATACATCAAAGCAGGAATTTCTTTAGCTTGACTTCACAGGTTTTTTTCTCCACAAAGGAAAAGAGAAGGACATAACATCAAAATGTAACAATGTTTGTATTGGAGCGGTCCAGAGGTATATTTAACCTAAGATGTCAACAAGAAGATGCTTAAGGAATAAGTGTAAGAAATAGAGCAAGAATTGTGTGATTCTACAGCTTTTCTGCTTTTTTGATGGTGCAAGGACTAGATGAACCCTGGGGGCAGGGCAGGGAGGGAAATTGCTGTTATGGTTTGCCGAGCTTCTGGAAGCACTCAGTGCCTAATGGGGTGAGAAGTTTCCTCCTTCTGTGTCTTTTTTCTCTGTCTCCTACACAGACATGCATACCCCCACATGCGCTAAAGTAACGGAGCGCCGTTATGTGACGGGAGCATGTGCATGCTTTCCTTAAGTTGTTTTTTTGTATGCACCCAGAAAGCCCTCTGGATGAGTCCATCAAAATGCATCCAGTTTCCCTGTGTGTCCTTTTGAAGTGCCTGCAGTGAGTACCAAAGCCAAAACCTATCCTTCACTATTATTATTTTTAATCTAAGTAGGACTAAAAGAGGATGTGTTATATGATGGGGTTTACAGGCATGGTTTGAACCTGTCATGAGCAGCAAATTACATCTCTCACATTAATATATAACCTCCCCAATGCTGTTTATTATACCTGAGTGTAAGCTGATTGTGATGGACCATGATTGTCAACTGATGCAAGTAAGCAAGACAAAGATGGCTTTGTTTGGTTTTCTTTTTTTCTTTGAGAGGTTTAAGCTAATGCGTCTGTATGTGACCAACTGAGAACCTCTTCCATTTACTTTTTTCAGTGTAAAAGTGTGAGCCGTACATTTTCTTTTCCATCCTTCCTTCTTTAGAGAACCACTGTGGGAACTTGCAAGATAAAACTGCTATTGCTGCCTCCTGCTTCAAATTACTTAGTGCGTACTGCAGAACCACTGTGTGTATTTTTCTTGTTCATGGGTTGTTTCACTGCCTCATACCTAAACAGCTAGAATGAACTGGCATTCAGGATTAGTAACTTAGTCTAGGTGAAGGTAACATACAGTCTTTACAGTAATTTGAACAAGTTTCCATTGAAACGGCATTTTCCTAGTTCAGCTTTTTAGCTGTATTGTAGATCCTACTCTTCATCTATTGCCAAATGTAGCTGACATTTTGTGGAGGTAATTAAGATGGGGAAGGAGGAAAAGAGTACAGGCTTTCTCACAAATGTGTCCTGGATTTGTTTGGAATGTTTTCAGAAGTGGTATTTTAATCTGTACTTGAGTGTCTTGTATTTTGGGATGTTTGTAATCATGTCATGATATATACTCTGCCAGGTTAGGTGACTACATCAGGAGAAAGGTCACCCTAATCATTCCCTTTTAGGCTCTGCCTTGGGGTAGATGGTACATGGTATCTCTCGAGATTGCAAGAGATGTGACAGGAAAAACTGTTGAAAAATGCTGATTTGTATTTAAAGCCGACTGAAACAATGCAACTGGAATCAAAAGCTATCTTAGAACTCCATGCGGAATATCCCTAATTTTTGAGTAATTTAGGGAGCACCCCAGGTAAAGCATTATTGTCGGTAGTTCTCACTTCTTTACTACGAGAGGAAAACAGATTAACATGACAGTAGGAAAACGATACTCATGTTTTAGACTGTTTTACGTATTGTCTTACAGTTCATTGCCATATTGAAGAACAGCAGTTTTCTGACCTTCACATGTTTCAGAAAGGTGGGCTGCCGGAATTCAGCTTGGGGTAAGGTTCAAATACTTACATCTGAGGCATCCAATATGTAAGGCTGCCAAGTTTGCACCTGAGGGTTTTTTTTTTGCACCAGTAGAGGAATACATGCAAATACAGTTTAGAGCATTAATAAAGTATATGTGGCAAGTATTTGATCCAATGCATGGACATAAAAAAGAAGTGCACATGAGCAGATCTAGTCTATTTGAGAAGCACTTACTGTGCACGCACAAATCACATGTATGGTGCAGGGAAAGTAAATCTTGTACTTCTAGAAAATTACACACTTACTTCTCATGTATTCTGCAGTAGAAATGTCCATTTGCTGTGGAAATGCCGCTTTACAAACTTTACAGTAGCACCAGCTGGACTGCCAGCTATCCAGAACCCACAAAGATGAAACATCTTTGACTGCCCCTAGAAGCAAATTTTCAATTTAGAAAAAAGATTGTCTAGAAAAATAAAAGTTTGGCATAGCCGAACTTATTTTTTTCCTTCAGATGCAAAACTGACTCAGAATTATTCTTGTCTCTGCTCTGTGCTTGAGTGAAAAGGAAGTATTATCAGAAGAAATTATATTGCCATATTTACTGATATCAAGGAAGATAAGCACTTACTCTGTTTATTCACAACAAAGTCACTCAACCCCACCTGCGCATCAAGAATATGAAAGGAAAGATGAAGAGGAATGCGGGGAGAATATCCCAGTGCTTCAGGGAAATTAATGTCTGCCTGTGGGAATGTACGTTAGGATCCCTCTCACTGGCTCTGTCACCTACTCTTGACTGTGAAGTTGTGTCCTTGGAGCATGAGATTGTTTTCTGCCTTGTAAAAATGATGCTGCTTTTGTTCCAGAGAGATGCCACAAAGAGATGCAGAGAGATTAACAGGAAAAAACAACAACCTTTTAGGCAGGAAAAATTGGCAGCATGATTCTTTCCTTCCTTTCTCGATTGGAAAAAGTACTCTGTCGAGGCAGACTATTGACTTAATGCATAACAACATATGAATTGTTTTATTGGAGTAAGACATTAAGCTATTTAGGCTGCTGCTCTGTCCTGACAGTGACCAATAGCAAATGCTCCGAGAATGGAACTTTCTGTCCTCAAATATTTATAGTTTAGCATATTTCCTAAAGTACAGGAGTTATACCGTTCCTAAAAAAAGGAATATTTAATGTAACTTTTGATATTTTCACTATCCACAGACATGTCTAATCTTACTCTTTCCTGAATTCCCTGAGAATGTAGTTATTTCTAATTAAGCAACATTGCTTTGTAGGGAGGAGGAAATCTTGAAAAACTCCAGGAAGCTCTTTTTCTTTTGAGGTTGGGATGGGACCTCTTTAAAGAAGGGAGTAGGAGATAGTCAACATAGGAAATTTTAAATGTTAAAAATGCTAAATTTGTGAATCCTTAATTTTAAAATATTTCTATATAGAACAGCTCCATTTATGGAGCACGCTACTTGTGTCCTCACAGACCAGTGAGGTTCAGGGTCCCGTGTGCACCGGATACCTTGTCAGATGTGTTTTGATAGCTCTATTAATGCCTTTGGCCTTGATTTTGGGAACGAGGTAGTCCTGACCAAGACAGCAAAGCACTGGATACCCATTAAACTGTTCTTTGAATGCTCCACTGAGGCCGCATTTGCTCTCCAAACAGATAGTGAGCCTGCAAGTGTGGGAGCCAGCATGTCTAACATATATGATGGCTGGCTCTGTTATTAGGTAGTTTGGTGTGCAAATAATTATGTTTGCAAGCTATCCGAAGAGCCGAAAGGTACATGTATGGAAGGTGGGAAAGCTGACAATAAGCATACTCTTGCAGCGTTTCCTGAAAGGCTTCAGAGACATAGTCATTGCTTCTCACGCTTTATACAACTGTAACTTCCAGACACAAACTTTAAAGGTATTATTGTGTGTTTAATTCTGTTTAATATTCTCAAAAATATTAATGGAGATTTTTTTTTCTCTGCAAATACAAGTAATTTTCATTATTTAGAGTGTGAATGATGAGGTAAACCAAATACCATCTAAAGCACTTTGTGGTTTTATTCAAATGGATGTTTGTAAATACTTCTTGCGAAGGGTTTCTTTACCCTGTATTTGCTCAGCATTAATCCTTGAAAAAAAAAAATCTTATGTGGTCAATGAAGACATCCAGGAGAAAATTGATCTGCTGAAGTACTTCTCTCAGAATGAAATTTGCTTATATGACATGCTTCTTTAAGCTTTTTTCCTGAAATCGTACAACACGAATGTAATCTATTCATACAACTGTCTCTACTCGTGCTCTCATTTCATCTGCCTAGCTCCTTTTCTCTGCCTGTTTTTGTCTTAATGTTTTTTTCTATGCCGCTGGTGAACTTAGGATACCAGCTTTTTATTCCTGAGCTTTTAGTTCTTCTTAGCTCAGCTGACTATGTAATAAGTATTGAAAAATATAATTTCTCAGTATTTTCCAGCACAGATTCTTTTCCAGTGTTGACAGTACACTAAAGGATGTGTGTAAGCAACAGCTCTGCTGGGACATTTAATGTCCTGTCTGGTTACAGCTATGTCACCCCCACCCCCCCAGCAATCACTCACAGAAGTTTTAGTCTTCTTCAGCAGTCGTTCTTTGATGCTTCTGGAATGCAAAGGATTCATTTCTAGTCCACACAAGATATATTGCAGAGTATATAGATGTACGGAAGTCAGAGCTTAGCTGTTTTTTGGGACTGCCAAAGTTTCACTGTAAACACAACTTCAAACAGAGCAGCTTTCTCTAGACTTACGTTTATGCTGAAATTCGCAGCTTGTTTTCATTGTGAATGTGCTTGTGGGAAAAGTCTGTTATACTGTAGATAATTTTCACCGTTGCCCAGAAATCGTTGCTGTGTAGGTAGGTACAAGAAGACTGTTCGGGCAACACAGGCTGTTCTCTCTGGATTTTATTTGAATATGTTGGCACTGGATTCGAGCCCAGAAGGTAAACTTGATGGTTGGTGTTATAAAGGCCTGTTCCCACTTTTACTGAGGTTGCAACTGAGTAACTGTAGTAGTCTATAAGCTTTTGAAACTTTTAGCAGTTCCAGCTCCTGGATCCCTACCTTTGCTATACTGAGAATTCTTCCCAGTCTTGGAACAGCAGCATTCCTCAAGAGCCCAGGCTGCCATCTCGTTAGCATGAAGCAGCCTGTACTTGTGAAAGTCCTGCCTCTGTCACTCAGCACCATGAATCTTTGCTCAGGACACCCTTCTCTCACCTGAATATCTCTCTTATTTGGCATGCTGTGTTTTTCATTAAGAGTTAGGTCAAAACAGTCCTTTCAACAGCTTGAATTCTTTTGACTCTTTACACAAAGAGTAAACACGGACAGCGTGTTTCCATCTTGGCTGAAGATAGATTTGAACTGATATGCACAATACACCTGAATTCCAGGGAGCTCAGAATCTTCTTCTGATTCATTAAGGGCCATCGTTAATCTTGATAGAACCTCTAATGGACATAGTAATATTTGCATTTTGTCCAATCCTATTACTCAGATAACTGCCAACAGTCAGGCAGTACTGTGTTATCCTAGAATTAACAGATAAATCTTCCCCATGCGCTAATGCCTAAGTAGCTGGAGTTTTACCAGAACAGTTAATGTGACAAGTCTTATGATGTTAATTGGGGCAGAAAATGAAATATTTCTACTTGGTAGAAGAGAACAAATGTCCCAACTTAAGATGCAGAGAAATTTCTGACTTGCCAGCAACTTAAAAAGAAATGCTTATGTCCATCTTTACTCTTGTGTGTGTCTAAGCTTGCACTATGCAAGTTGTCTAAACTGTTTTTCTCAGCATAGTATTTAAAGGGGGGAAATAATAATTACAAAGAAAGATGTTACCTCACACAGTATTAATTTATCTGAGCAGCTTACACATACGTTGGATGATCTGTAGTTCTTTTAAAAAGAATCTGTGGGTCTAAAAACTATCCTTCTTGCACAACTGTGGATTTGAATTCCTTGCCCAAATATGCATGTGAATGTCAGTACATAAAGTGCATTCATGTAGCATGTAATTTTCTGTTGATGAACACTGACAGCTTCACAGTAAAAATCCTTATATAACACTTTTTTTACATACGTGTACATTTGTAAAGTTTTTTTTAATTGTGAATTCTTTTAAATGCAACAGGAAACCATTTTGCTTTTAAGCTAAGTAATCTTCAGAAGAACTGGAGGTGCTGATAGAGTAATTGTGTTTATTCTTCCAGTTTCACAATTTCTGTTTTATAAACATTGTTTTGCATTATTGGGCTCCACGTTTCCCCTTCTCATCTGATGTTTTACAAATATTTTTCTAATTGCTTGAGACAGTGTGGTCCAATAAAATTACATCGACTTTCTGCTGAACTTGTTTGTCTGATCCACTGCCAAAAGTAGTAAGCAGCTAGGCAGCACACTTGGTCTCACTTTCTTTCACTCCCCCTCCTTTAAGGCAGTGCTTTCAGACAGCCCTCTAACCTGAAAAGAACATGCCTGTGAAAACTTAGGGTTGTGAAGCATGCATTTTACATTTCTAAGCCATTCAAAGGCACTGCATCCTAGCAGATTTTTAAGACAACCAAATCCGTTCCTGTCTGTAGATTGTTACGTGATTAAGTTAATACAGGTAAGTCATACATTGTATTTTAAAGCAGAAGTACTTGTTTTGGCTCTGGGCCCATTCATGTTTCAGCATTAACAGCTACTCTCAGCCTTAATGCAGTATTTCTTCATCTGATAAAGGACAAATTACAGCTAGATGTGTCCAGAAAGTGAGGATTGTGTTGCCTTATCACATAAAGAAAGTACAAGCAGTTATAACAGCTGACGTACATAGCTCTAAAGTGTTCTATATTTTCATAGTGACTGGGATATTCAGAGAATTGCAGTCCTGTGGTTCTGAGTGTCTGAAAGAGCTAACAGAACAATGAACTATTTATTCTTCAGTCTTGATAACAGAGTGCCTTATAATGAGGGATGAATTGTAACTAGCCGTGGACTGAAAATAGACCCTTCCCTTTCATTGTCATGAACGTGTTGCTGGTTATGATTGGTTTGCCAGACACTTTCTTCATTATATTACAGCTTTTCTATTTTTTTGCCCTCATATAATGAGGTGAGTCTGTAATTTCTTTCCTTACAGTACATAACTTTGTTGGTTTTCATTTGGAACAACCACGTGTACATCGTGCGCCTCATTTCATGTGCATTTTTGAGTGTTTGCTTACCGTGTGCCACATTTTGTGTGATGGAATGTGATGAGGTCCAAGATCTTCTAAAATAATTCGTTGCTTGGTATCTGGAAGCATTTTTAAAAGTACCTTGAGGAAAAAAAACCCAAAGCAAATAGCGCTGGTTTGCCACAGTGGAACAGATACGGTATGTGATCAGTTAGCTGCAGCCCACAGATAAACACAGACAGACAAGCTAGCAAGCATAAACAGAAACCACATTATTGTCCCACTCAGACTTCTGGCCTCATGTTTGTTAAGTGATTTCTAGAGTCTGAGAAGCAAAACAAGAATTTTCAAGTATGGATAGCTGAATTTGACATTATTTGATGTTAGGCGTCTACGGTTCTTTTTAATCTTAAGCATCAGTCGTTTTTCAGTCATCTTTCTCTCTAGCTGGTTAATAAAGACGTGGGTTGTATAATGGATGGTATTTATCAATGCAACCTCATTTAATTTTTTAAGAGCTGCATAAAGCATAAACATTATAACTCTGGCTTGGACGCATTACTTGACATCCTTAGTAACATAAGAATACCTAATAGTAATTTCAGAGAGAGTTTGTTGAAGCCTCCAGATGTCAGGGGCTATGGAAGTGTAAAGTATTATTACAGATGTTTCCCATAATAATAATACATCTGATAGCAGGGCAGAAAAAGGAATTAAGGGCCAAGTACTTCAGTCATTAACTGAGCTGAACTCCCACTAAGGTCTATGTGAGTTTTGTTCAAATAAGGATTACAGAATTCAAATGTAAGTAATTATTTCCAATATGGACTGATTTATACTGCTTTTCCAGCCTTGTCTTTCTAGAATCTTGAAAATAGAGTCAAGAGTATATTGACTCACTGTGCGCAGAAAGAAAGCTTGCCAGCATAACGCTTGGTGGCATGAGGAAACTTTGACTCAGTCGTAGATACACAAAATCAAGCAGGGTAACTTATGTCTGCAAAGCAATGCCTGCAGCAGAAAGCGACCTATCCCAGCTCGCTTTAAGTCAGCTGGCAGGAGTACCACAATCTCATGGTCTTATACAGCCTGTGTTGAAATCTTTGCCACTACATTTACAGTACTATTGGCAAGATGAGGGCTACCTCAGAAGTGTCTAAACATACCACTGTCACACCTCAGCCTGCAACGTAGGCATATCTTTTTTATTTTTTTATTTAACACACCAAAGAACCAATGGATAAGGAAGCTGCTGTTCAATTAGGTGAAGGTATTTTCACTGAGAGCTTCACCTTTGCAGGTTGCAGGCTCTAGGGTCTGTTTTTTTTTTAAAAAAGCTATTTATGAAATAAGCTTTAAGTAGTCCGTGTACTTGTGGGAAAACACCACAAATAACTGCTTTGTTGCAAAGTCCAGTTACAGTAATGGCGCTAAACACATTAAGATGCAGTTTGGTCTTACCGTATGGACATCATTGAACTTGTTCAAATGATGTTCCTCAACACTATGAAATTCTGATGAAATTCAGATGTTTAGAATGAGGCTGAAACTTTGTTAAAATATGTTTAGGTATTTTCACTGTAGAACTTGTAGGTGTGCCATCTTCTTTGTTGCGCAATCAAATCCTGCAAAATACTAGTTTCTCTTGATGTGAGTAGTAGGTTGCAGTGTATGTGGTGTACACAGTCTTCTGAAATGAGGTTGCGCAAGGTGGTAGGTGGAAGATTATTTTTGGCAACTCTGAACTTTTTGAAAGGCTCCATACTGCTCCATCTCTGTGTATGTGACATGAAATTGTAGTTGTTTAGCACTGGTATATCTGTTTATACACATGGAGAACAAAAAGAGGGCTGGCATAAACAAAATGTCATATACATTCAAATTTTGATTATGATAAAATAATCAATCTGACATCATCGCAAAAACAGAGTGCCAACAAATATTAATCTGCCATTTTATGAAGGGCAAGCCTCAAATTTCTTGTGGTTTGGTTCATTTAAGCACTAAGAAAGTTAAGCATGTTCATGAAACTTCTCAGGTCCAGGCTTTGTTCCTAATTCGTCTCAAATCATGATGTTCCTTTCTGTCCTCCAGTAGCTCGAGTTCAGGTATCCTGGGTGGGATTCACCTTGGTTAACTAGACATCAGCAGTATAGGACCAATATATGAACCACTCACTAAAATCCCTTTAAAATAAGTGGCGGAAAAAATAGGCATTTCTTGAGTGTGATTCGTCTAACCCGTGTAACCTTGGAATAAGATGTCTCATGCCTTAATAGCACTGATTTTTCTCCACAGGCTATAAAGGGACTCTTGAGAACTGTCTCAGATGTAACAGTCTAGGTCCCACTCACCTACTGGCTGTCTTTCCATACTCTCATGGTCAGTGGCCCAAGAGTTGAATTTCTCTCAAATATTATCTTATCAAAAAATATCTCAATTATTATCAAGATATTATTATCTCGATATTATTAGCATTATTGTGGTAATGATCAACAGCAGGCAAGCAATTTGAAATGTAAAATTACTACTGCAACAATTTTTTCATAATGCTCTAATTAATATTTAATGGAATTTTGAATTTTTATTATTTTCCATTCTAACTACTCCAGGCCCTACATTTCATACAAGAAAATAAATTGACTAGCACTGCTGTATTTCTGGTTTTGGCAGATGTGCAAATACATACATTGTTTTGTATACTTCAGGTATTTATTATATCAGATAGTAATGCCTTATATGCTTTATTAATTAAGTAGATGGAGATTTTTCCCTGATCAGCTCTAAGGCATTTTTTTCCTAATAGTAGGATTTGCATTGTTACTTTTCAGGAGGTAATATGCTCAAAGGCAAGTTTAGCAGGAACTTGAAGATTTACTGGAATGGTGATGCAAGCTGCAGGATTCTCAATGATCAAAACTTTGAAATACTTTGAAGTAAGTCTCAATACCCCATGATGTTAAGATATAAGTTAGATGACAAAGCCAATTAGATATACTTGGTTGTTTTATGAGGAGCGCTGAAAGAAGCTGTCATGAGTTCAGGAACAGCAAGATTACCCAGAACTCACAGTTGGAAGAGAACTTGCCATGTTTGAATTACTTCATGGTTTTTGCTGAATTAACTCAACAGCTTAAATGTAAAATGTGGAGCTGGAAGAATAGTGATAGCTGTGATGTTTGATAATATCTTGTGAAAAGAAAGTGATACTATTTAGGAAAGGTTTGATATTGGAAACCAGAAGTAGCTCTCTATTGAAGAAACATCTGGAATATTCAGCTACTTTCATGAGAAATGCTGGCAACCCTAAAGAAACACCAATCATAATCAGGTATAGTAGAAAACTCACTGGAAATTTTGGATTCTTAATTTCCAGCAGCTGAAGAATCACTTACAATTCATCAGACAGCTCTATAGAGTCAAGAACAAAGATTTCTAGTTGCAGATCTTGAGTGATCTAACATATTTGTAGCATATTTTCATTGTGCCGATTTTCAGATTATTTTCATGTTTCAGATGGTCATACTGAAAAATAACTTGTGTCTTATAGAAAAATTAAAATCAGAAGATGCAAACATCCTTTTTCTGATTGTACAGAGCCCCCATAGATGGCTTTAGGATATTTACCAATAAAAAATGCCAGGCAAATGAAGTTGTTGCCTGTGCATTTAGCATACAATTTAAAGTGTGAAGTGACAGCAAAATGTAATGCTAAATATAATCTTTATGGTTTTATAAGGAAGTCTTCCCAGACTGTGCAGTACTTTCTTAGCCAAAATCTTTTACCATGAAGTTGGTGAAGGTGGGGGAAAAAAAAGTATACTTAGCCATTAAAAATGACCTATGTAAGTAAATTTTTGTAGCAGCATTAGTAGATATTAAAGATGGTGATGATTTACTGGTTACAGATGGCCTCTTGAGTCATTAGTAAGCCTTAAGAAATATCCCTTTTATTTTTCAGTTATGGTCTGGTGACTCACCATTTCATGCTGTCCACTGTATCACGCTTGCATTATAAACACCAGCCTGCTCTTTGTTCAGGCAGGCATAGAGGAGTGCTGGATTATGCGCTGCTGCCACGCTTCCAAATCTTGAATGAAGATGGTGGCCTGTGTATAGAAATCTGGATGCCAAAGTCATTTAAAATTACTAAAAGAAAGAAAGAAATCATCCTGTGTCAAAAGAATGGATTTCTAGTTAAAAAAGCATAATACGTTAATTTCATCTAGAATTCGATACTTAGTATCTGTAAAATAGGTAGTTTAGCTGGGTACTAAGGTCTCTTAAGTGAAAGAAGTGTCCTCAGAATTCTTACCAATATTTAAGGAGAAATGTGTTTTGACTAGAATTATGGTTTTCTAACATAAAATTAGATTTCCAGTGAAATACAAAAAGTTTCTCTAAGCTTTTTGAAGGCTATGGTTCAGTTTTTGATATTTATTGATAGGTATAGAATTTCAGGAGAAGACCTCACTCAGAAATTCTGAAGTCTTCTGTGAGACTTTTTTTTTCCCCCTAAAATAGTCCTATTTGTAAGCTGGATACTTATTTTACCTGTTTGTAAATGTCCGTAGACACTATCTCTTCCTTTTGGACTTCTAATATAGAACTTTGTGTAACTGTGTCATCCCAGAAAGCCCATGTTTTGTTTCACACTGTAAATAACCTTTGTTACAAGAACATGCCGCTCTTGGAGGATTTCCCACACATCAGAAAGTGTTCTTAAGGTATATGTTCTCAGACCAGATTTCACTGAGTCTTTGGAAATGTCTGTAAGGATTTTCCTGGCATTTTTAAATTCTGCATTTAAACTACTTAATTGAATGATTTATCGATAATTTAATCAAAAGTCCGTCTTCATCTTTTGCTACCTGGCAAAGGAAGGGACCACCTCTCAGTAAGTTGTAACTGTTTTTTATATTTGGTGCAATGAAATTAAGATTAGATTCCAAACAAAGCTATTTTACTCAACAGGAGTAGAACTCTGATCATTATGTACAGAGAAGCCTGTATTTGTACTTTGACTAGAAATCAGACTAAGCCTTTGAGTCTTCTCCAGCTGGCACTTAGGTCTGTGTATAGCTGAAGTTAAATAACAAAAAGATTTTTTATTATATTTTTGTGTTTTATTGTAGCTCTATGGCTCGGAATTGGTTGCGTTTCCAAATATTATCGATACTGGAAAACCAGGGCTTTTTACATTCATTTAAACCCTGACTTCTGAATGAACTGATACATATAGATAAATTTATCTAAAGACATTTCAGAAGCCAGTCTTTTTTTCAGCGCAACTGTGACTGGATTTATCTAACAAATCTAATGCAAATGCTGCTGAAAATAATGATAGCGGTCAGTTGAGACCTACTAGACTTACCAGGATTTTCCATTTTTTGATGAAAATGGAATTCATCAGCTTTTTCTTTAATACATTAAAGAATATTTAGTTTCTGATGAAACAAAACCCCAGCCAGAAAAAAAAAAAGAAAAAATGCTTGAAGTGCACTGAAACATGCGTTTCTAGCCCATAAAATGGCAAAGAAGGGAGGTTGTACTTTCCATGTAGGAGCAGGTTGATTGCATGGAGCTCTGCTCTGGAATGGGCAACAGGCCTGTCAGCAGGTTGTAAGCAGGGAGACCTGTAAAGGGTATGCCGAGGTGGGTGCTGCTACCGACCGCCTGATAATAGTGCTCTACTGAACCTCCTTCCAAAAAACATGCTAGACCGGGTGGGAACATGATGGTCAATGGCAGCCTTTTCTAACTCTTACAGTTTGCAGGGGCAGTGCCTCAGCTGTCATTGTGCCCTTCTAAAAGTGTTCAAACAGCCCTGTCGGTCTGAAGAGAAGGCACTGTAAGCAAAATGTTCGTGCTTTCCATTGGTCCTCTGGGGTTCTAATACTGTAATAAAAATAAAGAAAATACTTGCTTTTCCTTCATGGGAAGTAAGATGATGAAACTGTCAGTATCATCCTGTAAATATGTAAATATCATCGGTCTGGAGATAAAAAAGAGCAAGAAATAGTAGTTTCATTCGTTCTATATTAAGATCTTAAACTACATTACAATACTACTTTTTCCCTGACTAGCTTTTTGAGTGTAGTTGCCCCATGTTAATAGTGTTCTCAAGAACTATACAGGTGGTCAGAGAGAACATCTTTGATAGAATTGCTCCTGTTGATGAATTATGGTAACCATAATATATTTCTCATAAACTAGACTTGGTAGTTTCCTGTTTCTTCTTGTATTATTACTTCCACTGACATCTGAAGAAATGGAAAACTTATTTTTCATTTATTACAGTGCTCAAGTAAAGTATTTCACAACAAATCACAGCTTTAGAATGGGTGTATATTTGTAATTTTGTCTCCCCAACTAAAGTTCTGATGACTTTACATTTTTCTGCTCTTAAGAAAGTCCCATGGAGAATCATCAGAATGGGAATCTCGCTGTAAGATTCATGTTTTATGGTTTCATTTTACTTTGGGGCAAGAGATTGAAACCCTCCTCGAGGACAAACATTTTAAACTGTCATTTTGCTCTTCTATTTTCCTATTCAGGCTTTCAGGGAATTTTCAGAAAACTTCCATAAAGGGCACAAGACTGCTAAGTTATTGTTAATTCCTGTTTGTTGGAGATAAAACTTGAATATCGTTCCAGTTGCACATAGGCACTAACTTTCAGGAATCTTATAGCCAAACCTTGAATTCATCGCTAAGGTAGGGCTGTAACCCCATGACCTAAACAGTATTTGTCATGTCTAGGAGTAGAATTTGCTAGCAGAGAAGAACTACTAGATTTCCTTCTAGAATGCTGTAGCTGACATTTGTGACAAATGCCATTTTATATGTATATAAACACATGGGCACACTTGTAGGTTTCCTTGACCTTAGGGAATTTATCAGGGTCCCATTTTCGTGCTTTCAGAAGATCTTGTAACTAGACAAGGAAACTTACAGAAACATGCCAAGGCATAGCCCGCTTTGTATTCTTCAAGCTTGATAATACGTTAGCAATATAGTACAGAGAATCTCTGCCACATGAACCAAGAATTCAGAACACAAACCATCAGGCCCACAGGAGAGGTTTGTTTTATCTGAACTTGAAAGAAAGGGACCCATGAAAATAAACCAATTTACTTTCAATCCAAATGATCAGCTGAAGGGATTCTTCAGCAAAAGACCAGAAACAGATGTTGATGCCTTTTCTCAACGATCGCAAGCCAGTCCGTTCAGTTTCCAGTTTTCTCCCTTTATGATAAAACCTCAAGTTCTCATCCACATCGGGCAAAGGAAAGCCTTGAAGTAATTTGACAACTGTTTGGCTTTGGGTTTTGTCCTTCCTGAAGACATTGAAGGAGTTACCAGTCATCTTTATTATGTGGCATGAATTTACAGTATTTCCAGTAAATACTCTCGTTAGGAAATATTTTCTTCCTCTGTAAAAAGAACCTTTCTCTACAGAGATTTGAGAATTCCATTCCATGGAGGGTAATACTCATTCTCTGGAACAAAGGTGGCTTATGGATCAGCTTAATCTGTATGGCATGTAATATATTACTTGGTTTTACAATGGAAGACTTTAAATTCTAGACTGCAAACCTCACAGTCTGTATTAGTGTGTTAATGCACTGGCTTTTCACCTTTTAAAAAGTCGGTTAAAACTTATTTCACTGAAAAGTGAAAATGTGTTTAGCAGCCTGGAATGACTGACTCTGTTTTCTCTATTACACCATGTAGCACAGTTAGCACAACTGGCAAAACACCACTGAAGAAAAACTTGGAGACTAGCGCAACTTCGTCCATTCAAAAGAAGTGCCAAAACCCACTCCTCGGTATTTAAAAGGAAACAACAAAGGGCAAGGAAGGGATACTTGATGCAATTTCACCTGTATGAAGAGTTGAAGTTTTACTAGTGTCCCATTGCAGTCAGTTCTTTGTCTTGATCCCCAGTTCTACAAGTCTGTAGTCCTTGTTTTGGAATGCAGATTCCAAATAACAAAATGGCCATGGCTCTTCGAAACATCAGCACCATTCTGGTTCTCGATGTTTTAGATAGGAAGACACTTTATTTTAAAAGTCCATAGGGTTAAAAGACATTTCTTAAATCTTTAATTTGTTTTAATAATTAAACTTTAGTGTAATTTGTTTCCAGTGGGTGTTTTTAAAGAATTGGTGTCCAAAATATTTTTAAGAAAGAAAGTTTTATCCCTAAGAGATACCAGGAACCCATTAAATTCATAGGAAGTACTGGAATTTTCTTCAGTGGTGTGAGATTCTACCCCACGTGTCCAAAAGAGTGAGATTGCTGTTTTGCTCAATGTTTTGAAAACGTACAGAAAACCTAGATGGCTTCAAGGGACAAATTTACTGCAGGGGAGAGTACAGTGGGCTTTGCCATTGCTGGGTGTGGTGTAAACTCCTATATTGCATGATAAGCTCTTGGCAGGGGGACTGTACAGCTCTACCACTCAGACTGACATTGCATAGCAGATTGCAAACAGTTACTATTGATTATGTGTATGTTATTGTGTTTAGACATCCTCAGTAGACTCAAGGACTAGATTCTCAGCTAGGGTATGTTCCATTAGCTTGAACTTTAGTTGGACCATCTGTAAAAATTGAAAGCTTGGCCCCCAAACATTCCTATTGACTCATATATTTCTTGTGTTTCTAATCCTACAGAGAATAGCAGTGGAACAATACAAAAATATTTATGTTAAAATAGTTGGATTGGAATATTGGCAGAGAAAAAGATGCAGATTTTTATTAATGTAGGAAAATCTACCAAATTCTAGATTTTCTGGTATAAAATGTGTGTACCATGAAATACATACAAAGAAGAATACATTTTCATGTGTAGATTACCAAATACTCTGAAAAGGCAGGAAGATGCTGCGAACTCTTGCTCCGAGGCACAAAGTATTAGGGTAATTTTCTAAGATCCTGGAAGACTGTTAGGGTATCCAGCAACAGAATCACCCCAGACCCAGTCCAGTACTCAATGAACTCTGTCACCTCTTAAGAGCAGTTTATTGTAATGAACAGCCTGCATTATGTTAACAGGAGGCTACACTGATCCCTATTGCATCAAAGATGTGCAAAAGTTACTGTAGTCTAGGAAGAAATATTTTAACTCGCTCTACTTTGGAGTCTGTGGGTGGGCCGTTGGGGATCCACAATTATTTTCAGGTTTTGGGCACATTTCTACAGTAGACATATCTGTTTTTCCTTCTTTATTTTGGTCAAAGAACAGTACATTATCTGTGGCAACTTGTAACCACTTTAGAATAGCCTTGAAGTGGAAAATTATGAGAAATGTTTTCTGCAAAGTTTTTCAGGGAGAAAAAGAATTGGGCCAAGTGATTTATTTTTTTTTAAAGGCTTCAAACAACTTTTTAATATCAGCATCCTTCAGTTTTCTGTGTTCTCTTTTTACTAGAAACATGCTTAATATTTTGATAGATTTGGAAGTAAAATAATAGTCTTTCAGCACCTTTAGTTTTAACTTCCTCTGTGGTCAGTGTTCTAAGTTCAATGGCTTTATTGTCACTCTTTCAGTCTTAATTGCTGCAGATTTAGTTGGAAAAAAATGCCTCGTCTAGTGTATCATTGTGCTTTGAGGAGTGCTAGGATGCCGTATTCACAGCAACTCAAACATATATGAATGTTTAAGTACACTATCATTACATAAATGAAGGAGGAAGGCAACAATGAAAATCTAGAAACATCAGTTTCCTATGTAAATGAACAGAAATCTCCTAAGGCTTTAGCTCTTGGATAAATGCTCTGGAGAAAGCAAAGCAAACCAAACATCTCTCTGTACACTTGGGTTCCTCTGGAGTAAGTAGTAAATGATAGACAGACAGCCTATAACTCCATCCCTTGAGCCCAAAGCTCTGGCAGAACTGTTTTGTTTGGTGGGCGAAAATACAGTCTAGGCAGTGAATGCAAAAACTCAATACTGAAAAAGGAAAATAAGGAAAAGCAATGTTACTGCCCAGAACTCATCTGCCAGTAGGTCTTCACCAGGTCCCACCTGAGGAACATCCCCAGAGGAGTTTTGCCAGACGGCACAGGGAATGCAATGACTCATGTTTTTTCTCTTTCTGTTCCTGTATCGTCCCCCAGATATTTCTGGATTGTCTCTCCTTTGCTATCTTCTCTGTCCAAATCACTGGGTCTTCTGAGAAAGAGCTGGAAGAAGGGCTGGAATGTAATATTTAGCGGGGAGCCTGTCATACGAAATGTCCTCAGCAGGGAGCTGGGGTGCTTACTGAGGAAGGGTTAGAGATGTAAAGGAGCGTGGGAGAGCAGCAGCACAAGACTGGGAAAAACACCACTACATCTCTGTCTTCACCGCCAAGCAGATCTCTTGTTTGCCAAGAGTTCTATGCCCGAAAACAATATGATATGTCTATTAGGTATTTCATGTAGAAATTAAAACAGATATAACATGTTGCCAAAGAAAGCTGTCCTCCCATGCTTGTGAGCAATGTTGTTTACTGAAGGTCTAAACTGAGTTAGCAGTCAGTTGGCTGGTAGATTTGTCATCAGCTTTTATTCCCTGGGCTAATAGAAATTTTATTTTTTTAATGAAAAAATGGAGGTACATATCATAGGAGCCAACTACAATAGTTCTCTGAAGCTGTATTGCTTGGCTACAATGCTTTTAGGTGGCTCATGTTTCACAAACTGGATCTTGCTCAGTGTATGGGTTTGACATAGCTTGCAATTTTGTACCTTAGAAGTATGTTTCTTGTCTGGGCCATAATTATTGATGAATGCTTTCAATTTTGGATGTTTGTATAATACAGAAAGCTACCTAATGACTTCAGACCTGACACCAGCCATCTTCGCAACTGCCTATGTCATACTTGGAGGATGCTTATTTTTTGTTGCAATATATCCTACAGACCAGGATGTCTTATTAGCTATTTAAAGAGTTGAACAATACGAGCAATTAGCTCATCAAAATCCACCACCCGAGGAATATAAATACATGCGCACGTTAGTGAAAAATACGGGATATATGTTCAAACAACGACATCTTTGCTAGCATTACTTCTCTTCTGGAAATCCCAAGGCCTATGTAGTGCCAGCACAGGAATGTGGGGTTCTGGATAGCTTTAAGGTAATGCAATCATTTATCTAATTATAAACTAACAGTCATGTTCTGAGACTTATTCTCCAGTGCAATAATAAATAGAAGTGATCAAAAATTTGGATTTTTCGATTTTATGAAGAGAAGATGAATTATTTGCAAAAAAGTCGTATTTCCATTATTCATTCAGGGAAAAAAGATTAAAATTAAAAGTGAATCAATGGACATCTTTTTGGTAAATATATTTCCTGTTTCCTCTTTTGCAATTAGCGATCATGATCAGTTCTTACAATTTTGGGGCTCAGCTTGTTTTAGTTAGGATTAAAATGGAAAGATATTTCGTATAAGAATTCTGGCTTCCTTTCTGATTAATTAGTACCACCCAGTTTCAGAATATGTGAATAATAGAGTCTGCAAAGATACTGGTTTTGTGTTTTCTCACAGACAGTGTAGTAGTGAGCCAGAAAATGAAATATTACATGTCATGCCACTTGATGGGATATAATTCTGTTATGGAGCTGAGTTTAAATCCAGTTTGGCAGATCCATTGCTCATGCTGTCATAAAATAATGTATTTTTTATGCTGTCAACTAAAACAAATGTTAAGTTTGACTCTGTGTGTGCACTACCTCCGCATTAATTCGCTGTCTCTAGAAAAGTGACCTGCCTTTCAGTCTTTTCTAGAGGGCTGAACTCCCATCTCTATGTAAAATGTGAGTTGCTTTTAGCAAAAGAGATTTCAGTTCTTTTACAGTAGTATTGCTTATTGAGGCCTCAAAATTCTCCCTACTGAAAGAAAAGACGACAAAAAGTCCTCAAAAGATGCCCTGCTCTGTGTCAACTGTTTTTGCAACGGCCGTCTCAAATGAGGAGCTGACATTTTCATTCTGATAGGAAGGAATGAGGGGGAGAGAGAGAAAATTTAAACACTGATGAGAATTCCTAGCAAGCAATTTTAATGCTGTCTATCGGAGGGATGTCCAAGCTGTCGCTGTAGAGCTGCCTGCAGTTATCAAGCAGTTCAAGCGCATCTTCCATGCCAGACTGTGCCAACTGATCAGGAACAACTGGGTAGTCATGGGCTGCTGGTTCTTGACTTCTCTGGCTATGGGAAGAAGCAAAGCAGCAGGAGCCAGCAGGGCCAGCGCTGCTGGGTTGTGCTGGGGACGTGCTGCGTGGCCAGCAGAGTCCCTGCGGTCGGCAGGGCGGTCTCTGGGAAGCCATTTTCATCTCCTGGCTCTGGACCTTTTTGTGAGCTCTCTCTCTAATCTTTGAGGTATGTGCCTTTTAGCTCTTGAAATGTGAAAATTTGGGTTGTAGACTGAAAGCATTTCCTGTAAATTTTAAAGGAAATTTTCCTGTAACATCAGGAGTATTCCTGCTCAACCCTCACTCCCTAGCTACCACTTGTGCCTCTCATTTCTGTACCTTAGCAATACATGAGGTTTGACTTGCCTGTTAACATCCTTGCTCGTTATTGCTTTCCTTCCTTTCTACTCTATTTTATCCCCCCATTTTTTATACTTTTGTTTGAAAGAAGGTGAAGGATAGGGAATAATTCCTTTATTTTTCTACATGAGAAAGCAAACTTCTAATGTACTTTTTTTTTTCACCTTTGTCTGTTTTTGCTCTGTTTCTTTCTTTGCCATGCATCTCCATGTACCCTCTTCCCACATTTTTTCTTGGGTGCTCAGCTGCTCCTTCCTTGGTGCATGGGACAGTGCGCAGGGCTGTTTGCATTGCTGTTTGGGTTTTATTTCCTTTGAAATATCTGGTCTTATCACTACAAAAAAATCCATCGGAGCAGTCAGTATGTATTGTATCCCTGCCTTCAGTAGTTTCTATTCTATTGTAGAAGTATTGTGAGAGAAAACTCCAGAAAACTCTCGCACCGCTCCGAAATTAGGGTGGATGAAAGATCTGGAAAATGGAAGATGTAGCAGAACGAAGAGTAGAAAAGATGAGTAACGTGGTCACAGTCACACAGCAAAGTGCTGGCAGAAAATGGAATAGAAACTGGGAGTCCTGGTTCTCAAGCCTGTGTTCAAAACAGTAAACCATGCAATTTTTCCACAGCGTTATCTAGAAATTTCAAAGACAGAATGACATGCTGTTGTAAAACTGATAATAGAAAACTACCATCAGGGAAGCACTATTTATAAATGAGAGGGTGGGAAGGCGCAGTCTATGCTGAATGCCATAAACAATGAGCGCCAAGGGACTAAGGGAAATATTTTGATGTTTGTGTGCTGTGGAAAGTTTTATTTAAACACAAACATTGTTAATAAACATGGATTTATATGTTTTCTTTGATCAATGAACTCTGATATATTTTAAACGTCCTGCATATCTCATTTCTTTGTGTCCAAAAAGAGAGGAAGAAAGATGGAGCACATTCTTAAATCGGTTGCGGTCCATTTTTGTACAAGTTTATGCTAGTATCACAAATAGAGAGATTTTTCTAATACAATATGGGACTGTGTTTTGAAACAAAGGGGGCCTGAGTTGCACCAATTAAAACCACATCTAAGGACATGATCTTACATTTTACTTTCACAAAATAGATAAATATACAGGTACAGAATGAATATTTGGTTTTATAACCTCATTGAAAGCCTACTGAAAACAAGGGCGGGCAAAAATTTTTAACAAATGGGTTGAGTTTTGGATGAGGTCCCAGAATAGGTGCTGTATAAAAAAAAAATATCCACCTGGAAGCTCTATTTGGTATGTGCTAAAATCAAACTGAATAACTAACTTTTTTTTTTTCCTACACTAAGCCCTTCTGTTGCTTTATCCACAGAAGCAAAAGAACGGGTGTATTTTATTTTAATTAATCCCTTAACTTTCTTTTGTATATATTTTTGATGACCCCAGACCAGTGGATATTATGTCCCAGGGATGTTGTTACTGTTCATTCTCTGACTCTCACTCACAGACTTTTATTCTTTTACTTAGTGTGCTGCAAATTGCCTGCTCGTCTGTGTACTTCACTGCCTGGATTACTTCATGCTGTTTACATAGCAAAACAAACTATATAACATCCCAGGGGCCCAATGCTGCTGCCATAATACCGGTGAGTCTAATTGACAACAGGATGTGCCTGTGCTTTATGATAGGAGAACCAAGCCCTCATCACAGCCAGCCAAGCTGGAGCAATAAAACTCAGACTTCATATTCTCACTCCTTGGTCCTTGAGAGCAGGAATCCCTGGTTAGTAGTATCTCAGATTACCTTTAGTGTGATTCCTAATATATAATAATGCAAATTAGTATCAACATTTATACCAGTTCATTTAAGCCATTAATCCCATTGAAACTTCTTTCAACAAGTTTAAGGCTTAAGACAGTTACTCGTTAATTCTAAAGCTTAATGTAAGGGTGTCACCTTATTTTAGAATCCTCTATGCTGTGGGTGATTCAGAAGTACTTTGACTGAAATCCTTGCCTAAGTCTAGTGTTTAAAGCAATTTACAGCTGGATCATTTTCTGTTTTTTTGCCATTCCTCCTCTTCTCTGTGGAAGGCGAGGGAGTCTTGTTTGCTGCTCTGTTATTAATGAGGGAAACAGAAGATAATGCAACACTAACTGAGCAGGCAAAAAGCAATTTAGCTCTTTCCTTGAAGTTCCATTTGAAGACAAATTATTCTTTTCTTGGGAAGAGAGATCCTCAGGAGCAGAATCTGAAGAGAACTTCCAGGTTAAGCCTGTGGCTACTACTTAGCCACAAAAAGGAGGTGGTGGTGAACAGCAGTAGTGGGACAATGGGCTTTCTGGGTTTGGTCACTTCTCAAAGCTGCAGAGGAAGAAGCATTTTATTCCCATGTGAACAGGAAGGAGTAAGGACAAGAGTTGGTGCATAAACATGCAGTAGATATCAGATTACAGGAACCATCCAGGAAAATCTGCATTAGTAGTTTGGAGGGAATCCACACCGTCCCTCGTGGACCTTTAGAAGAAGGCAGAGTCACAGCCTGACAGATAATCCTGCCCGACTGCACTACTGCTGTTTTATTCCCTCCAGTCCTTCCTTTTCTAAGTTTCTGTCCCCTCCCACCCATAAATTTACTTCTCTGCCCAAGAAGGCTGCAAAGTTGGGAGATGTGATATCTGTCTCCGAGAGGGAGGTCAATAATAAATAAAAGAAGTGACCAACCAAACCCTTTTCTAGCCTGACCATACCAATTCAGGCAGTTCAGCATGCTGTACACCACGTACAGGGAGAATAGCACAGCATGGAAATATCACTGACTCAGCTGTGACGAATTGCTCTAACATGCACTCTGACCTTTTACAGGGAAGAAATCTCTCTTCAGCATTCGCAGCTTGTTTCTTTGAAATGAAACAGTGAAGCCCATGAAAACTGACTGTTTTCTCCAACAAAATTGCCATTCACATGTAGGTGATGCAACAGAACAATTTCTTGTAATAACTTAAATAGCAATATTAATATTGACCTTTTATTTTAGCTGCTGCTGTGTTCCATATGAAAAAGAAAAAAAAAAAGGCATCAGACAGTGATGATAGTAGGGTACTGAATGTGCTCAGTATAAAATACTGCTTTTCTGTTCCCCAGTAAGAACCTTCCCTGAAAGTCAAGTATTTCATCTCATCCTCTCTTTGCAGCTCTGGAGGCCAGAGCTGTGTAACGATGTGGTGTAATGATAGTAGTTTTGCTGTACAGACTGGCATGACAGGTTGTGTAAGACAAATATTCCAAACTTTCTTTTTGAGCACAGGAGGAGGTTTACCATGAGAGTACGCATGTGTGTTACTGTTTACTGGCTAGCAGCATCGTTGGGTGTAATGATAGTCCAGATGGGTGAACTGCCCGTAAGTTGGGCAGTTTCATCAGATTGAGGCTGGAGTTCAACTTGCATTTTTATCTTTTGGCAGCAGCACTGACAGAAACCCCTGCTTCCTCTGTCTGTCCTGCACCAGCCTGGCAAATGATGCTGTAGTATCAC
Organism: Ibidorhyncha struthersii; assembly: GCA_013398815.1. NCBI lineage: Eukaryota > Metazoa > Chordata > Aves > Charadriiformes > Charadriidae > Ibidorhyncha > Ibidorhyncha struthersii. Next base: position 312,633 of record VZSZ01011133.1, on the reverse strand, counting down.
GTATCAACAGTCAAAGCAGAGACTGAAGCAGTGAGGACTGCTTAACAGCCTGAAGAACAGAGCTACTGAATATGTAACTAAATCCCATGCCTGAACATTGTAGATCCAATTTAGGGGCCTTGACAGTTACGATGAGAATTTTGGTATGAATTGTGTCATTAAAGATGTGTTGGAGTTCATCCACTCCTTGTGGAAGGAAGAAAAGCATGGTGAAATTGTGTAACGTTTTTCATCCTGTTATTTGGCCATCGCTGTTTCTTCTGAAAAGTACAAACTATAGGGTCTATGAATGAGCAAGCCCATCTGTTTCATCCTGCTGCTTAATACTTAGTCCAGCTTTGCAAGCGTTGTTTTGAGCAGCTGGCAATTAAACTGTACCAGTCTGCAGCAGTTTTGAGTGATGGTGTCATGATCTCATGCCACATGCATGTTGACGTCTCTTTCCCCCCCCCCCCCCCCAATCAACTGTTTTCCTGTTAAGCTGTGTCAGTGATGACAGAGGAGTGGGTCAGCGATGGAAACAGAGCAATAGATTGGAGGCAGCGCTTTTTAAAAATGCATGTGTATCAAGGTAATGCATCACTCAGTGACTGGCCGGAGAAACATTCCATTAGGTTATAACTGAATGGAGAAACTATTGCAATAATTTTATGTCTTTACTTCACAAAGTGAAAAATACAAGTGTACTCTTTATGCCCTCTTTATTTGGCCTGTTAAGGAAAGCATAGTCTGTCAATCAAGAAAAAAGCTTCCAATTGTGTAGCCTGTTAGAATCATTTCATTAATAACATGTGTTTACTACTGGGAGAAGCAGACTCAGTGTGCTAAGATTTTGTTTGTCAGTCAGTCATTGGAACCCCACTGTTAATCGCATACAATGGTTTGTGGTTATGCCACAATTTAACCCAGGTTTAAAAATACAAACTAGAGCCTTGGTGGTCTGCTGAGAGCAGTGAGTGAAGCAAAGGTATTGGTTGAACCTGCCTTGTGGGCTGCTGGCTTGGAATACTGTACGAGCTAATCAAATTTATTAACTTGAGTCATGACTAGAATGCATACACTGGTGAGTGTGGGTGGGTGCACCCAGGTTAGACTACATTTTGGCTGCATTCTGCAAGGAGGAAGAAAAGCAACTCTTTGGCCTCCTTTCCACAAAGACAAATTGGAAACAGATATCAACTAGATTTGGGGATCTCTGGCAGTCTAGTAAGAAAAAGGTATTTTTTTGTTGTGGCTTGTATTTCTTGATGTAGGGAACGGCTTAGAAAAAATTGAAGGAGTTTCAAAACTGAATACCGATGGCATTCAATGCATATGTGTCATTGTCTTATCAAATTGCCCCCTGTGTACCATTTTAATGGTAATATGAAAGGCAGAATCTCTGACTCCACAATAACGAGGGCTGAGTGTGATTGCCAGAAAAGGGAGAGGCATTTGGCTACTAAGAAAAAGAATACTGGAGAGACGGTTGTGTATCTTTATATGAATCTTGACCTTCTGGCGGAGATAGAAAGAGACAAAGCGACTAAACCGTCTTTCTTAATTATAGCTAGAATATTGTAAGCTAAAATTCCCGTTTACCACAGCACTGTGGAAAGTATCATTCATAACTGCAAGACTTGTAATACTCTGAGAAGAATATATTCATCTCCGGAGAGAATTATATCCATTTCTCCATGTTACTTTACAGCCCAAGACATTTTGTAGGAACCTCTTCCAGCTTTAGAGCAATGTAAATGATATTTTTAAATGGCAACTTCAGGATAAAGTAAATCCCATGAATTCTTATTAAAATACAATGGCATAAGCCTTGATTCTTTTATTCTATATAGAGATTTCATAGTTTCATTTATCCTAATCACTGAAATTATAACTGGCCAAATTGCTGTAATTTTGAAAGGCCTTAACAGATTCATTCATGCAGGCAGTGAAAAGTTTATAATTGTTTTAAATTTATATGGGTTTTTTTTTCTTGTTTCTGATATTTAGGTTATTAACATGCATTATCCCCTCACTGCTCTGTTTTCTTACTAAGAAATTAAATTAAATGGGTTGAGCTTTGCTGAAGATACTTGTACTATTGAAAGCATTAAACTTAAAAATTTTTGTATATTCAGCGCAAGGTTAGATGTAACTCTAACTAACAGTGAGCTGAGACCATCCCTTGCTCATCAGGTCATATTCCACAGAGGATCCTTCCTCTTTGCCCTCCTGCCCCTTCTCTACTGCTCACAATGTACTCCACAACGTACTTTTTTTCTGGTTTTATGGGAGCTAGATGGGAGCTTTGGAACTGCACAGCATCTGGGACTGCTTAAACTGTGGCAAGGAAGCAGAAGACAAGTGCTAATAAGAGGTGAAGAGGTGAAGACTGAAACATCCTTACACCCAACCATAAATCTGCACCTACTATAACTATTAAAGTCAGTAGGAATATTGTATGTGGTGGCCTTCTGGGATAAGACTACTATAAACATCTCCTCCCTCACAATAACAGTGAATTATCTTTTAAAAAAAGTCTGGTGCTTGGTGCTTCTTTGCGTTTTGTCTTCATTACATCCGAGTGTCCTTTCACAGGGTAGTTAATAGATTTTTCTGTGTTGTAAGGTTTCCTGTACAGCAGCAAACCAGTTCAGTGGCAATATATAGGTAAATTTCCGACTTTTGTTGAGTTGTAGGGAATTTTGAAGGAATATTTTTAGCAAAAGGGGGAGGAAGATCCTATGGGTTAATTCCTTTTCAGAGATCTAATACTGCTGATGTGTCCCACTCTAATTTCAATATTTAAATTAATTGGACTTAGGCCCATGCTGGCCTAGCCTGGCATGATAACTGAAATGTAGTATTAGCAGCTCCAAGTTAGAAGTCAGTCAAACATGCACATATACTGACTGCAGTATGCTCTGCAAACAGGCTGGCATGGGCAACATCATCAGTGCAGGATGATAGCACTGACATTTAGAGAAATTCTGTGGCTATCATGAGAGTTAGAAGTGGTACTGAGATATCATGAGTCTTTATTCATCAGTTCTTGAATAAAAGCCCCATAGTTGAAAACAGATGTCTTGCTGGTGAGCAATATACATGATCTCTGATACCCATTCCACCAGGGTCACTCATTCTTTCCACAACATATGTTGACCATTCCTTTCCTTTTCTTGTAAACAGTATTAAACCATGACTGAGGCAGTGGCTTGTAAGCAACTGCAGCTAATGTCAAATTTAGGAATTTCTGTGTTTTAGGTCAGTGTACCTCTGTCCGGTCATGAAATTCCCTTTGTTTCTCTACTTGGGATCTAACTTATGTTTTAGAGAATGTTCTAAATGAAAAGAGGAGAGAGGTTGAGAAAGAGAAAGGAAAGAAAGATTCTATAGGCTTAGCCAGACTTGGAGAAATGTGGATGTATTAATCACCACTATGCTTGACACTTAAGCTGTGCCCATACTGCAAAAAAACAGTCTTAGCTTGGACTGACTGACTGAGGTGAACTAAACCACGAAAACAACAAAAAAAACCCAACCAAAAAGACCCAAAAAAGCAGGAAATATTTTAACCAAATTAACGTCTCAGGTTCAGCCCCAGCCACTTTATAAGCTCTAAGTTTTTTCAGTTCTTCTGTAGATTTATGTGGTAGATTCAGCCCGTTATTGTAAATGGCAGTCTGCCTATGAGTTTGCATTTTTCAGCAATTTACATTTTTCTTTGCTGTTTTCACATGTTCACTTTTTTTCAGAAAAAATAAAATAATGCTTTGTGACTGCAGATTTCTGAAGTTTGCACGTTTTTAATGCTTTGAAAATCAGGTATTGCTGACAATGTGTACCTCTAAAAGATGCGAGTGAATGGGTGCTTACCCTCAGCTAGCTGTAATTGTAGACAAGGATAAAACATGTTCACTTACATGGTAGAATGTATGGTAGGTTGGTACTCTGTGCATATTATCTTACTCTGCACATGTAGGGCACGGGCTCAACTTCACATGTTGCCGCCTATTGATACAGCAGGTTTTACTGTAGTCTGTGCAGACGTGTCCTTTAGAGATGTTTGATATCAAGGAAACAAGAATGATAATTAGGAGACATTAAATGACACTGTTGCCATAGAGGTTTATAATGTTTGTGGTTTAGAAGCTGAGCACATCTCCGGTGTCATAGACTTCACATGAAATGAATTCTTAGTTGTGTGTCATAACTTGGCTTTTGATAGTGCTAGATTAAACAACAACATCAAGTACTAGTAGGGAAAGACAGCATTTCCTCCCATTCACACTATGCCATTAAAGCCTCCATTGCCCAGAAATCCAAGGAAGTCTGATCTCCACTCAGACATATGCGCATCTTTTAGACAGGTAACACAGTTCTGAGGATCCTTTCTCCCCTGAGAGGTGAAAAGGGTTAAAAATGGTGTGGGGTTCTGGCTGCATAGCAAGGTGAAGGTTCAGACCGTTCAAGTCACTGCTTCAGCACCCTCCTCTACATGAGAAGTTGCCCTACAGATTTTGGCAGGGAAAAGTTGTCATTATTGTTTTACCAGTTGTTCATGTAGCTTTGTAGCCTTGCTTCTATCAGCAGCTGTATCAAACGCTCTAGAGGAATTGTCTGGAGCTAACCTTGTATACTTATATATACTCTGTGTGTGTATGTATATTAATTTATTTATTATACACACACATACGCAAATGTATATAGAAAGCTCAATGGAGAACTTTTCCTTTTATTCTAGGCAGTTAGCTGCCATACGCTCTCACTCTAATGTGACTGTGAATGATACAAATGTTTCTAATCTTTCTAATATCTTTTGCCAAACACAAAACAAATAACATATTTCAGGTTGCCTTGTAGAAGAAAAGAGAGTGAAATCCTTTTGCTAAAAGGCATATTAAAGCAAATACATTTAGTGGGTTCTTAAATGATATTGAGTGGAGGGAACGGCAAGCATAGTTACTCTGTGGTGTTAAACTCTGTATTAGTGTAAACAGGAGTTTGGTTTTGGTGGGTTTTTCCCCTGTTTGATCCTTAGATTTGTCCTTTGTTTTGCACATTGTATTCATTTTGTAGTTAGTGTTCCTGGAAAAAGAGTGGAATGTACAGAATTTGGATTCCATCACCAGAAAAACTACGGGTCAAGGAAGTCATTCTCCCAAAGCTGTGAATATCTGTTTGTGTCGATATGACAAAAAAATAAAAAAGTTTATCAGAACCAGTCTGATGCAAAAAATAGTTACCAGCAGCTGCAGGGACAGGTTTTCACAAGGCACTTAGTACAAAAGAACCATGTTGCATTTGAAACATCATGCAGTTCAAGGTGGCCTACTTTTAGGGCTTGAGGAGCAGCTAACACGGTCTTTTTATTCCACATTTGATGACATTCGCCAGTTCTGAGTTTCAAGCTTAGAATTTTAGGGGCAGGGAGGAACGCGGGAAAAAAAATCCCATTTTTTAAAAAAATGAATCCATATTGGGTTTATGTTTATCATCAACTCTGCATTTCACCAAGAACATTTTAATGTAAGAAGGTCCATTCAGAGAACGAGTAAAGGGGCTCCAAAACTCATCCAGGTGTGGAATGACAAAAAATTACAGAGTCTATATGACTTGAGACATTCTTGCTGGTTTGAACATTCTGTGGTTGAAGACTCAGATCTACATCTGTCATATAATTTAGCGCTATATATATGTTTATATATGATTTTACGCATGCTAATTGGATAAACAAGGAATTTGGAATACAAAGGGAGTAAGAGAAGCTGGCAGTGTGACATCTGAAAGTCGTGTTAGCACAGCAACACATGGAAGTACATAAGTGCCTGACAACTTTCATTTTCTCATTATTTCAGTCTATTGTCAGTAACAGAACTTCCCCGACTTGGGATTTATGGTCACGCACCCGGGAAGGGTTCTTCACCGCTTAATGCTTCTGTCAGCTCACCTCTAGGATGGGCGTTCTCTATGCCTAGGAAAGGCAGGCTGGTGCACTTCTGAAGGACTTGTCCTTTGATTAAAGAGAACTAGCAGACTCATCTAGTTTTGCCTCACTAATCTTTAAATTGTTAGCTTGTCCCTGTTCTGTTTAACATGGAGAGAAATAACGAGGCAGTTGCCACAGAGCATATGGCATATTTAGATGGGACCTGCCAAGGCTTAGGTACGTAAGCAGTTCAGTTTTATTGGAGATGTATAAATGTTCCGTGGCCAATACAATGACTAAGATATGTTAGAGTACGTGTCAGGGGTAAAATGCTTATGTGCCCTTCTGGTTTTGCTCCAGCTACGTTTCCTTGTGTCAAAACAATTTGCTATAGATAGAAAGGTGGTTCTGTGCTGGCCCTATAGCCCCAGTCTGTACTAGGGGTTTGCACACACAGAGCAATGTTTGACTAATAATTCTAATTTATAAACCATCAACAATCCTAAAAACAGATTAGCCGGCAAGGACTTTTTGTGACAAATACCATGGCACTTTTCCATGCCGAACCACATAAAAGGACTCTGGGTCAGAAAAATGCATTCATTTAGGATCAAGTCTAGCAGAAGTCCCACGATTGCCAATGGAACAAGAATAACACCCCTGTTGCCAGACTTTTTTCTAGGCAGTGGGTGGCCATGGATAGAGTGCTGTCCCTTCCCCCACCAACATAGTCCCTGTGTTACAAGTTGATTTTTGTTGAAGTCCAGCAACTACACAGTCTCAGGATAGCTGGCTATCAGCCTGTTCCTGCATTCCTGCCTTGACTGCAGGGGCTCTCACAGCAAAGGTAACCGTGATGGTTAACTTCACTCCTGGTATGGCACAAGTCTGGTGGAAAATCTTAACAACTTTGGAAACACACGCTAAGGTTCATGGATACAGCACGCGGGGACCTCTAAGCTGCCTCTCTCACCTCCTTGACGCTGCAGGGCTATGTGCTCAGAACTCAAGTCTAAGCAATTTATGTGTGCCAAAAGTTACCCTGACTTATTCAGCAAGCCAGAGCTCTTAAGAAACACGAGCAGCCAGGTTCCTCTGAGCCAGTGTGGCGATGGGTGCAGCCTCTTTTCTTTGAGCACAGAACTTGACCCAGCTGAGAGAAGCTACTTACAAGCTGTAGAGAGCCACAAATGCCCAAGTAAACTATCTTACTCTGCAAGGTGAGTGCAAAGCAGGTAGAGCATGGCTAAGGACTTGAGAAACACATTGATCCTCTGTGGAAACCAGTGAGGGTTTCAGCTACTTGGAGGACGGAATTGGAAAACTGATGCACTTGGCCCACCTGTTGGGTTCACCAACCTGAAGATATATTCTCTTTATCTGAATGCTGTTTTTCACCTGAACAGAGTTTTCTCATCAAGCAGACTTTTTTAGGGGGAAAAAAAACCCAACACAACAACTGAATAATTGAAATAGAAATATAATTTTGGAAGATGATGAAAGTTAAGAAAATGGGAAGGGACCAGAGTCATAAAATACTGTATTTGCCAGGTCCAATATTTACTTCCTCTAGTTCCAGAGCTATATGATGGGTGGATGAAGGTAAATGAGCCTTATTTGTAGTAGATTTATGTAAATACAGAAGAGCTTTTCCAGGACCTACATATATTCACCAAATATGAAAACTGTAGTAAATTATTACAGTAAAAATGTCAGAAGCTTCCCTGAGATCAGCAAAGAAAAAATTCTTGGTTCTCCAAACCAGCTACATAGCCCCATCTCATATGCTAATACCCTTACCCTCTGCTGAGACCCACATCCACAAAGGCATGTGAATAGCATAGTAACATATCCTGAATATCAACACCTCTGGATGTTTTACGTTAAAGGGGAAATTTAAGGCCCACTCTCATTTCTTTTGATGCCAACTTCTGTCTTTCATGGGCATATTCATAAAATGCACACAGTTCAATGATGAATTTTCTGTCAAGCTAATTCAGACTTTTGCCAAAAGGGTTGGTCCCCTCTGTCCCTTCCTGTGTTTGCCGTCTTGTGCCAGCACCAGCATTTTTGCCGATATAATGCACGCTTCCCTGACTACAGGGTATAGGCAGAGAGCTGATTCAGGTGAAAGCTAACTCGTTGTTGTTGTTGCTGAGCTGTATCTCATAATCCAATATCTAACTCCCTTTCTTCACTGGTACCAGCCTTTTTATGAATGTACTAAGTAAAAAAATACTGGGCAAATACTGTGGGCAGTGAAGGCTGTATCTGATGCATATTGGTGCTGCGTTGCACGGATGGGTTGCCCAAAAGAAGCCGAGAGCAATTAGATTTGCCCCATGGTGAATTCCCCATGCAAGCACAGTTCTCTGCTATTGCTGGCGCTTCATTTCCTTCCCGTGTGTGTTGGTCCCGGTATAAGAGATACCTTGGGTTGGGCACAGGCGTGGCAGTATTGTAGATATGCCACATTATGCTCCGCTTACACTTAGCTGACATTTGCTGTGGGCTAGTGAGAGAAGGAGGAGGAGGAAAGAAGGGAAAAAAGCCCATGAGCAGAAGCTGCCGGAGCTCACAAGAAAAGACCCTCCACCAAGTTAGGTGTCCCAGATCTGCTGCCTGACTCACAAAGCTTCACACAACCCCTTGATAGTCTTCCCGGCTGAGCAGAGCTGTCTTCCCTGCTTACCTTTGATCATAAGTAGTGCATTGACTTGTATATCGCAGTATCCTTATTTTGTGTCTTGCTAATACAAGGATGTATAAGATGTGGGCTAGATTGGCATGTGCTTTCACATTCCTTTCAGAAGGATGTAGAAAAATGAGAACGTAGCCAGAAGTCTCAATCTAGTTTGATTTTTCTTTTTGTTAACACTATCTAGGAGTCGCAATATGTAGGGCATTGTAGACCAAAGTTTATAGCACTGCATTTAACTACACCTTTCACACAGCTCGTAAAACAGATTTCCAGTAGCTGTAATTTTAAATTTGTCTCCTTGGATGCAGTGGAAAATGTGACTTTCATGCTTTTCTGTATGTTTACAGCATCATAAATAACACGCAGATCTGAAGGGTTTTAAGTACATCAATATGCTATTTTAAACAAAGTAGTGAAAATATGTAGCATATAGTGTCCAGTTGTTTTTACTTCTTTCAAGGGTAAGACTTCTCCTGCCTGCCTAATTTTTAACTTTGTGTAACTTTAAAAATTCTTCATGTACTGCACCTCAAAGTAAAAGAAGTTGAAAGTTAGATGAAACCTAGGTGAAGAAAGCAAGCATAAAAAAAGCCTGTGTGGTATTGCTACTTACTTTCAGGGTTTATAGGGTTTCGATAGACTTTTCACCAAAATTGCAATCTGTGACAGGTTTAGTATCCAAAATCTTATTAAATCTTTTGACAAAACAATCTTTGAGTTGATATTTAACATGGGAGTAACTTTTGATGCAGCAAGAAGACTTTCTGTTAGGTAGTACTGTTTGATTATAGTCAGTCTCTGTAATTGCAGTAGTATGTTTATTCCACTATATCAGTTCAATGCTTTTATAAAATGAATCATTGCTAAGACAACCCTGCTTCTTATTCAGGAACTACTGATCTGATAAAAAAATATTTTAAGCCAATTTCCATCTTTTGGAGGTTAAAAGCTGGATATATTTTCTCTAAGGAATGGCTGTGCTCTAGCATAGATTTCGAAGCATTGCTGAGCCTCTTCACATGCAAGAGGACTTGGGGTATTTTGTCATAAACGTCACTCATAGAAATGGAAAGTCCTGAAAGTATTAAAAGATGGTGTGGTCTCTTAGTCAAAAAGCGCAACTGGTGTTCTTGAACGTTCTGCTTCAGTGAACCCTTCACACGCCACACATGGAACCAGTAAAGGAGCACTGTTTCTTTCTTGAAATGGGCCATGCTGTTTCGTTTGAAACAACATGTGTTTCTGCTGGGTGTTCTGTGGTTCTGTCTCAACAACATTACTCAGAGCTCAAATACAGCAGGTATCAGCCAAGGAACTCTCAAGTATCAGAGGGACAAATAAATCATATTTTCAAGAGACACCCATCCCTTTCACATAGATATACAGCTATACATCTGAGGCATATCGCGCTTGAAAGAAATAGTTTAATCTTCTCGGTCTTCCAAAAATCGAGATGCCAAAGGACTTCCAGTAACAACTTAAATTAAAGTCACAGGAGAGGGATTGAGGCCTCTGTCTGTATTGCTGAAGATCATAAACCCAATCCCTTTCCCCGTGTCTGTGTCACTGGTGACCTCTAGTGCCCAAGGAAGAGAACAGGTATTCAAAGTTTCTCCAAAATTCTCTTTGCAAGAACATGAAATACAGTAGCGTCCTTTTCTTCAGTGCTAAAAATTCTGACATCGGCTTTCAGTTTGCAATATTTTAAATGCAAAGTAATAATATAGAAACAGCGTATTAGGGGAAGCAAAAAGATTTATGCTAATTGTAAGACTATAGAAAATTACATATTTGTAAAAATGAATACTGTGCAAGAATATTCACATTTGGATCATCTGTTTCAGGCATTTGTTGCTTCCTCACTCTGTGAAAAGGAACCAAAGCTACACTGGAAATGTCATGCTTCAGCCAGTGCAGACTACAGAGCAGAGGCTCAGGACGGCCTTCAAGCTATGCATTGGCCTTAACTAGGTAACGTTGTTATGAGCCAGTTGGAATTTAGCTGAGAAAATGGGATGCCTAAGTACCCACCCAAAGACCACAGTGGTTCAGAGCTTGAGATTTTAGTTGTTATGGCACACTGTGACATGAGATCAGGCTGTTGTTTCCTATGGGAAGGCATAAAGATAGGAAAATGTCTCTTATGCGTTTCCTTCACGACAATATTGTTCAATGGCAATTGAACTGCAAAGCAGCTCTGAACTTCAAAGCTCTCTTGTCACCTATGGAAGTGATGGGCAGTTACAAAGGTCCAGGCACTCCATGTCACTTAGGCCTTAGTAGATCTAGCTTCTAAAGGATGTATGGACATCTCCCTTGGAGTGGATCTCTGTACATCATTCATACTTTAAGTAATGAGAAATTTTCTTTGGGTAATGTTGACTTGGTGATGTGGAAATAACAAATAATTCATGTTTAACAGTGTTAACAAGTGTATTAAACTATGCTCTGAGAGAAGCATACTAGAGAGAAGTACTAGAAAATTGTATATAAAGGAGTTAATAACTGAATGTATGCATTAATACTTTGTAGATAAGTATTGTAATAGAAACAAGATAAAGTACAGAAAGCAGGGCTGGGAATTTCAGATCTCTCCTTCCAAGACTGTACTCTGACCAACAGCAAGAAGAGTTTTGCTTTCACATCCTGCCCACCATTCTTAACCACTTTGCTGCACTTTAATCGATTTTAAAAGAAAGACTCACAGTAGTCTCCTCGTTGGTGGTAAAAGACGCTGGCAGTGTGGGCTCGAGTCTTCTCATATTGATAAAGGAATTGAATCTCTGAGTGCCCTGAGATGTAATCTGTTACAGGAGAGGTGGGCAGTTGCCCTCTTCTCTGATGACATTTGAAAAGAGAAGAATCCTGAAATGGATTCTTAATTGAAAATCCTGGGTGAATGAAGGCGTCTTCCTGCAGCACTATGTCTGGTGTGTAAGCTACAGAGGGGCTCAGTGTTGCAGATGCTCGTTGTTTCCTACGCGATGGTAGCAGACAGGTCAGCGTGCAGGCTCTGTAGGTTGCCACTCTGACTTGCCTTCATCTCGCTCGTCACCGCACAGACATCTTCTGCAGAATTCTGGTGTTTTCTCCAGAGAGAGGAAAAAACCTAAAACTCTTCGCTGTTTCAATTGTTTATTGGGTCTGTCCTGAGAAGGCTAATGGCCTAAGGTCAAAGAACTTTAGCACTATAGTTATTGAACATCTCTTGAGTAAAAGCAAGCGTATGTATGTGTGAGAGAGAGAAAAAGAGAGTGTGGGAAGAAAAGGAGGTGTATACAGAAGCTAGTCTTCCCTGTAACATAAACCATGCCAAATCCACTTACACATAGAGAGACATAAGTGCAATCTTAAAATCTGTGTGTTGGGTGGCAAAGCCAATTACATGACTTCATTTCTGACGTAATTTGATGACTATGGGCAGTGAACACAAACCACCTAGCTACAACCTTTTAAGCTTTCTGCGGCTTATATGAGAACTTAACAGGACAGTAAATTACAGTAGCTGACTGGATACAAAGTACAGCAAAACTTTGGAATGGGGAAACTGTTTTATTTTAATAAAGGCATAGGAAACAGCTTGAATCTTAATTCAAACGTGAGCAGAACATTCTTATGGCAAATATTTTTATCATGTTGGCTGTCTAGCAGTGGTCAATCAGGCACAAACCCTAATTTTGAATAGGTTAAATTTAAGAATGTTACAGCCATCAGAAAAATGAAATGCTTTACTCTCTAAACATTCCTACTAAACATCTGGGAAATCTTAGCTTAAAAATAGTGCAGCAGGCACAATGGAAAATCCCTGAGAGTGATGACAGCTCTGATTTCACATGTATTTATAATCCTGCACTTTGTTTATTTTCTTGGGATTTCTGAATTTGACAGAGACAGATATCTGAAAATAACTGACATGCTAGCTGTCAGCCTCTCCTTAAAATGTGTGGTCAATAGATCAAGGGAACTAAAACACAAGGGGCTCAATGTTATTCTCCGTTACAAAATGCAGAGAGGATGAAGCATTTTATAGTTCCTGAGTGAAATGCTCATATGTGAAAAAATAAATAGCTGACAGTCTCTCACTTCAGCAACTTGTATATGGTGCTGAATTCAAACTACTACCTGCAGTCTGTGAATGAAGGACTATGCCAGTGTAAAACAAACATGGAAGCACGAAAATGAGAGCTGTTGCTACAGGAGGCAAACTTTCATCTGGTTTAGGGGTTAGTTTTTCACCAGGCCTGCGACAGATCCTTCCTCAATAAATGGGATCATTTTGTGTAATACCTTTGAGGGAATTTAATTTAATATACAGATCAATCTCCTCTGTTCCTGTAGGCATTATGGGGAATCCATAGTTTTGGCAGATAGGAGAAACAGGACAGACCTAAATGAAACTAAAAATGCTTTGAGACAGAAATTCTGCATTATACATGTCTGCAGTTTCTAGTATATAGAGGGTGGTTTCTTCAGATTAATCAACATTTGGTGCCCTAGTGCAGACAGCTGGGACAATGAGTTAATGTAAAAGGCCGACGTGTTACTTTTCATTCAGAAGGCAAAGCTGATAAGATTAATTTTGAAGTTCTCCAAATATGAGGTGGAAGACAGCAGTGATCTCTGCTTGCTGTCCACAATACTGAGGCTTCTTGTGTGGTGTTGGTAGTTATGCCACGGTAAGCAGGAAGAAGAATGAACTACTTACCTCCACTTCCTATATCCGCTAGGCGCTGCATAAATTTTCAAGAGAGAACCTACCAGTAAGTCGCTGCAGATCAAACTATGCAAAACTTCTTCCACATGTGACAACCACGTTGCTCGTAAACCACTGAAGTTCAAGAAGCCTGCTCCGTTCAGTTATCTCAGTTGTGGGTGATGGCCCTGTGTAACAAGAGTGCTGTAGGAGTCAGCGACAAATGGCAACTTGCTCCGTGAAAACCTGCAAAAGAGGGATCCTGGCAGCTCGTTCCTCAGGGGAATAAGCCTTGCTTGCTCAGTGGTAAAGTTTTGTGGAAAATTCAGCAGGGATAGCCCTGGAGCTCCTCCTTAGCCTCGCCTGGAAAAAGAACTGTAAATGTGGGTGTACATGTATATATGTATGAGGACCAGAAAAAGAGACCGGTAGACTACAAGGTGTATGACTTAATCTGAAGCAGCAATGATTTTCAGTTACCATATAGGAAATACCTTGTTACAAAGGGTTGTTTGGTTAGGAGGTATGGCACTTATTATTTTATAAGTAAATAGAAGCCATCTTGCAAGTAAATCATTAAATGTAATACAGTTTCTAATTTAATGGTTACTACTTTTCCCAAACATAATTTTCTGTTCATACCAATCTGGTACTTTGTATCATTTGCAGCTCCCAGCCACATACAGTGGTGTAGACATGAAAATCAACGTCTGTGACACATGATGCAAAAACTGCTATTTGCAATCATGTGATACTTGAGAAGTTTCTAAATATATGGAGGGTTCTGCATTATTGAAAATAGTAACAATAAAATTCTGTAAGTAGAACTTAAACTGCTACGTAGGATGCAAAGCGGTGCTGGTAACGCTGAGTCATGTGAGTGCTTCCTAGTGAATTCTTTTTTTAAATTAACTTTAAGAAGTCTGTTTAGAAGATGGAAGAAGTCACACATTGATTTGTTTTGACATAACATGGTATTACCATGAGGTGCAGGGGCAAATAAGAGAGTTTTTTTCAACTTACAGCTTGGACTTTCCTGTTGGCAATATTAGTCTCCAAAAATCCAAAATTTTAGAACTCCAGGCCTTATGTTTTTTCAATGCTGTAACAAGCTGTTTTATCATCACATGACACTGATGTCACTGGAAAAACATTTAACTCTTCAGACATTTTGCACATTACTCCAAAAGGATAATTTCGTAATATTCTCCAGTACTTGTTGCCAAGATCATGTATTACCAAAGACAGTTGATTTTTTACAGCATATAGAAGCCAGCTTCTTTATGCACAAGTTTGAAGACAAGCTGTCTGTCCCACAGAGCTAGACGTTTTCATTTTATGTTAAATGGAATTGCTTCTATAGGCTAATAGGCTGTAGAAAGAGAAGGGGCAACTTTTATAGTAGTGAGATACTATGCTTTGTTGCTTTTTGTTCTTCATACTTGATGGTGCTCTCACCTTTTACAATTCAGTTCTTCAGGGACAGTAGCTAATGCAACTCCACTGATGCTAATGACCGATCATTTCTTCCAGGGCAGGACTGCACATGCTGGCAATATGTCAACCACTGCAGGGAACTCTTTGTTACTGATGATCAATGTACTTACCTGAAGAGTTGTTAAGTGTACTGATTTAAGTTCTTCCTTGCATTACCTTAGCTCAATTATACATTCACCTAGTGGCCTGGATTCACCTGAATGTCGGGGTGCTGAGACTTCACTGCCACCATGAATATGGTCTATTTTCTTGGCTAATTATTTCTCTGTTGCTTGTATCTATATTTGCTGTCACTTCAAGAATCTCTAGGTGCCTATATTTGAATGTGTCAGGACAAGAAAATGACTGCAAATGAGAATATGGAATTGAGAAGGATTAAAGAAGGGTTCCGGGTGTTTAGACTACTTACTAGGGAGAACTGGGGCTGATAAAATGCTTCTTAATTTTGCAGTTTCAGCTAAGTTGTTTACGGGTAGCTTTCTGAATTTTCTCCCTCACTTCCACTTTGTTTCTTAAATCACTGTTGGTTTTCATACACTGCATCTACTGCTGCTGTAGCACTTTTAAAAATTAGAATACTGGATTCATTCTTGCTAGCAATGGCAATGACAGCAGATTTCAAAAATGCAAGATATGGCAATCAGAGTACAGAGATTCACAGGCGTGGACATTGTGAGCATTCTATAGACAATATGGGCTCTAAGAGAGATGGAGGAACGGAAAGAAGGATCCAGATCATAAAATCACACTAGAAGCAAAATTCATCTGTTCTTCAGCAGTCAATAACCAATCAAAGACAATTCCGCTGACATTCCACTGGCTGTTGATTTTCTGTGGTGAAGATCTGTATGTGATTCCACCTTCAGGGAAAACTTGCATTCTCTGCAAGGGAGAAAGGAAAATACATGACCAGCCTGTCTCTCAGTTCTTCACCTCTGCATTTGAGAACAGCTTTACAATTGAATCTGAACTGACTGGCCTGGGAGCAGGTCAAATGAGTCCTAAACACTCATTCAGGCAGCTGTGCTTGAATCCAGACTATGTGTCTGGTACACAGAGCCAGAGATACGAGGCTCAAGCATTTCTGAAGTAAGCATTGTTTCCTGGCCAAGCATCTGTACAGTGCCCACAGCATGGCATTCTGGTAGACCTTGTTGAATCATATGGTGTCCATCAAGTATTTTTTTAGACAGACAACCCATAATAACTACTGCCTGCTTTTTTAATAAAAAAAAATTGTCCATTAGATTAATTATTGTTTCTATGATTTCTACTGAGAATAAATAAAATTTGGCATACATGGCCAAATTCATATTTAAATAACTTCTACAAAACAAAGCAATTCTATTTGACTTGCCATAGGTTTTGTATCATGTTTTATTTCAGAGATATATGACTTCAGTTTAAGCACCTTACTTTGTGGTTGGAATGTGGAGTGCCACAAATGCAGCTTTACAGTATTGCTGACCCACAGATCCCAGGATTTCAAGGCTCGCTTCAGCCTCCAGCTGACAAAGGGATCTGGGAAATATGCCTTCTCAGTTAAAACTTCTAAACTTGTTTCTTATATATAATACACCTGGAAACTCTAAACGTCCTGGCTGTGGGGCTGCCTATCACCAGGCTGCTTAGGAGCCTGACTTCTGTGCATTCTCGTGTCCAAAAGAATCCACGTCTGTCTGTCGAGTCGAGCCAAACTCTGGGAGCACAGCTTTCTAGGCAGGCAGAAATTGAATGGTTTTCTATCAGAAATTTATCAGAGCTGAACCATTCCCCAGACTATTTCAAAATCAAAACAGTCTGACAAAAAAATAGATTGAAGGTTTTTTTCACAAACAATTCTAATAGGAGCAAACAAAGCAAATCTCAAAATTTGGGAGAGGAGCAAATAGGGAAAGGACCTGTACCTGTGGTACAACATCTAATTGGTTGCTACAAAGTATGAGGAGAAATGGAGATAGAATAGCCACCAACTATATAATTACTTGGCCATCTAACTGGCACTTTTTATTAGAAACTGAACTTTCCGAAGTCAGTGTGTAAGAGAAAGTAGTTAGAAAAAACATATATGCACACACATATGTAGATACCCTTTCCTCTCTTTTGTTACACTGTGTAGAATTTTCATCATTCAGCAAAGTGTTGGTGGTCTAGTAGTCATGATGTTTATTGGATATGAACTTAACACAATGCACGGTGACCCTAAAGCATTAAATATATTTCACCTTTACACTTCTGATCTCTGTACAGAGATGGAAGCATCTCTCCTGTATATACTTCTTCGCCCCAGTCCTTCCTTCTGAAAGTGCTTATGTGACAGGCAGTAATTCAGCAAAAGTCATGAAATAATAGGGATCAGTACTCCCTGGTAAGTCAGGTCACCTAGATGAGGAGTCTCTCCTAAAGAGGAGGTCTGGGTTTTTTGGTACCATTTTATAAAGTGTATGTTGGAAAGAAATTTTGTCAGTACTGAGACATTTTTGTCAGGAAACAGCGGGCTTAAGGGTTTTATACTTTAAGCCAGAGGAAACAGAAGGACTGTCAATACAGAGCTGACCTTTGTGGGTTACAGAGCTCCTCTGTGGTCCAAGGAAAGCTTTCTGTTATGTTTAGTTGCAAAAGAGCATCCTACACATTTTATATATCCTCTTCCTCTCCTGTGGGTAGGTGCATTCATTATTTGTACCTTTTCCTTCCTCAGTGTTTACGAGTGTCTGAAGGTAGAAAAGGTAGGCAGAACGGACAGCTTTTAGACAAGTTAACTAGACGCTCAGACTTCAGGCAAAAGAGGACAGTCTTTCCTAGGATCCATCTGAACTGATGGACAGGCTTTGGCACTTCAGAAAGTCCCAATGCTGTTTTAGGGCTCTCCCTCTGAATCGCCTCTTTCCACTGGCTGTAGAAGGAGCTGCGGTTCTCTACTTGTGTAATGAATTTGCATGAATACTTCTTTTGCTGTACACAGGAGGTGCATGAAGATATTAATTTCCTACTTCAGTAAAAATGTTCATAAGGTATTATTAGAAGGGACAGAAAACATAATTGTAATTGGAGATATTCGTCAAACAAAGTCTGGCAAGAAAACGTCTGTTACATGATAATTTGGGAGCAGTCTTTGAAAGAAAAAGGATACATAATGAAAGTAGGTTCGTGTGCTGGTGAGCAATAGAGTCGTAAGGCAGAAAACTCTGTGCTGGCGTTTGTTACCACAAAGGTCTGCTATGACCTGATAAAGGAATGTTCAGAAGAAAAGATAGGGATGTGTGCACTGAAAAAAAAAAAAAAAGCTGTTAGTGTAACATTGTTGCAAACATAATGCTGTCTTCTGGAACGGTGATATCTACCCAAATGCTTGTTACTACTGTTTGCTTGGCTTTAGTACCATTTGTCAATTTATACACACACAGAGAGCGTAAACAGTTGTGGGGGGTTTTGTTAATATTTGGTGAGACAGCATCTTGTCACTCCTGAAAGTCTGACTGGGATGTTTTTCACGTGTGGAGGTTTATGGCTGAGGAACATCCAGGAAAAGCCTATTCACAATGAGTTGTAGTGCAGTGCGTGAGCCCATGGGCCCACAAGTATTCCATGTTGTACTATTGTATACTTTGAAAAAAGTAGTCACAACAGAGAAAGAGGGTGAGATTTTTGAGAGTGGGATGATAGTTTGCCAAGCAAAATCCTTTTACGTGACAAATTTATTTCCTTTTTATTCAAATTATCAATAGTTAACTCAGCATCATCTGTGATATGCCCTCAGATGAAGTACATACCTGTGTCAGACCACCTGGAACACCGACCAACAATTTTGAGATGCACTTGGGAAGCAGCTATAAATGGCGTAATACTGGTTCTTTAAATGATCCTAAATAACTAGGTATGTGACTAATCATTACACTTGACAGGCTGGCAGTATTTTTGCCTTGAATACTTATTTTTATGGTGCACCGAATATTTACGAATCTATTACGATCTGTGACTAGTGCAAAAGAAAATGGTTGTCTTTTGTGATCAACAGGCATTTCACTTCCATGTGGTCCAGGCTTTTCCATCTGTGAAAGGATATATATTCCATGCTCACAAAGAGCTTTGAGGTCTACGCAAAGTCTCTCTCTGTAGGTGTGATGTAGGAGAATATCCTCATCACAACTAGAGTATTTTAGAAAATGCACAGTTCAGAACTTGTTTTGCATGTGAATAAAACTTGTCATTTTGCTGTTGGTTTTGTAAATTTTGTGCTCCCTGCACACTTCACTTGGTAGCAAGTAAATTCTTTTCAGTACATCCAATGCTCCTGGAGTTACACAGCCTATGTGGCATCTAAGCCCTTGTAACAGCTGTTTTAGGAAACAGTCTGATTCAGCCAATAAGCAGCTCAGAAGTGATAAGTGCAGCAGGGTGAGGCTTTTGAGGTCTGTTGCCTCAGGGGGTAACGACCACAGCTTCTTTGCTGTGGGGACAGGGACCTGGGGATTTTTCAGGTTTGTTTTCTGTTGGTTTTGCCCTTTTCTAGATACAAAAGGCAAAAATGAAGATGTGTAAGGCAATACCTATGTTCATTCTGTTGTTTACAGGTGAGTGAACGTTTCTTTATATTTGTTTTCTCAGCTATTCCTTTCTCTTCAATACTTGTAATTACTTTTTGAAGATATTCCTAAGTATATTCTAAATGTTAATTCATGTGACTTGATCTATAAAACATTGTACAACCATTGAAGGTGTTTCCTCTATGCATTATTATATTGTACTATATGAATGATTACTCTAGTTACAGCTCTATCAGTAAGACGTAACTCACTTTAAAAGCATACAGTTATTTTGCCATACAAATATCTGTAGCAGACCTAATAACAAAACTTCCAGAATAAGTTGTCATATTTAAAAAAAATCCTCAGCAGATGCAGAAAGACACACATGCCAATAAAAGGCAAGACTTCTTGCAACATTAATCATTGCAGATTCATTAATGAATGACAAAAATAAATGTTAATATCAATACTCTAACAATCAATAGTAGAATGAAAGAGAGAGGGAACCTACAGCTCAGACCATTTTTTTTTTTTTTGTCGGCAATGCTAGTTACAGGTACAGCGGCAGTATCTCAGTGGTGCTGCAAAGGAAGCAAAAAATTGAATGATTTCAGGCCATTTACCCATTAGCACAAGGTCTTTCTAATTGTCCAACGAAGACTTTGTAAATTGACTGAGTAGAAGTGAGGTGTGGTATCTCACTCCGCAAGTTTCATGAACTTCTTCCCAACTGCACCATTTGCATTATTAGGAGTGACAGGACCCCTGCCTCTTACAATTTCTGTTTAATGAAAATATTTATGTTTAATACTCAGAATTTGTGACTGGATATGATATAACAGAGGCCTTATATATTTTGTGTCTAATATTAGACAATAATTAAATTATTTTATATTTAGCAGTTAGAATTTGTGACCGATTTTATCAGTTTTGTAAATTTTCACTAGAACATTATTTCCTTGTGAAGAAGAACCAAATAGGTTTAGGTTAGTGTGAAGACATAAGGCACTTTATTTTTTTTCACCTCTGTCCCACTAAAGCGGGAGAACTTAGGAAGGCGCTAAGAGGTGGAGGGTGCTGGCTAATGGACCTTCTTATCATGAATGTACATGTGCTCTCAAGAGCACAAGTCTGGCTGAGAACATATGCCATCCCTCTTCAGAGTAGTTCATGGAGATATGTATATCATCAGGCCCCCTCTGTAGAGCTGTGGTCTGCTTGGCAGAGTCCTATGAGAGCTTCAAAATGATAGAGCAAGTTTTTCTCCAGAACACTGAGCAACTTAACCCCATTGTTAACAAGTGCAGCAAGTTCTCAGAGAGAATGGCAAGTAAGTACTGTTAGTTTTTGTTGCAACATCATGGGTGCATCTGTTTTCTCCCTTCCAGAGAAACTGTGGATCTTGTGTCTGGAGATGATGCTATAATTCTTTTATACAAAACCTCATAGATAATGAGATCTCAGGGGAGACTAGAATTATGCAAGATGTTTGATGGTGTTAACTTTTTTTAAAAAACTTGTACGTCCAAGCATCTCATGTGGCACAGCTTTGTCCCCCCCCTGTGCTGTTTCAGGGTCAGTTACTTCCCATGTGGAACCTCCTGGCACTTCACTGACTAAATTTACTTCCATAGAAGAGGTTTTGGTTTGTTTTTCATGTTACAGCTGAGACTGCATGAGAAAGCATCTGCTTAATGCTCCAATAACTTAACAAAGGGTATAGTTTTCCTTTCTTCCTGTCATTCAGAAAAAGTTCTGGGAAAGTGTCTTTCACACCTCTCTAAATCTTTTTAATTAATTTCCAATAGAAGTTGAGGAGGAAAGTGGAAGAAAGGGTGTTTTCATTTGTTAACTAAAGCAAGCTAATGAGTGTCATCATCTGTGTTAATGTGATTGCTTCCCATTTGAGAAGCCTATAGGGCAAGAGGAAAAGTGAGAGTGAGGATGAGTATCAGTAAATATCCCAGGTGAATTTAGCTGCGTATCCTATTGAGCCCCATCAAAGCAAACGAAAATGATTTTGCTAATTTTCAGAGTCCCCAAATCTAGTAAATGCTATAGCTCTGCTATTATTCCGTTATGGATTATTTTTTTTTACTCCAAAGCAAGGAAACAATCTCTGAGAATATCTATGAAAATATTTTTTTTCAAGACTGTAATTTACTCAGCTTATTTTTTCAAAAGTTTTTGTGAGAAATGCCTTAACAGTTTCAACTGAAATGTTCATGCAGAAAAGTCAGATGGAGGGAAACATTCCAAATGTAAAACAACAAGCAAGATTGTCCAATAACTGCAATTATCCAACAACCTTAATAATAAATGGTATGGCATACTCCTGCAATAATATTTTTATTTTTTTTACATTTTAGGATTTCTTTGTAACAATATGAATGTTGCTGCAGAAACCACACCATCGCATAGTTTCTCACCTGCAGAAACCACACCATTGCATAGTTTCTCACCTGCTTCCAAAGTCACACAAGCTCCTGAATCACGAACACCACCACATGGGAGTGATCATGTTCCAGGTCTGTCTTTTAGTTTGTTGCTTCCTCCAAATCCTGGGTTGGTTCCTCCCTCAGTGTGCACAGCCAAGTCTTGCAAATACACTGTTCCATTTTTTCCCCTGTTGTTTTCCACCCAATGACTCTTTATGTCCAAAAGCCTTAAAAAAAAAAAAAAAAAAAATTGTAAACCAGTTTAGCAGCACTGTAATCCTGTGATTGATTTAAACAGGTTTCCCCCTGTTTCTACAGAGCTGGAAGCTGAAGCACAAAGAATATTTCAGACATCTCAAATAACACAGCCTAAATAATTGTCTGTCAAGAAGCAGAAAATATGTCACTTAGTATAAAATGTCAAGCACTTTTCACGATTAGTGGATAGCCTGGTATTCTGTGCTAAAGGAAGAAAACTGATGAGGAAGATAATAGCAGAAAAAGACCCCATAGACCTGCTAAGTGTCTTGATTCTTTCTGTGACACTGCTGTGTGCAGGATCACCAGCACCTGCCTCTGTATGTCTCAAGTGATACCCTGTTCCTGCTGATCTTTCTGGAGGCTCTACGAAGTGACTGCTTTCACGAGCCCCATCTTTGCTCTTACGATCACAGCAATGCACCGCATCAAACTTTATAGGTACAGGCCAGGGCTTCAGAACGCTAATGCTTTCTTAATTCCTACGTTTGTGAGGCTGTGTGTGGTGGCGGTCTCTGAAGCAGCTGCTAGAGCAATGTTGCTAGCTGAAGAGTCAAGAATTTTACCTGCCCACTTTCTTCCTTGTGTCTTTTCTGTGCTTCTTATGCTGAGATGCTACTCAAGGCTCAGCGGTGAACATGGAAGAAAGGCAAAAAGAAGGAGGAAATCTTTGGTGGCAACAGTGTTATCTGCTTGCTGCCTCCTTCCTCGTTCAGCATGGCAGGATCTGAAGAAAGCTGCTGTTCTTACTCGGACTTAGTTATGCTCGTTATAAATATATGTAAATGCACAGCATTAGATGAGAGCACTCCAGCACGCAAAGCCTTACTTGCCAAACAGGCAAAGTACATACGAAGAAGGGTAAACAGAAATTGGTGTACAAGTATGGTGAATGCAGGTACAGAGTAGTTAATAGCTGCCATCTATTATTTGGGCAGGAAATACTGAGTTAGCTTCCTTGTAACACCTGACTGTTAATTCAGTGCTTTGTAGTCACCTAAAAATGGTAGGGAAAACAGCTTTAGCTTCATTACATGTAGTTGTACAGTTTTCTCATGCTTCTAATATTCCTTCTTTTCCTTTTAACAGAAAAACATCTGTCAACTCTAGGTAGGTTGACGACTTTAATATGTATACTTCTGCTTAAATAATTTTTTTCTTTACCTAAGTTTTGAACTTTTAACTTCTTTTACTGCAATTGCTTATAGAAAACAAAAGCTATACATGGACATGCCTACATTAGCCTGAAAAACTCTGTTTTTTAAAAAGAGTATTAAAGACACTCCTTAATTGCGTATCACGCTATTTCTCTGGTGACTTGAATAATAAAAGTATCGCTCTACTAGACTAAACCATAGTAATTTACTTTCTTATTACCATAATTAGCATTTGGGACTTTTTCTTTCAGTAAAATCTGTAGCACCAATAATATGGTGAGCAGCAGTAACTGTTGGCATATTAAGACTGGAGATTAATATAGCACATACTTTGCGCTGCTAAAAAATCATTGACTGTAATGAGCTGTAATATGTTTGGTTCACTTCTGTACAAATCCAAACTTGAATGAGATTTTTGTTTGTAGGAAAAATAAAGACCAAGATTTTTGTGTCACGTATAACTATTTTATGCTGCATAATTATCCACCACAAATGTAAGTGTTAATTTTTCCCCTTTCTTAATGGCTTAGTCATGGGCACCTTTCTTTTCGCTCTTCTAGCGGCAGGAATCAGCATTTCCTTTGTGTTGCTTATTATTCTTGTAATTACTGGTGTTTGGTATGCACGGAAAAAAACAAAGGTAAGTCCAAGTTTTTACCTTTGGATATTTGTGTATGTTTATCTGTAAATATTATAGAATATGCAGTGTCAGCTTCCCAAGTTTTTCCCTTTTCACTCGGATTTCTAGTGTTCATTTGCACTGTAGTTTCTTTTCCACTGGGATATTTTGTCACTGGATGGCATTCTTAAAATTAGTCATCTTGTAATCAAGGCTTAATTTACCTCAGCTGACCTCCCTTTCGGACTAGTACCTGCTCAGGTTTTAGTAGGAATGGTTCCTGGTTTGCAGTTTTATTCTCCCTTTAATGACAGTTTTTGTCATTAAAGGTCCTGTATCAGAGGTGGCAATTGAACAGTTCAAGTGAATTTTAGCTGTCTGAGTTACTTTGGATGCTATAATTATTTTGCAACCACATACGTTAATATTGTTAAAAATTAAAATAGGTAACTGTCCTGGTTTGAGGTAACTCACCTAGTAATAAGAATAAATGCAGTAAAACTTACTGTAGTTTCAGGTATGCAAAAGTAGTCTACTGTATTAATGAAACAAGGTAATATAAGGACAAATATTAGCAGAACTATTACTAATGTTATATTGGAATTATTGATTTTGTATTTGCGTAGCTCGGATGCATACTGCAATGATAATAACATATTTGTATTTCTTGCACAGGGAAGTTTGGCTGAAATTAATTCTGTCCCCTCTGGTGAACCTGGAGTGTCCTTAAAAAGAATTTCAACACATGAGAACCAACATGAGTGGCCTCTTGAAAGTGCATTACAATGATGGCAGGAGAACTGTTGCATGACCCTTTGGTCTGTGCATCCGTATGGCAAAACCGCACATACCATGGGACTCCGAGTCAGTAACTTTCCCTTTTTCAGTGAGCGTTTCAAAGCACTCCAAAATAATTTGGAATGGCAGTTAACAAAAAAATCCTGTTACCAAAAGAATTTCAGTCAAAGCTCTTAAGTAAAGCATTAAAACCAGGGAGGTTCTTAAATGCCACCTGATGTGGCATGTGTTGCCTGTAGCGTAACAAGAGAAGAGCCTCAAGCCTTATAATCTCTTTCCTTATCGATACCGTAACTAAATACAGTTCTGAGAACTGTGTGATACTAGGGACTCTGGGAAACTTAATCATGGGTATTTATGGCGTTTGTTGTGTATTTGACCTGTTACATATTGCAATGAGGTGTATTGCCATCCTACTCTTCTTTCAGTAATATTTTTCATGTTTTAATTTTCTTACGTCCTCTTCAGGAGGAAAGAAGAAGGGAAAGTCCTCTCAATTGTAGCTATTTAAACAGCACTCCCTAAAAGCTGCATCTTCAAAAAAGTTAAATTCTTGAAATTAAAGAGATCCTAGTTACACAAAATGGCACACTTAGGCTATGTCTGTTCTAATAAATTAAACCTGCACGGGACCATTGCTACTGTTGAGACTAGCTGGAATAGCCCTTGTTTATGCTTGTATATGTGTGAACTACCTATTAGAAATGGCTCGTGGAAGGCTCTAGCTTCCAGAATTTGTCTTGGGCCAAAACCAGCTTACTGGCGTAAATAGTACTATTCCAGTGCCTGGGAGTTCCCATGGCATTGTTTAATTTACTGCTTTGGATATACAGTGTTATTGTTTAAAGCTATTGTTAAATGACATTTGATGTACCTACTCATTTATTGACACTTATTAGCAGTGATTAATTGAAGCTGGCCACTGCAAACTTCCATTTACTCAGCGTGCTCTGTTTTTCTGCTGCATTGCAGCTGTCTAAAAAGCCTGTTGCTTGAATATAAGGCTTATTGCTAAAAGCTTATTATGGTGTCTTAGACCGGCCCGTAAATTTACAGAGTTGAACTGTGTTGCACTCTCTTACTAGTTAGATGGTCTCATAAAACGGAGTAACAGAATAGTCTTGCACCCTGACCTTAGGCCAGAGCTTTTGCATCCTCACTGAGTGAGTGCAGAAATCACTAGTGCAATGTAAATTCATATCCTGGCCTATGGCTCTGCGAGGCTGTGTAAATTAATCTGTGTGAAACCCAATGTTGTGACAAGGCTGCCATTAGTGTCCAGAGAAATTCCATAGCCTGAACAAAGACATACGATCCAGTTTTCAGCACATCATCCGTTTAGTAAGTGAGGAAATAAAGAAATTTTGGGAAAAACTGTTTTTATAGAATGTGAAAAAATACGTTAATGCCCTGATAAAATGATATCAGTTAAAGTCAGCAACTGTGTGGCCAAAAGGCTAACACCTCAGTTGCTATAAACTGACAGACCTTCCTTCCTCTAGTCTAGCCCTTGGTAATAATAATAATCAAGAGTCAGTTAAGGCTGAAAACCTGAGTTTTATTGGATGATGCTATCATTATTCTGCTACTTCTTCCCTTAATTGAGTAGCACTTACTAACTGGTGTCAGGTGGTCTCAGTAGCAAGTGATTGCTGTGGAGCTCTGCTTGAGCAGGAGCCAGGGGATCTGGGGCAGAAGGGGCCAGAAGCCACAAACCCAAAGGGCTGCCTTCTGGTAACGCGGTAGAGAAGAGAGGACCGGAGAGGTAAGGGGATCATCCGAGATGGCTCGAACAAAACATTCCTGTGTGAGCTTTGGCAAGTGACTTTTATTTCTGACACTGAGCTTCTGGTCTACAGGACAAAATCAGTAGCATGTCCCTACCTCATATTTATCTGTGAAAATAAATACATTTAAAAACATGGGGTGTGTAAGTCCCACAGTAATGAAGCTATCCTGAGAACTGTAAATTTGTAGGAAATCACAGATTCTGTTTGTCTGTAAATCTTCTTAAGCCAGTTATTTTCCCAGTAGCAGTAGAGAAGAATGCTATGTCAGCTTTCAATTTTGGGTACTGATTGACATAAGGATAAAAGCAGTTTCTTGCCAGCATCTACACTTACTTCATGAAAGCCAAAGAGATGTTTTCATATTTTTCGGTTGACTTCAGTGAAACAAATTCACTCTCTGTCCAAAGGAATACTTGAAAGTTCACCGCTTTTTCCATCTGCTCAGTAGATAAAGATTTTTTTTTTTCATTTCCATGTGTTTATTCTGAGTTTAAGAATTAAGTAATTATATGAATTATATCTCCAGAAATTTTTGGGGGGCTGTGAGAGTTAGGCTATAGCTGCTTCCTATGTGTTTTTTTTTTTTAATGTACATCTTCTGTTTTCCTTCCATAAGACAGACGTTCAGTAAGTGCTTAAATGCTATTCTAGATCAAGAGTGCCCTGGGCAACAAACAGTGTTAGCTGAATGCAGAGGAAGCAAGACTAACAAACATTTGATCATTTGCCAGGTATAATTCATATAAACCATGTTTACAGTACTTTTTAATTGATGTTTGCAAGCCTCTGTGTGAATGATTCTGCTTTTGGAAATGCTTTTGGAGTGGCTGTATTTTATCTGAACTTTTACAGAATTTGTGTACTTGAAATAATATTTGCTATTTGTTCTTTGGTCTTCATGTTCTGTTATTGCACTGTTTAAAATGTTTGTGATTGCTGAAGTATCAAAAAAAACTTCCTTAGCTTGGGTGACCAGTCCCACAAGAGTGGATGCTGATTACTTAGCAGTTAAATTACCTGTGAACTTGGGATTATTTGTGTCAACGGAGTCCGTGCAACATATGGCCTGACACACGCACTCACAAAGCAGTTTGTTGGGCTCATGGCACTGCAGTTTCATTGCTGATCAGCAGAGAGACTGACAGGCGTTACGTACGGATGGGGTAGATGGCAGTAGCAGCTTGCTGGGAAACAGTGGGGAGATGGTATTGAGAAAGCTGGTTTAGACAATAAGGCAATAGAAAACTCAAGAACCATGTTCTCGGGCTCTGATTTGGAAATAAGGCACGCATTATAGAAAACTTAGAGGGGATTGGCATTAGACAGGGGAGGTGAAGCCTTTATTAGAAGGGAGAGGGAGAAGTGTGTGGAAATCAGGAAAGCCCTGATTTGCAGAAGCTGGGGTCATGGCAGTCAGAGCAGCAGTACCTGCTACCTGTGGTTTAACGGCCCGTCTATTCATTTGAATGGTAAGCCCATTTTAAGTTAGTTTATTCAGAGGGTTTTTTTTTTTTTCCCCAGTATAGGAAAGATGAGAAGGAATTGCCTTAATCTGCAAGAAATAAGTTTTAGATCAGATAGCAGACAAATCTTTTTGAGTACGAGAAGGAAAAAGCAGACAACCCAAACTGTTGTTGGAATCCTGCTCAGTGGAAATTACTTTTAAAAACATATTACACAAAATACCCTATTTCCAGCACAATGCAAAGGAGGTTGTATTAAATAGTCTCTGCAGGTCCCTTCAAGCTCTGAATTTCCAATTTCTAACAAATACCACAGCTAGTTAGCTGTGTTTGTACAATAGCTAGCTCTGTTTGTGAATAACTTGCAAAAAGTGAAAATGCTGAGAGCCCACTGAGCCCAGTACCCTGCACCCAGCAACACTGGTAACAGGTGCCTTAGGAAGAACATGACCGTAGGGCAGGTATAGAGTGATCTTCCTCCCTTTGCATTCAAACCCTTTCAAATTTACTGCGTTTTCAGCAGTGACCTGTACAACACGCTGAAGACATGAGTTCCACAGCTCAACATCTCTTTTCTCTTTTTTCTTTTTTTTTTTTTTTAATTTGCTAATGGGCTTATTCATTGTCCTCTTCATCTTTTTACTGTGAACAAAACCAGCAGACAGTTACTCTTTCCCTTTTCCATGTCATTCAGGACTTTATAGACCTCTACCATAACTGCTTTGTCCCCCAAAGTAACAGTGTTGCTTATGCTGTATTGATTTAAAGTTTAGAAATGTGAGAGCACATCTGCTTTTAATAACTGGAGGCTGAAAATTGCAAGCTTGCTGTACTTTCTGCGGTAATAATTGCAAATTTTACAGGTTCTACAAAATATTTACAGAAGTTAGCGTCCGCACTTATGGTGTGAAACACAGGTTAGAGGCAAAAAGTATGCTTCTTCAGTTTGAGTATGTTTTGCTAAAGAACTCTGACAGTATTTTATATAGTCACATATTAGTTATGTATCATCCCTGGGTTTATATACATTATCCCTCTTGGTCAATCCAAAAGGCTTACTCTTGCATAACATAAGGATGAACACAGATTGAAGGGTTCACCTGCAAGTTGCATTAACCTCTCTCTCATAAACAGAAAAATACTTCTAGTATGATTAAAATTGAAAACCTGGCAGTAAAAACTTAGGCATTTTTAACCCTTAAACCCTTTCTTATGCAAAGTCATCCTTCAGGCCTTTAAAATCTTATTTGTATCCACTTATGTTTTCTGTTCCCTTTCCACTTGTACATGCTAGAAGCAGGGTCAGCAGCAGCCAGCGTATTTTCCTGTCTATAGAGGTCTAACCTATAAATGGAAGCAGACAGAATATTGTAGATGGTAAATATGAGACAGGGTGAGAAAGAACTGAAGGGCCCAGGCTGTTATTAATATTATGTGTGTCTGTCTTTATTTAGACAGACAGTAGGTGTGATCACCACTGCCAGGCTGCTTCACACCATCTCAAACAAGACTGAAAGCACCTTGCAGTGAATTGTCAGAAATCAGTAGGACAGCTTCTGTTCTTAAGCAGTCCTTGCCAAGAAGCAAAGCATTAAATAGACACACACACACAAACACGTGAAATACCTTTCTGTCTCATAAATGTGCCTGCTAGCAAGCTTTGAACCAGGCTGGAAGCAACCATGCTAGAGCCAAACTGGACACTTTTTGTTGATAGCACTCGTTCTTTTGATAGAAGGACATGGGTCCATTGGCAGTGAATTTCAAACCGGTTGTTTTCAAAGCACTGTTTTGCTCTCAGACATCACTTTATAGTCATGTTTTAATACTAGTCAAATAATTGACTGGGTCTTTCTATTCCCTCCTATGTGTCCTCAAGTACAGTAGAGAGAAGTGCCGGAGTAAGATGGCTGTGCTGTCTGATTTGGGGACTGCAACCTGCATGCAAGAGCAGGAAGGGGTGTATTCTCATGTATGCCATAGATAGGGTTTGTCTGAGGTCCCCCTGTAGAGATACGTTCTCCTGCGCCCCTCCCTTGTCTCAGTTAACCCGTGCACACCCTCTTTTTAACTTTATGCTGGACATAACCTGTTTTTCCATACACATTGTGTTTTGAACAAGAAGCAGCAGAGGTGCTTTTGTCAGGTTTGTGCCATCAAAAGGAGACTCCAGACAAGGAGAATTTTTCCTCAAACCTGTGAGGTGAGGGACTATTTTGCATAAGTGTAGTGTAGTCTTAATAAGTGAAATGCCTGGGCTAATTTTAGTGGAATGGCTTTGTATGTATTTCAGGTATATCTGGCAGCAGTTTTGTACCTCCATTTAAACAAAAAGGAAAAAGAAATTTCTGGAGGACCCTTTACTTAAAATTTTCAGTAAGCTATTATATTTTGTAGCCGCCTCCAGCAGGAATTCTGAAAGTTTAACAATACAGACTGGGCAGGTAAACATAGAGATGTGTAAGTAATGTAGAAAAGTTTCTGCGTTTCACATACTCTGGTTAACATAGCTGTTGAGTGTGTATATATATGCTGTCATGCATTTACCAAGGAGGTAGCCTGCTGTCCAGCTGTCAGAATAAGTTAGAACAGTTAAACTGTAGGATGTGGATTTTAACTGACCTAATGAATTCTGTTCCACAACAAACATTACCAGGGATGACACTATATCTCAATCTTTCTGAGTGAAAAAATAGATTATTTCAGATCTCTTAAAAAAAATGAGGTCTAGAATGCTACTTGCTGTGTAAAACTGCAGACGATGGCAGTAAAGGTGCAAGAATATATCAGCCCTAGAGGTTGTGCTGTGATCAAAGTCTAGAAAATCTTGGGTTCTGAGACAGATCGTCAGGGAAAATATAGTGAGCGTCCAAAAAAAGCTCTGTTGCAGCAAGGCATCATATGTGTATCAGGAGTGCTTTGGTGTTTTCTCTTATTGTTGCAGAGAGATTAGGGGTAATGGAACTTGCTGCTTATTCACTAAAAGATTCCCCATGAGGGGGTCACGTGCGCTGTTAGGATCAGGAAGTTTTGTACACATAAACACATGCACATGGAATCACAGAATGGGTGAGGTTGGGAGGGACCTCTGGAGGCTGAAATTATGCAAACATTTTGATTTTTTTTCTTTATAAAAGACAACATCAGTAAAAAGTCAACCCTATGAAACAAAACCGAGTTCAGCTCTCTTCTGTACAGAATATAGAATAATTACTGCTGTTAGCAGTGACTGAAAGTATACAGAGGAATCAAATCTGTTTAGTCAGTAAGTGACTGTAACAAGCTTTCAGATATGTAGCTACTACTAATAGGGCACTCTGGGATAGTGGTAAACTACAGTACTCTAATGTTAACAAACAGTAAACAGTGGTAGATACAGTATTCTAAGTGTGAATCACAAAGTGTAAACTAGCCATTGTTTTATAGGAAAAAATATATTTTGATGTCGTTTCTTCCCTCATTTGTAATGGTTGGCAAAACCCTAATCTTTGCACAAAGACCACTTCTTCATCTAGCATAGGTTTTGTGATGTTCTGCAATGCTAGTGTCTGACGTTGACTGGTGTTAAGCAACTACGTGTGCTTTCCAGAAGTCAGCTGTACTGCTTTGTGCCTCTCGGGGGTCAAGCCCAGAATATTCAGGAAGTTTCAGGAGAAGTATTGCCAATGACTTCTAAAACAAATTAATTTTCAGTGTAACTGTGGGCCAAACTGTGCAAAATTTTCTCAGATCTGCAGTCCACTGGACTCATCAAGACCATTCATGTGAGCAATTTATCAAGCTTCATTTCTCTTGCTCTGCTACAGATACTGTGCTGCTCTTTTCTCCTCCCATAAAACTTCTTTACAACTAAAACTCTAGTTTTAGATCTCACTTGTGTTAACAAAGGAATTCCTTTCCAAGTTTCATCCAGTTAGGCTTATTCTTTTAAGGAATGTAATTTCACAGTTGCATGTTATTCTGAGCTTGTAAAGTGTCTTCTGACAGTAAAAAGTTGATCTCAGATTCTCACTTAGAACAAGTAAGCATAGATCCAGTGCCTGCAAGTTATATCAAATAAAAAGCACTGTCTGAATAATAGAAGAGAAAAAATAATCTACCATTCTTCAGTACAGATTTGCAATTTCAGCAGCAGATGGCTCAGATACTGCAGGGTCTGGGTATATGAATAGCGACATTGTTATTCATCCATCAGCCTCATTACACCTTGGCAGTCTGTCTGTGCCCTATTATAGGCACCCTATTGTAACCCGAGAATACATTTTGATCAAGATGTATAATCCTGGCATTAAATAAGTACATTTTAAGATGGGATTATTGTGGGGATGATTAACATGGCATCCTAAATTCTGATCCTACTGTGATTAGGAGAATGAATTCATCACCTCTGCATTTTGAATCTTAGCACCTTGAGACAGTCTGGTGACTCAGAAGGCTGGATTTGCTTTCTTATCTGCATATTGAATTTCAAGACCAATGATGGACCTTGATGATAGAAAAATAGTCTGTAATCATTGGAAAGATTCCCATAAAAATAATGACATTTCAAAAAACTTTAAAGGCAAAAAAGGAAGTAACAAATTCTTTGAAGCCCATGGATTCAGTACCAGACGGAGGAGGTTATGGCTAGTTTTAATTTACTACCTGAGCTGAAATGGAAACAGGGGAAGTATACAACTGGAATTAGGGGATAGCGTGTTTAAGGTTTTTAAAGAAGATTAAAAATTATATTTTGTTCAGGATTTGCATTTTTCATACTACCAGGCAAGATGTAGAGGTGGGGGGGAAACCTGCCTCTTAAAAGATGCCTACCTGGTATTTTTTGATCTCATTAAACCCTTTAATTTTCTATTCAAAACATATTTGTAATACTTTTGTATTACAAAGGAGCTGAATCTGTTTCTGGGATTTGTAGTGACTGAAGTTTCCAGGTGTTTGCTTTCAGCCATGCATTCGCAGGAACACCCAGTATGGACGAAAAGCAACAAACAAATTAGGATTATAGAGAAAGACTGAAGGGTGGGTTGCTGTGCCAGAAAGTAGAACGTGGCCACCAGCTGCAGTAAGTGAAGCCAGGACTATCTGTTCTTCCTTAGAAATTTACCTCGGTAGCCTTGGCTTACTGGGAGAGAACATGGGATATATATCAGAAAACAGCTTTGAGGAGTGAGAACAGAATCTAAAATTGAGATTTACATATGCACATACACAGAGACACTCCTAATTCAAATATGTAGAGCTCAAAAGGGAACTGACTGCAGAGGACCGGGATAGGGAAGCAAGTCAGGAGAGACTTTAAAAGGTGGGGAAATGGCTGTGCTGCAGGAAATGCCTATTTGGCTGTCACCTGAAAAGAAAAAAAAAATCAAAGAAGCCTCACGTCAAGGTAAAGCTCACAAATTTGTGAACGCACCAAGAAGAAAATGTTAGCTGGTGACGCTAATAGGGAAGAGAAAGCAATTTCAAGAGTAGCTTGGTAGTGATAGAACAAGGTAGCTGTGATTAAATGGCATGAATGATAAACATTTAGGCCACATTATTCAGCAAAGAGAACTACTGAGGTGATTCCTGTTATGTAGTTTGGCATAGATGCCCTTGATCTGTGTACCTCTTACAACTATCAAAAAGCAATCTGGCCATTCAAGCAGCCAGCTTCACCAGAAATCATTTCTTCTGCTGATTTACTGTTTAAGGTTGGACAAACCCAACTGCCATTATTTTATTTTGCTGAATTCTAATGTGGAAGCATCTGTAAATTTCACAGAACTACAGAATGGTTGAGGTTGGAAAGGACCTCTGGAGAGCACCTGGTCCAACCTTCCTGTTCAGGCAGGGTCATCTAAAGCCACTTGCCTAGGACCGTGTCCAGACATGGAGGAATAATCTCCAAAGATGGAGATCCCACAGTCTTTCTGGGCAACCTGTGCCAGTGCTCGGTCATTTCCATTTCTCTGTGTTCCATTTAAACAGAACTCTCTTTGTTGTGGGGTCTGGCTTCAGGGTTTTTTTTGGGTGGAATGGAAAAAAAAACAAATATGTGGTTTAGTATTCAGTTTTTGCAAGCTTCTGTCCTACTTTTCACTTGGTGGTTGTTGTGTTAAAATAGGCGCTATTATGTATTTACATCACCATTTACAAAATCCCTGCCGTTGTCATTTATATATAGACATGAATGTCCAAGTCAGAATTGTATGGTTTATAAGGGCTTGCCTGTTCCTAGTTTTAAATAATTTCTTCTGGTGCTGCTTCTTAGGGAGATAGAATGCCTTAATCAGGGCTCAATTCAGCCTCTGATTTAAAATTATTTTAATGTTGCTGCACTCACTGTTGTACGTAGAGATATGTTATTTCTGAAAGCCATGTAGGCCTTTAAGATGTTAAATCACAATTGATTTGTGTGCTGTTGAAATGAGATTTAGCAATCTAAATTTGTCAGATCCTCAGAAATGGACAAATTGTTTCCCCTGGAAATCCAAAATGGTTTCTTTCCAATCAACTCCTGATGAGCACGTGTTGGTGGAGCCAAGATGAAGAAACTTCATTCTACTCATTTTGTGCTAACCAAGAAAAAGAGAAATGTGAGACTCCTTGGTCACAGGCTACTCAGTTATTTGTCAGGAAACTTGAGCTGATTCTAGAAATGTTTGTGGGTGTTCCAGTATCTTTGGAAATCTGGATCTCAGTTCTCACGCACAGATTTTACTAACAACCATTTTGGATCGTACCAATAAGGCACATGTTTTTTTTCCTATATGCATGTATTTGCTAGGAAGCCAACTGAGAAAATGAAGCAGGTGTGCATGTGCTAGTTATAAAAATGATTGGCAACACAATTAGATTGCGTGCTAGTGGGGAAAATAGTTCAAAATTTAACTTCAGTTGGAAATTATCCAGAACATTGGTAGATGATTTGGCACCTTTTTACAGCCTACCGGTTCAGCTCCTCTGCTGAGTTAGAGCTTTCAGTTTGTTGCTGTACCAATACCAGCTGAGGCTGCCAGTTTCTCACTGATAATGAATTCATGGCAAAACTGGAACTTGTATGTCATTCTGAAATATCTGCTCTTCTCTTGTGAGCAGAGTTGTGAAGTGCACAAAAACATAGTCTTGTGAATGCAGCTCTTGTCTGTCTAAATAATCTGCTTGCCCATACAAACATAAACGGCCATAGACAAGTAACAGAAAGATATCCGGAATCCAAAATAAAGGTAGTTGCTTTAATTTTTGCTAGTCGTGGAAGTGTTTATAGGGGTTAGCAGCAAAGCCCTTCACTTACACACATGTAAATCTGAGCAATGGACCATGTTTGGGAGGTTACGGCAGGCACAGTTGTCCATATCTCGTAAAACAGCTTGAATCGGCAACTCAGGATACAACTGTGCAAAACTAACAGCTGGGGTTTAGAGGAGAAAACGACTACTGCAAGCAAGGAAGAAAAAGCTGTACTTTCCATCTTCCCAGCTCCAGAGTCTTAAAACTTTCTTTCATGCACTGTTATTTCATGGGAAATGAAGGGCGTTCACAGAGAATGCAAGAAGTGAGATGTAAGCATGAATGGAGCCTAGAAGAAAGGTCTTGGAAGAAAGTCATGAACTCTGTGATGAGATTGTAATCCCTGTCTCTGCTCATCTCTAAAATGTTCATATTGGATTCAGGTACTCTGACAACTCTGAGCCTAACCTACATGGACTTCATTAATGTTACAGTTAATGAGTTCTGTTTATTGCTCTGTTCTGGACAAAATCCAGGGAAGAAAAAAAGTTACATCAGGGAGTTCATCCATATTCATCACAAAATATGATTTATAATGCTCTTCTCCCGCTAAGGCACTTCATTCTCTGCCCTTTACATTGGTGCAAGTGAGAGGAAAAACACCAGGAACTTTCTCCTGCTGATTTTTTACCCAAGCCTGGAAATGGGGCAACATCCCTTCCTCTGCCCTAGGGGATGCATTGCATGTGGGTGCGAGAGTGTGTGCTGTATGACTGAAGTGCTGCGGATCAGTCCTAGCTCCTCATAAGGCAACGTCTGATGGCAGGATCTGTCTTTATGAGAACATATCTGCCTTTCACAGAAACTTCAGCTTCCTGTCTGTAAGACGTATTAGGTATGTTTTAATGACAACTCCAGACTAGTGGAGGTTGGCGCGAAGTCTTTTGCAGCTATGTAGATCATGCCAAATTCAAAAAAGCCACAAGACTGAAGCTGGATGTCACGTTAGAGGTAGATATGGTTGGGCCAAGCATTAACTAAAGAAAGTGGATATAGCAGCAGGCCTTTGAATACTGGAGTTAGCTTGGCTTTTACCACAAAAAAAAATTTCATTTGGACTCACAGCTAAAAATGTCACTGCTGTGTGTACTCACTTCAGCTCAGAATGAGCTGTCAGTGGAAAATACGATCTTCCAAAATTCCCTTGTGCTTTTTCACCACACAGAATCCTGGAACCCTCAGAGGTGGTGTGGAGACACAGAACAATGCAATTTTTATGTAGTCACACAAAGTGCATGACCAAAATGCTTTCTGCATATAAATAATACAGATACAGATGCCCCTCTTTGCTAAGATTTAAGAAATCGAAAAGTGCAGTTCTGAAATACTATGGCAAAAAGCTGTGTTTTCAATTTGAAGTGAGAGCTGGGAGCATGTGAAGAATAAATGAAAGGGAGGGATCAAGCAAGTCTATGGGATAAATATTCTGGTTCAGATGTAAAGGCTTTGGTGACCATGTCAGATGCCCCAGGGGCAAGAACGAAGCAAGGACAGAGAACAGGGTTAGAAATAGTTTACATAAATGGAAGAAATAGATAGGTCTAAGAATTCCAGAAGAGTATAAGAGTATAAAATACCAAAAAGAGTATAAAAAGACCAGTGACTAGAAGAACAGATGGGGAATTGAGATTTGAAGGCTGAAAGCAGCCAAGATAGTAAGCAACCAACACTGGTGAAGTCTGAGAAGTAGACATCTCTGAAGTGAGGGAAGGCAACTGGACATGGAGGCTTGGAAGGCTGAAGGTGTGAGATAGAAGGAAGCGGAAAGGAAATGCTGAGATTTAGAGAGTGAAATCGAGCAACTCAAAGTTTATCCTTGCAAAACTAAAGATGAGTGCAAACCAAAGTCACCAGGATTGATTTGAAGCGTCCAAATGTTAGAAAGGACCCATGTGTTTCAGAATAAGAGCTTGTGTGCAACCTGAATACTGGCAGCAAGGACTGTCTTTATAATGGGAAAAACAAAACTGTTCTTTTAAGTAATCCTGAACTCGGGATGTTTTGGCCCAAATATTGATGATGTAAGCATTCTCCTTTCTTAACAAAACAAACTGTTTTGTACCTTCAGCAGCTTTGCAAACACAGCTGTTGGGCACAGGCTTCAATTATATTTAAGTCAGTATATTAGTACCAGCTTGCTGGTTAGAGGATACCTACCAATTTTTTTTTCCCCTTGAAGGCCTTTTAGTTAACAGAAAAATCCAAATGAACTGGTGTTTCCAGTGCAGATTGAGATCAACTCAATAAAATTGTTTCCTTTCCAATGTTTCTTCACAAGATGGAATAGAAAAGCTTGCGGTCTCTGAATGTGACATAGTGGGTGAATAAGGAAATAGGATTTTTGTCCCAAGGACGAGGTATTTCTAAATATGAGTCATATTTTTTTCCTAATGGTAGAAGCCCTTACTATGGTGATTTCTACACAACAGCTCTGCTATCTGATTGTGCGTACACACATACAGATTTCAACAACCAAATGCAATGTAAGTTAGTGATGCACACTATATCCCTAAGTGAAAGATTAGTGATAATCTTTCTTCTCGTCAGAATTCGTGCTAAACCTTCATATTTGGGGTTTTGGTGGGGGAGGTTTTTTTGGTGGTGGTGGTTTTTGTGGAGAAAATGGAGCCAGTTTCTGCTTCATCACTCATTTCTGTTTTCATCTAACTGAAATCCCTTCCAATGAAAAAAGTTAAAGTCTAGAATGGGCTCAAATTTTTGGAAGCTATGTCCGAAACAACATGGTGCTCATGCAGATTACTTCCTTTGCTTCGCGAAATGACTGATAAAGTTCTCTAAAAATACAAAATTCTCTTTTAATTGAAACTTTTATTTCACCTGCTGGGGATTCCATAATAGAAGTATCTAAAGAAAAATGTGCTTGAATACTGTGACTACAGCACATGCACATTGTCATCAGTAACTGAAGCACCATGGTGTCTTCAGATGATAAGTTAGGAAGATGAGCATATCTCTTCAGAAAACCAAAGTGAAACTGATGAACAGCTAGAAATTTCAGAGAAATTCCAGGAAAACTCCAGGAAAATTTCCAGAGGCTTTCAATGATTTAGTAGTATATATTTTTTGCTTGCAATGGGATAAAAATACTACCATTTAAAAAAATAAATTAATATCCAAATTATTCCTTGTGTTTTTTTCATAGAAAATTGTCTTCTTCTTGCCCCTGTCCTCCTGTGACAGTAGAACATGAAGCTCTTGTGTCTATTCTACCTCATCTGGGGTAGCTAAGTAATGGGGTAAATGTGAAAAATGGGGTTAAGCAGAAAAGAAAATTTAATGTAGCTAAAACCAGTGAGCTTTACTGGCTTTATTTTCTGTTGTTATTGATGGGGTTTTGTTGTTTTCAAAATTTAAGCTAATGAGATGAGGCAAATTAAGGTGAAGTGGCTTGTCCAAAGTCACGCAGGACACAACCCTGGTCTCCTGGAACAGAGTTTATTGATGTCTGCCCATGCCTTACAGTGATGGGTACTACAGCACCTGTCCCAAGAGCGAGAGGGCAGGGCTGTGTTTCAGGGCTGCATCAGCCAAGGTAGCTTGAATCTGTATTTCAGGACAGTAACCTCAGCCACCAGGTACTGTGAATTCAAAGTAAGTTTGGTTTTCATCCTTCCCTTCGAGGGTGGCCGTGCTATTACTTGAAGATTAAAGTCAAATAGTCAAAAAGGTGGCAAATAAGAAGTTGATCAATCCTAATCCCCTTGCTGAAGCAAGTAGGGTTCAGCCCAACAATATTGATGAATCTTTGCAGCTGTTCTCCCACTTAGGTATATGGCCTCTGGATTTTAACCAGGGACAATCTAGGGTAAAATATGTGCACTTGCCTGGTAGCAGAGCATGATATCCCACACTGTGCTGTCTTTCAGATGAGAGCACACAGAGTCCTGCTTGCCTACTTTTCTTCTGGCCCCATGACTGACATTATAGACTGCAAAGCCATAGGAAGGCTGGAGAGTGCCCCCTCTTCCACTTCAACCCTCCCAAAAGGGCTTTCACCTGCTGCTTAAGATACACTTCTACGAGTTGGATGGTGTAAGTTCAGAGCCTTTCACGTTAAGAAAACCTAGAACGTAGATTTTCCACTTCCCAGACCCACTAGACTATTAAGCAAAAATGCAAGACGGCCTCTTCCTAGAGAAACTGATGCGTTACACTCTAGACAACTGATCTGTGTGGTGGGTGGGGATCTGGCTGACAGGCGGTATACCCAGAGGGTGGTGGTAAATAGCTCCTTTTCAAACTGACAACCTGTCACGAGTGGGGTCCCCAGGGGTCGACATTGGGCTCAATGCTGTTTAGTATCTTAATAAGTGATCTGGATGATGGGATCAAGTGTACCCTGACAAAGTATGCTGATGATACCAAGCTGAGTGGGGAAGTGGGCGCTTTGGAAGAAAGAGCCACCCTGCAGGAAGACCTGGACAGGCTGGTAGAGTGGGTTAACAAGAACCTTATGAAGTTCAACAAAGACAAATCTAAGGTCTTGCACCTGGGAAAACATGATCCCAAGTATGCAGTGCATGCTGGGATGTACCGGCTGGGGAGCAGCTCTGCGGAAAGGGACCTGCGGGTCCCGATGGACAGCAAGCTCAATATGAATGAACAGTGTGCTGCTGTGGCAAAGAAAGCCAACAGAATGCTGGGTTGCATCAACAAGGGCATCACCAGCAGAGATAAAGAAGTCATTATCTCACTCTAATCAGCACTTGTCAGGCCACACCTGGAATACTGTGTACGGTTTTGGTCCCCACTGTACAAAACAGATGTGGACAGGCTGGAGATGGTCCCAAGAAGGGCCGCAAAGATGATCAAAGGACTGGAAAGCCTGCCATATGAGGAAAAGCTGAGAGAACTGAATTTGTTCAGCCTTGAGAAAAGAAGGCTTAGGGGAGACCTTATCACTATGTTCCAGTATTTAAAGGGTGGCTACAAAGTAGATGACGACTCCCTTTTTACAAGGAGTCACATGGAAAAGGCAAGGGGTAATGGGTACAAGTTACTCCAGGGGAGATTCTGATTAGACACAAAGGGGAAAATTTTTCACAATGAGAACAATCAGCCATTGCAATACTCTCTCCAGAGAAGTGGTGGATTCTCCAACAATGGACACTTTCAAGATTTGGCTGAGCATGGTGCTGGGCCACCTTGTCTAGACTGTGCTTTTGCCAAGAAAGGTTGGACCAGATGATCCTTGAGGTCCCTTCCAACCTGGTATTCTATGATTCTATGATTAGGACTGGCACTGGTGGTGTCCTGTGGCAGTATATTTTTCTTATTTTTAAGAGCTATTCTCCACGAGGCATCTATCTTCAGGAAGTTAAACAGTCTGGATCCCAAGTAGTAGAAGTCACCTAGTATTTCTTAGAGCACTCCTACACAATCAGTGGAGGAACCTCTGGAGATCATCAGAGGAGCAAATTTTTGTGTAAAGACAGTTTAATAAATATGACCAGGTAGTCTAGAATGACATTTTCTGTCCCTTTTCCTCATCCTTCACCCACCTCCTGTCTTGGTGCCTTAATTAAATGTGAAGTACTATTTACTAGGTCATTACTTCTCCTTTAGCAAAAGCAGATCAGAGTAGAAATTGGCGAAAACATCTACATGTCTAAGGTATTTAAATAACTGTGTCAAAAACTGGGGTGTTGAGACCTGCGACTGTTCAACTAGACATCTGAGTATTAGGCTGGGTTTGAAAATGTCTGATCTCAGTGTGCAGCCACATATACATATGTGCATCTTCAGATGCTTGCGTTCTGTTGGGGGGAGCTTCTTAATGCACGTGTAGCCAGATGGCAGTTTCTGCTTCAGTAAAATGAAAGAAGTTTTCTCAATATTTCCATTGTTGTTCCAGTCAGCTATTAGAATTGTTTCGAATTGTTCCCCTCTTGCTTTAAGAAGATATGATGCGTACCGCAGTTTATTCAGAATTACTCTCCATTGTCCGTGTTTGTCCTCCTGGTAGATGATGTTTCTCTTATTTAGAAAAGAATAGTAGGCCTCTTACTAAAGACCCTGACTCCCTTTAAGGGATGCTTTGAAAGATACAAGTGAAAACACTAATAACAACTAGATAATACTGGGGTTTTGTATTAGAATCTCTCACTCAAAAATAACCCACTTATACATGCTCTGAGACAGTGGCTCCTGCTCTCTTACGCTGGTTCATAGCCTTAAGAGTAAGCATACAGAATACCTCTATAAAACACGCATATATTTTGGCACACAGATTCAGCCACAATAGAGAGAAAAGGGGATCTTGAACACAACAAAACATTTCATCTTTTAGAAGAAACAGACACTTTGTAAATATTATAGAAGGTTTCATTTCTATATTCCTTTATTTTTAGCTAAACTTTTTCACTTCTGGTCTGGAAAAGGAAAGTGAAAAATGACATAAACCAACTACATAAAAAATTTGTAAACTATGGAAGGTAAAATGTAAATAAATCAGTTTTGTTCCATCTTAACCAATTTTTCATTTCATCTCACTTTATTAATTCTGGTTCTTTCACTTTCTGATACAAAAAAATGTTGTTCTTTCTTCTGCTTCTCCCAACATTTTAACATCACTGGGAGACACTTAAGTCATATTTTAGGATAATGAAAATATTTGCAGACATGCAAAAACATGCTTTATATGTTTTTGAGAAGATGACTAGAACATGCAGTGAGAATAAGACAGTGATACATAATTGCAGCTAATTTTTTGGGGTTTTCAAGTTTTAGTGTCTTATTTTAGGCCTATTGCTATGGTTTTGATTTCATTGTGTCATGGTTTCAGCT
Organism: Ibidorhyncha struthersii; assembly: GCA_013398815.1. Taxonomy (NCBI): domain Eukaryota; kingdom Metazoa; phylum Chordata; class Aves; order Charadriiformes; family Charadriidae; genus Ibidorhyncha; species Ibidorhyncha struthersii. The sequence goes on along the minus strand of VZSZ01011133.1, from coordinate 270,703 downwards.
GGGATAGAGTTGGCTTTCTTAATAGCAGCTGTTATGGTGCTGTGTTTTGGATTTGGCATGAGAGTGATGTTGAGAGCACACTTCTAGTTTTGGTTATTGCTAAGCAGTCGAGACCTTTTCTGCTCCTCACACCACCCCACCAGCGAGTGGGCTGGGAGTGCAGAAAAAGTTGGGAGAAGACGCAGCTGGGACAGCTTCCCCTAACTGACCAAGGGGATATTCCATACCATTTAACGTCATGCTCGGTATATAAAGCTGGGGAAAGAAGAAGGAAAGGGGGGGGGGGCGTTTGGAGTTACAGCATCTTGTCTTCCAAGGTAACTATTACATGTGATGGAGCCCTGCTTTCCTGGAGATAGGAAGTAGTGAATGAATTCCTTGTTTTGCTTTGCTTGTGTGCATGGCTTTTGCTTTACTTATTAAACTGTCTTTTGCTCAACCCATGAGTTTTCTCACTTTCACTTGTCTGATTCTCTCCCCAGTCCCACCGGGGGGCAGTGAGCGAGTGGCTGCGTAGTTCTAGTTGGGGTTAAACCATTACACACTGGAAGATTACATGCTGGTGCAACAGCTTTTTGATCAAAATTGTCTTTACGTGGTTGGAATGGAATCTAGGGCCTAAACAGGCTAAAGAAGAACTTGGATTTCAACACCAGGTCAGACAATCGTGTAAATCTGCAGCTATCACTCTTTAAGAGACTGAAATGGTAAAAGACCACACAAATTGTTTCATGGAAGATCTTCAAGAAAAGCTTAATTTTTTTTCCCTTTGGAGAACTGGGATTTCTGCATCTTAATGAAATCCTTGTCTATGGCACCAATCTTTCTCCTTTCTTCCCATAAAGCCAAAAATTATCCTTTATTTTCCAGCTGTAACCTACACTGCAAATACAAACATATGCACATTCTGAAGACTTACTGCACTCCTACCAAGGTAAAAAAAAAACAAAACATATTTGAGCTGCTGCAGCACTGGAATGCAAATGCAAGGAAGGAAGACATTGCATCCAAGGAGGCTGGTTGCAGCTGTGCTGGAATTGTCCAGTGATACAGGAAAACTGATTATTTGTTAACACAAAATCTGAAGCTACTTCTTTAGTTCAATATTTGGTTCAATCCAAACTGCTGTAACAGTTGTACAACATGAAGTTTTTATACATACATACACAAAAATTCAGATGTGAATGTGGAGCAATTTGGGTTTTTTTTCTAACCTCAGTGATTAGGAGGTGGACAGCATCTGATTTTTGTATATTTAAAAAAATCTAGAAATGTTTAGTCTATCCATGTAAAGTCTTAAGAAAAAAATCCCCTCATTTTCAAAAAATGTTTCCGCATGAAATTTTGATGCTTCTGTCTAAGTGTTGTTTTGGGGTCAGGCAGAGTAATTTGGCTTATAGCTGCCAATTGAAATATGAAGTGTTTAGAAAAAAATGTGCATGTTTAATCTGTCATGGTTTTCAGAGAAGCATCTGCAGTTTGTTTTATTGTGGTATTTAGATACATATTCAACTTCTTTCTTCAGCAAGTCCATCTTTCTTTCCTAACTAAAACTGGTATATAACTTTACGTGTACAATATATGGACTGGTCTAGACAAGAAGCATTACAGATAATTTGGACCGGAGTTAACTATCTGAAAAGATGATCATAGAAATGCCTAGGTATAGGTAAACAGGTAAAGCCCCTTAACATGGATAGGATACATATTTTCACTTGGTGCAGAAAGTTGAATGGCAGTCTGTGTTTCTGAATGTTTTGTAAATATTTTGGACCTCTGCTGTAGTTTGCAAAACTGTTTGTAGAAAGTCTCTCCACAACAGACCCACCCAGCAGATTGCCAGTACTGTCTGCTGGACCCAGAGCCAGGAATCACAGGCTTTTCCTGCCTAAACCCTGTTCAGTTTCTGGTTAGTTTTATCTTTCCCTTTTTTTTTTTATTTTCTCTTTTAAATCTCCCCAAATATTTATATTCTGTGTCTTAGTGCATCAATAGTTTAGGACATACCTGCTTCACAAAAAAAAAATCTAGAAAACGTGGTTATTTCTAAGTGGTTTCTTGGTATGCAGAACTCATGGTTACACAGCTGAAAACTGCAAATATTAGCTTTGTTTCACACGTGAGGAAACGTATCAAGGAGTAAGTGTGAGACTGACTGCAGGGAAGCTTGTGGCTCCCATCACACCGACTTGGCGTGAACCCACTTTCTATGTTGCCTCCTTTGGTGCAGGACTGGACGGCAGAGTCCACGGAGCTCAGGTATTTAAAGGTGGACTGTGGGAAGAGTGACCACCAGAGGGATCCGACGCAGCCAGGCCAGAGGAGAAAGCGTGGGCTGTTTGAGACAACCTGTATGGATACAGGAACTCCTCCACTCGCCCCTCTTCACAGAGGCAGCTCAGTCAGGGCTTTCGGCAACTTCTCTGGCGTGAGGTCCCCAAACTGCCAGGTTTCCCCCCAACCCCAGCCACGTATTCAGCATTAATTGCTGAATGTGCCTCTTACGGAAAACAGTCATGGGGATCCCCCCAGTAGGGCTCCTCTGTGTTGTAAAAGCAAGTACAAACCACTGTTTTTTCTCCATGGAGGGAATGGCCTCTGCACACCACCAGGCTGGTGTCTGGAACGCCTTTGGCTGCGGTATGGTGCTCCCCCCCAAAAACACACTGCTCCTGGCAGCGTCCTGACCAGAGAGGCTCCTCTGGCAGGACTTGCCCCTCATGGGTATCAGGTGTGGGTCAGAAATGTGATAGGCATAGGTGTAGTGGAAAACTTTGGAATAACTTTTAATTTTTTGTGGGTTTTTTTGGTTTTGTTTTTAATGGTGAATAATTCAATGGGATGGAGAAGTATAGCATTTTACACGGCACTATATGGATCAGTGCAGATAAGAAAGGTTGTCTTATTTGGGCTTTCCCTGGCGGCAGTTTAAAAATGTTTAAAGAGGCTGCTGCTGGCCTCCCCTGAAGAGACAGCCCCCTCGGTAATGAGCTTGATTGGTGCCAGCTGTGGCACCTGGCGCCCTCCCTCAGGAAAGCCGGTTGCCTCTTTGAAAATCTTGCTGTCACATCCCACAGTGTGAGGTGAGTTGCTGCTCCCATTCTTTTGGGTAAAAAATGGTTAAAAGCTCCTCTGGAATGGGATGGGATGTGTGGATGGGTCGGTCAGCCAGCCTGCCCTGAGGGGAGGCAGGTGGTTGCCATTATGGCGGGAGGCCTGCCACTACAGAGGGAGATAAACTTGATGCTACTTGTTCCCGTGAGGTTGAGGGGTGTGTTGTGTGGTCAAAGGCAGAAAGCCTGCAGCAGGGTAGGGTTGTGGGTACCATGGAGCTTTGAGGGCTGCTGGCGGAGGGTGTGGGGGCAGCTTTGGACTAGCATGCTGGGGTGGTGGCCATGTCGCATGGCACCATGCTGGCCCTGGGGCTTGAGGCTGCCTGTGTGAAACTGAACCAAGCTGAGTTTGCATTTGGCCTTGTGTGCCTCGTGATCGGCAAGGGTGTGGGGTGGTACAGTTGATAAGGGGTAGGGGCATCTAGAACATGCTAATTTTTTGCTTTTTGCATTTCCTTGTCTCCTTGTGATATCCCCTGTGGCACAGTGCAATAAGGCGGGGTTGGAGAAGAAACCTGAAAGTCTTTCATGGAAAGGTGTCCTGTTCTTTCCAGCTAGCTCAATAACCTTTATTAACTTGGATCATTTTTTTCATTCCACATTATTCTGAAGATGAACTGACATAACTGGACTCTAGTTCAGTAAGTCTCAGACTTATCTTAGTTAGACTTATGGAACAAAATCACTTAAATATAAAGCAGCATTTTATGTGCTAACATGAATAGGGAAAGCTGGGGAAGGAAAATAAGGTTTCTGATACTTGATCTGCTTGAAATCCTGCAAGTACAGCTATGGTGTGTTTCAAATGACTGCCTTACTGAGGGAAAATGTCTTACATTATTCAAACCTCTGCTACCTGATTTGAATTTATGACTGTCTAAATATGCTCTGTGGCTGAATTACAAGGCATGTGTGTATATTAAACCTGGTGACTGTGGGAAGTAAGTAACAGTGATATACAACTTAAAGAATGATCAAAACCAAGAGCTGATGTGACCAATGGACTCTAATGGATGTAAGTAGTTTGAGTGCTTGTCATCTATCCACACGATCCTAATGTTGGCAGCCTGTTGAAAGTGATGCGTGGGAAACCAGTGCAAAGTGCTGATTTATTTTATGCTAATGGAGAAAAGTCCATATTGTTCAAATTAAATCCTAAAGTAGAAACAAATCATCCAGCCAAGCCCATCCTATGGAGTTTCATTGAAACAGTTAGTGGTCTCTTTCCTGACCTCAGAGTTGTAAAAATTAAACAATGTTAGGGGGCTGCTGTTTTCAAGTGCTTCTGGCTGCTGAAAGCAGCTGAGATTCTTCTACAGATGGCTATTTAAGTTAAAAGCCAAATGGAGAGATCACAGCAATTAGTGCGCATTGGCTTCTAACTGCATCAGAGTGAATAATGTGGGAGAAGTGAGCCAGGACTATGCCTCAGCCTGTGCTTTTTCCCACCAAAGGCTGAGTACCAGCAGTTATTCTCAATTTAAAAAAAAAAAAAGGGGGGGGGGAGAAGGGGGAATTTCTTGCTGCTTCATTTGGACAAAATAAAAGAGATTATGCAAAGATAGACTAAAGTAGGAGGAAAGAAAAAAATTTCAAAGGGAAGAACAGCCTACTTCAGGGCTCTCTGACTGGCTCTGTAGTACAATGTTTCTCCTACTTTTGCCATAAACTGCCTCCCCACAGGCTCATTGCAGGTTTGTTGCAGGGAATAAAGCTCTCTCACTCTTTTTTTTTTCTGTGTAGCTTTAGCCCTAGAAAAGCATAATAGGACTTCAGCATTTTTACTTAAAAGAACTGAAGGGCAAAGTGATTTATCATCTTGGAGATTCAGAATTTCCTGAGGAAAAATGGAGGGGCAGAAGACTTATGAATTAACATTTTATTTTTTTAAGGGAACTCATTTGTCTAAGAGCTACAGAACTATACCATAGCATAATCCCAGTTTCACTATAATTCTTACAGCATTGCCCAGTGAGGTACTTTTATCATCAGTCCTGAACATATTTGGATTTCTATTTTTCTGGGGGTTTCTAGCTATCCACTGGAATGACTTGGAGCAATGAGATTGTGTTGGAAGATAGTGATCAGAGACCTGGTTTCAGGTTTCAAGTCAAGAAATGCCTCTGAAGATTGGTCAAGCACAAAACCGGCATTTTTTCCTTCAGGTCTTTTTCTTGGGGAACATGCAAAACAATGGCAAAATGTTTCTGTTTCATTGTCGTTGTTGAAGTAGACATTCTGCTTTTGCCTCCACCAGATGGAGTGATACAAGTTTGATTGTCTTACACTTTTTAGTGACTTGTCATTAGCACCTTGGGACTAGTAATCTGTAAATTAGTATTTATTCCATTGGTGCTCCAGTGAAAAGGTTTATCTGTGAAAAAATAAAAATTGGGATTGCTCTTTACACTGCTATTATAGCCTCCTTAAAAACAAGGAGCCCCAACAGTAAATCCAGAACAGAGATGCTCCTAATGTTGTGTGAAGAGTGACTTGGAGATAGTTCTCAATAATCTTTGAGTGGTCATGGCAATTGGGCAAGATTCCTGAAGACTGGAAGAAAGACATTTCACCCCTGCCTTGAAGAAGGGCAAGAAGGAGGATCTGAGGAACTACAGGCTGGTCAGCCTCACGTTGATCCCTTGGGAGCTGATGGAGCAACTAATCCTGGAAGCAGTTTCCAAACATAAGAAGGACAAGATGGTTATCGGGGTAGTCCGCAAGGGTTTATGAAGGAGAAGTCATCCTTCACCAGCCGGATAGCCGTCTCCAGTGTGGTGACTGGCTTGGTGGAGGAGATGAAGAGCAGTGAGTGTTGCCTACCTCGACTGTAGCAAAGCTGCCGACACTGTCTCCGTAACATCCTCATAAATGCGCTGATGGAAGTACAGACTAAATAAGTGCACAGTGAAGTAGATTGAAAATGGGCTGAGCTGCTGGCCTCCAAGGGTTGTGATCGGTGGCATGAAGTTCAGCTGGAGGCCAGTCATTAGTGGGGTACCCCAAGGGTTGTTACTGGGGCCGTGTCAGTGCAGAATAGAAAACTGTGAAACGTGTTCTGCCACTTGATGGCATCTGACAACTGCATATACACACACAAGGTTGTTGAAAGGACACAGCAACTGAATTGATGCCCAGGGGCACAGCCAAACTACCTCAGGATTTAGCAATATAAATTATTTCAAGTAAAGGTTACTAGGGTCACAGGAGGAAGCAAACTTTGTGTGGAAGAAAGTCTCAAGCTGATTGTAAACTGAAAGAATAGAATAAATCGATGCCAGCCAGCTGTGAGAGCTGGTGACAAAGACAAGAGGCCATGGAGCTGACCCTTGACACTAGCGGTTGCAATTGCCTGGCATGAAACCTCCTGTATTGCTGGCAATAGAAAGACTGGGAACAACTGCTGGTGCCAGCAGGGGGTTTAGGACAAGCCAAGCTGAGCTGCAATTCCATCAGAATTTATTTACTCAAAGATCAGATGCAATACAAACCAAACCAGGGAACTCATCCTAATGATGTGCACCAGAACTGAGGGGTTTGCACCATGCAGTGTAGGAAAGGAGGGTGTTTGAGAACGTGGCTACTTCACAGCCTGGTGGCCAAGTACAGCTACAAACACCAGCATCGCAAACCAGCTGTTTTGTAGTGGTTAGAAACGATGGGATCATAGCCTGCCTACTTTGTCTTGTTGGTTGTAATGTGCTTTCCAGCCACCTTCTCTATGGTATGTTTCGGTAGAGAATTACAGCACGTTGATTGTCTTGTGCTATTTAGTGGCTTGTCATTAGCACCTTGGGGCTTACCCTTCCCCTCTCCCCCAGTCTCAGTATAAATTTTCAGCTCCACACATGCAGGTCAAACCTGTACTTCTTATTCCTCTGTGACCAGCAAAACACTGCATTTCCATAATACTTACAGTTCTCCAGCATATGTACTGTAGCTGGTGCTCTTAGGAAAACTAATATCAGAATAATTTTTAGCAAGCTTCGATTTAATTTTATATTGGACTTATTCTACTATAGTTTGTATTTAGACCATGCTGCTCTTGGTGCTAAACCTTTCCTTCACACTACTGTTGCCTTGAATAATTCTGGGAAGTGTCTTAATTTAGGAAAATACATGCTTCTTTATATTGAAAGAATGTCTTGTGTGACACAGGAATGTAGCAGTGTTCTCACAGAAGCGTAGTAAAGTGTTTGCACAAAATCTGCAAAAAGCAGTCCCTTAGGGGATGGCTTTGACCAGCTCTGTTTCCTTGATCTCTGAGGTATGGGTTCATGCACAGAGCTGTATATGTTTTGGACGACATAAATTATTCTCTACAGTGCTTTCTGTAATGGTAGAAATACTGAAATCTTGGAGACACACATAGGTTGATCTTAAATGATGATCAATCCAAAATTTATGGAAACTTTCTTTCAATTGGTAGCAGCAAAACTACTTAGGAACCCCTTCTTTTCCTTATGAGAACTCCAGTAATTGTTCAATATGTTAATATAAAATACAGAGAACATGTGGCTAAATGAACCTTTCTGCAATTTGTTGATTGGGAGTACTTCAGCATACTAATTTAATGTTGCATTAATGCTATCTTTTAATGCCATTCAGGATTTAAATTCAGTAGTATATTCTAGATGAACGATAGAAAAAAGGTAGTTTAGTAGTAAATTAAAATCAGCTATGCCTGTAACAATCCCAGTTATTTTGAAATGAGATTGAGATGTATGTTTGTGTATATACATGTGCTATGTTGACTATGAGATGAATCATATATTTAAAGGTTAACATCTCCTAATGCTTTGATGCTGGTGGAGGGGTTTATTGATTTGAAAGAGTTTTATTCTTTTTTTTTTTTTTTATACTATATGGACTATCAGAAATCTGCTGGGATGGTAATGTAACTATGTTTTGATTTGCTTTACTGTCTCTTAAAAATCTGCCAACGTTCTTGCAAAATGTTTCTGTTGCTAACCTCACAGTGTTTTTGCTTGCCCATTTGGGATAATGCTAACTAGCTTGGTTGTCTGTGTGGTGGTGCACAGCCTGACTGCACAGGGATGATGCTGTGGTAGGACAGTTTAGAGATGGCAGGTAGGGCAGTTGCTCGCAGGTTCGTAATGCTGCCTGCTGAAGACTCTTGATTTCAGCAGAACTGCTTCTGTAGAGTTTGACACTTTCTGGATGTATTCTGTCTAATTTGTGTTAGCTCGTAGTTTGAGTGCTTGGTGTATGTAAGTATGAAGTCCTTTGTCTCTCACAAAGTCCACCAAAGAGACTCCTGTTGCATTTTGGATCAGGTCTTTATATGCAAATACACCTGCTCTTCTCATGCACAACCTCATGGCTTTCACTGAGGAGACAGGTATGTGCTTAAATGAGTGTGTTCTCCCTGCTTTTTGATAGACCTCTGTAAGCACTATCGAATTTGCTTATAGATAAAATAAATAGAAATATAATTACAGAGTGCAGGTCCACACTATAGGACACATAATCGGTGAAGCTGATCTACTGGGCCCGTAGAACTTTTAAAAAATACTAAACACAACATAAAGCAAATACAAGTGATAAAACCAATATTCCTAAATTTACACATTCCTTTATACTTTTGCAGTAATTCATAGAAAGAAGGAGACTAATGGTTGATAAACAATAGCTTTTAAAATTATTTTATTAAAATAAATTAAGTCATGGAATGACATACTCAACAATACACTCCAAATGTATTTGTTAATCCTGAAAAAGGAAGCCATAGTAGAATGAGTTTGGAAGAACCCACACTGGGGGGCAGTGTTGACTGCTACAATTACTGTCGGTTCTTGTTAGCCCAGAAGGGTTTCTACAACTTGGGTTTTGGAAAGGCTGGGTGTGACATTAGTGGCGTTTGTTTTTTTGAATACTAAATATACAGACATATGCCTCACGTGTTTAGACCTCATATATATGAATATTTTTTTTTCCCTTCAGGAGGAACTTGGGGCGTGAGCATTGTCTTTGTTCATGGCAGTATCCAAGAGATTTTTGTGAAATGTAGCATGTTCATAGTTTCTCTCATCTGCTTCAACATATTTTTAATATAGCTCACAGATGGCATAAACAGCATGCTTCCATTTGCAAATCATTTGGAGGAGCATTTCACCACATATGAAGAACTAAATGGATTGCAATAATACAATTCCAAGTAAAAGGGAGAATCTAGTATTTGTTCTAGCTGAAATTTGTTGTTTTGATAAACATCAAATGTGTGAGAAACAGCTGAAAAAAGCATTTATGAAAGACTAAGAATAGTAAGATAACTTTATCTGCTATGTTTTCCCTCTTCTCATATTTTCTTCTGAGACCAAATTGTAACATGTATCATGATCACTCTTAACTGTCTTAATATCGTGTTCCCAAAACAAGTAACTTTTAGCTTGGTTCTGAAATTTTAAAAACTTCAGCCTTATGCGTAAGCTAGAAGGGTACAAACCAATCTTTTTTCTTAATATATAAGCTCATGTTTAAATGGGAATGTCTGTGTTCAGGAGAAGAGGAAATAAAAAATCAGGAAAATAAATGCCTTTATTAGAGAAAACTGTGCAACTAACCAGCATGATGCTTTATTTAGCAAACACTGTTACAGAAGTGGTTACCCTCATACTAAAAAAATAAATCAGAAACCAAATGAAAACAAAACAGGAGTAAACATCTTGTTCTGTGGCTTTAGCAACTGATGACAAGTGGTTGGCTTCCTCCTCCCTAGATATCTCACACGATTTGTACTTCTCTGTCCTCAAATTAGAGGCAGGTGAAAGTCTCTGCTGAACATGTACTTAGACTGTCAGAAGCTTACTTACATGTCTCCACTAACAAACAGAAAGTGGTATTTCCAGCTGATAAGGGTGCAGCATAGGTTTTGCAGGATTAAGATCTGTACCTGGGAATGTGAAAACGGAAACATCTCATGCTATGCAGTCTGGTAGTTCTCTTCTATAGCTCATGGTCAGAGAACAGAAAGCAGGAAAAAAAAAAAAAAAAAACCAAACGTAAAACCCAAGGGAAAGATTGTCAGTATATGGTCATGACTGTATTTACCTTAACATGAGACTTTCCTATCGTCCTGCAGATCTTTCAATATTGTGTGATTCTGAGATGCAGTCCAACTCTTTATGATGCTATTTCAGTGACTGGGGGTGCAATACGGTATCACATCAAGCCCTTCATCATAGGAGGAAATAATGCAGACAGAATGTTGGTGAATTTTAGTAACTACTTAAAAAGATTCAGAGATCAAGCAAACAAAATCACGTAAACGTTTGTGCTGACTACTGCAGAGCTAAGCAATTTCTTCATCGCCCCTTTTATAGTCTTACTAAATAATGAGCCCAGACCAGAGAGATGGATAAATTCATCCCATTGTGCCTGTCCTTTGTGTGTAGCAGAGTAGCTGCAGACCAATAGCCACATAAATTCTAAAATTCATAGTTGTATTATTCCTTAAAGCACTTTAAAAAGCAGAATATTTTTTCTTAATAAGAAGTTCAAGTATTCTTATATTTTGTATTCTTCAGGTTTTAAAATATCTGAAGCTTAATACATATTACCCCAGTAATTAGCAGGAAGAAATCATTGCAAAAAGCAAGGCATTTTTATTATTTATGTAAAGAGGTTGAGAAGAATATTCTCAGTAGAAATAACAAGTCTTCCTTCAAACATTTTGCATCACTGTGAGTAGCTGTGATATAGTAATATGCACATCTACATCTAAACCTAGCAATTGGTACTACTTACACATTTTCATAGCTGTGATGTTGACGGTTCATTTTCACCCTTGGTAGCATTATGTTAACAGGTCAGTGCCAAGATCAATTTCTCCCAGCAGCAGGATTCTCTGTAAACTGAATTAAACAGAATCTGTCATAAATCAAGGGTTTTTTTAGAAACAATTTGTCTGATCATGGTTTTTCTACCCTTTGCCATGTCAGAATATTATGAGAGCTATCAAGTGAGCAGTAAAAATAATAGTGAAGATTTTCTAGGTAGCACTTTATGTAGTGTTCACACACAGAATTTTTCGTAGCAGTTATCACCATAAGAGGCAGAGATCTATTTCTTTTTTTATAGCTGTGTAACCAAGACGCGGAGCTCAAGAGCTTATTTTCCATGTTTCCATTCTCCTGGTGCTTTCGGTTGGCATTGTAGTGTAAGACCTTAAAGATCTACATCCATCAAGAATGTGATACAATGCACACAGCTGAGCCACCTTTGCATGGCAATACATGCCACCTGAGTAGCTGAGACCCTACACTGTACTGAAGCCACTGTTAGATCTAGCTGTGACCTCAGATCACTTAAAATCTGGCAACACTTTAGTTGATATAAACAGAATACACTTCTCTAAGCCCATTGTGCTGCAGATATTTCATGTTCAGGTTATACAGGCTGGACTATTTTAAGGGCTAGGTAAAGCCTCATGCAGTTACCTTGATGTCTAGATATGTTGTTTGCTCATGTAATCTAAATAGGCATCTACAGGGTACCTCAGAGAGTACAGTCTAAAATAGAAATCTTCTGTTGCTTTGGTCCTAAAATATCCATTTCCCTGAGGATGGCAGAGTACAAATTTGAATCTACAATGTAGGCAGCTCAAAAGGGAAGTAAGTTGCAAGACTATAATTAGTAGAGTGGCAAATTCAATGAGGTTATCCAGAGTTTACACATTAATATTTTGGGGGGAAAATTCATCTGCTATCTGGGACTGAAATTGTAAAAATTCTTTTCTGTCCCAGTCCTATAGATACACTTAGAGTATGTGCAACATTTTCAGGTAGGATCAGGTCACCCACAGACTATGTGCATAGAGACCTTCTTTTCAAGCTAAATTGAAAATGATGGTGCTGGTGTCCACCTCTACCTTTTTTTAGCTTTTTAAGTGCTTGTCCAGAAAATGGGATGTGTACAGTACCTAGGAGATGTAAAATGCATAGCTCAGACCCAGAACAGAGTACGCTGGTAGGTTATTCACTGTTTTGGATAGAGGTGCTCTCTTCCTCCCAATCAGAGGGTGTGCTCTCTGTCCTCCATATATAAAACTGCATTTCTGCTGGTCGCTTATGTTCCTTTGGAAATCCTTGCTATTCTCTTCACACAGACCCTGGTCCTACTCTCAGACTGGACCTCTGACTTCTCTCTTCATGATCCCATAAGTCCAATGCTTTTGTCATTGGATAGCCCACTTTTCAATTGTGATTCAAAGAGCATTCTGAGCAAAGATGAATTTCTTTGCCAGAAGAAGATCATGTTCACAGCAGGATCCCACAAGTGAATTTCCTTACTGAGTTCACTTAGCTCAGCACAAGATCTGTTCTCTTCCCTGGATGAGAAGGGACAGGCTCCCTTTGTCTTGGTGTAAGCCCCAAGTCTGCTGGCAGCCTGCTTATATCTTTCCCAAGGCCACTGACTTAGATATAACATGACCCTGATCCTGGGGTCTCATCAGGAAATATAAACTGCTTTCACTTAAATGAGGCCTAAAGTAGATCTGAATTCGTTTGAAGCAGTATGCATTGGGTTCCTTATCTTTGTCCTTGTTTCAATCTTGTTTTTAATTCAGCTGCATAGATACTAATCTATCATAAACAGGACTCATCATGCATTCCTAGTCTGCCACTGTCTCTTGTTCTTTGTGTGGAATCAAAATGCCCTTCTTTCAACAGTGTTTGATATTCTGGGCTTAGCTGCCTGTGCATCCTGCTGCTTTGCACTTTTGAAAATAAGCAAATATAGTAAGGATTGTTAGAAGACTGTTTACTGGGATTCTTCTCCATTTCTATATACTGTAATGCTCACTTCAGATCCTAGTAGGAGGAAAATTTAATTCCCATGGAAATAAATTTCAATGGAGAACTAAGCTGCCAACTTGTTTTTAATCTGTTTTACTCTATTGGGTCTTAGTGCTCCACTTGGATAATTAGGCGTGGCTTCATGAAGGAAATCAGATGCAGTCACTAATGGCAGTCTGGGTGTCTGCTGATTTCCAGAACAAGTGAAAAAGAGTAAGAAGTGATTGAAGGTTTCAATAAGCAGAGATCGTAGCTTCTAGGTGAATTCAAGCTTTCTGGCTAAAATAGACTATACATACAGAAGTTGTTTCCATATTGAAACAGCTCTCCACTCCCTATCCCTGTTGTATTAAATGATCCCTAGTCTGCTATTTAATTACTGTGTGCAATTGCTTCTCAAAGATAATACCTTCTTTATGATCACTGGTTGTGCTACAAATCAGAAATAAACCTTTACACTAAGCTAGTCTTGCAAAAATCTTTTTGATCCTTTACAAGCCTAGCTGTAAGCAATGAAAGAATCAAATATTCTCAGACTTCAAATGGTCCAGGACAACCTTCCTTTCCTTCGTTATCTGGAGACGTGGCTTTCTTTTTGTAGCCAAATAAGTATCAAAGGATCACAAACTTGGAAACTGCTAGTTATGTAGAATGACTGCAATGAACCCTTTTATTATGAGAATCAGTGTGGTACTCCTTTTGCAGTTCCCAGTTCAGTATTTGTTATAGACAGAAATGCTAGTAAGTGAAACGTTATGGGATTCATTATGTGCAATTTTATAAGTAGTAACTAAAACCATTGACACTCAATAGAAATTTTTAATACAATGCCTCTTGTTATGCATGATATTGAATATCATGTGTATATCCAAGATAGTTTGGTCATGGTTATGTTTCTATTAACAGTGATTAAGGGCAAAATAACATTTCTATTACCACATAGTTCAACAAATAAGCTGCACAGAGAGACTGAATTCTAATCCAAGAAATATTTCCACATAAGCAAGGAACAATTGCTAAATACTGCTGAGCCAGCCAACAGAGAATGAGTGTACGCCAGAAAAGTAACAAATGAAACCCTGCTATGTATATTGCTATATGAACCATTGGGAACATCATGATTCTGGGTGTTCCTAATGGGGTGCCAGAAATCTTTCTTCTTTCATGGTGGTCAGGGGAAGATGCAGTGCACTGCCTTGCTGACTTGTACAACTGAAAGAACGTGTAATTTTTCTCCTTTAGATAAACTGGAGAGCATATGTTTTGCAGGAGGAGGAAGAGGAAAATCGGCATGGGAACAGACAGAATTTTGATTTATATAACTCACTTTTGAAGGAAGGGAACCAAAGCCAGTAGAAAATATTTCTTTAAACAATCCTCTACCTTTTAGTAGCAGTATTATGTTTGTAGGAACAGGTGAGCTGACATGAGAAGAAAACAGCTCAGTATCACTACTTCGGGGTTTGTCTCTCCCAGTGCAATATGGCCAAGAACCTGGCAAAGGCTTCCTGGCATCCCCAGGTAAGAACATCTCATTTATCTCTATAGTTTTGTGATACGTTCACAAAGGATAGTGCAGAACTGAGGAACCTCTATACTGTGGTCCATGCTCATCAGTGAGGGTAGTTCAGATTGAAATCTTCCTCTCCCTGTTAAGCCAAGCAGAATCTAGGCAGAAGGGCATCTGACCCTTTGCCCTACCATACTGCTTCTTGATCTGTAATAACGGGTGTTTGTTGGACCTGGCCTGAAATGGTTTGTCTGCTTAGAGAGATAGTAGATGACAATTTCCATACTTGCTAAGCTCCTAAAACAAATAATGGGTACATGCTGAAGTGTTGAAATGTTCAGTCCTGCAGTTTTTCATTCCTTTTTGTACCTCAGCAGCTATAGACTCATGGGTCGTTATGGAGACACGTGTTACCGGACCTGATGTGAGACTAAGTGTGATGCCACTTACAGGAGGTGGCAGGTTTCAAATATTAGCTCAGTCTTTGAAGGATCACTTTGACATGTACTTTGGAGTGTGAAGTCTTACAGATGCAGTCTTGGAGTAAACAAAAAGGACATGACACAATGTAGTGTTCTTATTCTGTCATTTTTACCAAGTCATCTTCCTTAATCAAGAATTTGAGTTGGTAGCAGTCTTCAAAAAATGGTGAAATACAAAAATCTGTCAGGTTTAGGAGATTATAGCAGTGTTGTCAGACCTTCAGTGCAGACAAAATAAACTTAAAGCAAGATCTACTCTGTGGAGTTTGAAAGTCCAAAATGTAGACAGCTATTGAAGCTGGAAATTCCAAAGGAAGTTGTAGAGACTGCTGTGAAAACTACATTCCAGTAAATGTAGATATTGTCCGTCATTCAATACAATGCCCCTTCTCAAGTTGCTTTAGAAAAGTCTGCTATTCTACTCTCTAAAAGATCATTTACAAGTTCTATTAAATTGTCAGTAAGTTTTTAACAGGCCTTTTTCTTGCTCTCTAAAGGCTTTGGAGTTAAAGTGCCAGTGAATGTGCTTTAGGGCAAGTGCTATTGGAAATGTCTATTGCACCGGATACTTTCTTGGGCAGAACTGCTTCTGAAGCAGAGCAGTGATTAAGAAGCTGAACTTTCAATCCACGTCTGTTGCTTGGGCACGTGTGAGCATTACTTCTAACCTGTAGGATATGAAAAGGGATGCAATACATTTGGTAGGACAAATTGTAAAATTCGAGAGTTGAGCATAAACCTCAGAATTTTACTGTTAGTGTAGCAAAGGTCTCATGCAGACAGAAATATTTGACTTTACAGGTGATTTGCCAAAATAGTAAGGTATTTGTTTTCCTCTTTCCTGCAAATTAAGATATCTTTGAGATGTTTGTTACAGCTGTTAGAAACTTCTTACAGGGAAATGAAGAAAAATCTGTGCTGTGCATAAACCTAAGGAGAGTAGAAAGAGCAGAGAAAATCTTGCAATAGAGTAACCTGAACTCACTCACATCAAGAACGGAGGCTGATGGCAGATAGATAAAGGGAACAAAATCCAAAACAGAATTTGAAGTATCAGGTCGGCTTGGTTGTAACTATCTCTCCAGAGACTTTAGGCAAAAGTACTTGCTTTGAAAAACATTGGCAACATTTATGGACCTTGTCATAACAGTAAGTCACTTAACCACTTCCTGAATTGGTTTGGTAACAATTATCAATCTGTATTTGCAGCTACTCAGATAAAATAAAATAATGGAACTGGTAACTCTTTGCCCTGAAGAAGCGCACAGTACAGTACAGTGAATCAAAATGCAGGAGAAGGTCTGAGTAAGCATACAACTTAACAACTATTCATATGGCTAGAAATCTATATTGTAGGGAGCGAGGATGAAACACTTGCTATTGTCCTCTTAAAACAGAAAATTAATAGCTCTTCAAGCACAGAAGTTATGCTCTCATATATTAAACTCCCACTGCTTCATGGCTGTACTGTAGCTGTGGCAATAAGTAAAAATTTCTGCAAGAATAAGACTGCCTTTGGGCCTATGCTCATATCTTGCCATATAGATAATGTGGTTATTGTGCATTTATAGAACACTTACAAACTACAAAACACATTCTCTAAACACCAGTCGGGCAAGCAGCCTCTAAATAGGCAGCTCACAATGTCTAACCTTCATGCTAAGAGTGAGAAATACTTCTTGCAGTGTAGAAAGCCTTGTTAATTCCCATTCATACTACATCCCACGGGGATTTTCATGACAGAATTTTTTCTTCTTTCTCTCTGTGCTGCAGAGAGGCTAGAAAACCTCTGAATAGTAATCGCTGTCCAGTTGGTACAGCTGTAGCAGTGCTGGGGCACTTGTCATGGGACTGGGTTGGGGTTACAGAGTACCTTGCCCCATGGCTGGTGTGTAGTTGGATATTGTTTCACCTCATGAGCTAAATTCCCTTGCAAAAGTCCAGTGAAGAATGAAGGTGGGGGGTGGGGGGGAAAAGACAGGACAGGGCAAGACAAATATAGTTGAGTTGAGGCAACTGTAGCTAAGCCAGAAAGTAGTCTTGAGATTCATTCATGATTTATGTTCAAGTGGCTAAGGAGGTGAGTGTGGTCATGGGCCTGTGAAATGAGTTAGTGAATTAGCCATCTTCTCACCTACCCTTCCGTTCTGTGCCGAGGTAATTTTTAGCTTTGTGATGAAGATAATTGTTGAAGGGCGGCAAATAGTTGGTAGGACTTTGATCCAGAAATGCTCAAAGCTTCTCTGTAATGAGCTGATGAGAGCGTGGTACAGAGAGATGGCACAGGCGCTGCTTTCACTTTGTGATCTTTGTCACAGAAATCAGAGTTCTAGTTTTAGTTTTGGATGCATGAGCTGCTTGTTTAGAAATTAGATGGATGTTTGCATTTTCATCTTATGTTATGCAACAGGGTAAAATGAAAGAGCAAGAGCTATTTAGTCAGCCCTAGATTACCAGGCAGTGCTTTGCAGACTGTGTTTTGAAGAATGAGCTAAGTGCTACTATGTTACTACTGTCAGTTTACTTAATTTTAGATCTGAGAAAAGTGTGGTGCGAGGCAATGTTCCATAGCAATCAAAACAACAGTTATTACAAAAAGTAACAAGCAAGCAAAATGCAAAACAGAAACCCCTGTTGGAAGCATCTATCAATAGACCACACCAAGCCCAGCCTAAGCCTGAAGAAAAAACTAATTAGAACACACATTTTTCTTGAAGTCCCATGAACATATCCTTAGAGGTTCCCATGAGGTTTGGGAAAGCTGTTTTGTTATGAGTAACTAGAGGAAGTCTAGATTTTCAACACTGTTTTGGCCTATCAGGCAAGTAGGACCCTACCGTTAACCACCACCCAAAGTCATTCTGTCTATAACTTGCCCAGTGTGTTCCCATCCTGGTGTTCCTTGGAGTAAAACATAAGTGCAGAAACTCCATCCAAGGGGCTACAGAGATTTAAGTTTAAAAAATCACCACTGCTTCAACAAGCAGTATATGGAAGCTGGGGATGCATAACAGCTTGCAAAACTCATTTTTAGCTAAGAAGCCCTGCTGTGGGTTAGTTATTAATCTTATATCTATCCATTTGTGCCAGAAAACCCAGTGCTGTGTTGTTAGCTTCAGACAAAAGGTGTTTCGCTCCTGACAAGTTTTCTACCAGCTTCTGGTCATTGAAGTAGGAGAGTCCTTCTTGTTCTCCATGAGTGGGTTGCCTTGTCTCCAAATGAGGGGGGCTGTGTAAATAGGAAGACAGGAAGCAGCATTTAAGCTGGCTAGTCTTACTGCTTCTGAGATAAAGACAACAGGGAAAGGAAGGAGCTATGAAAAGATATTTTGGTGCTTAGGGTTTTGAGGGGTTTGGGTGTGTTGGTTTTTAAATAATCTTGGTGTGTTTCAGAGGAGGTAATCTCGGAATCCTTGCTGCCAATGGGACCGTTTACTACTTTGAATTGTATTGGAGCTGTATTTCCCAAGCCAGAGTAAGAAATGCAGTAATTTGGTTTTCAGTTGATGTAATCATTCTTAATGTGTTATTCATTGTGTCTCTATATTCTTTAGGTACAGAAGGTAGCAAAGTGAATTCACCAGCTGAGAAAAGGAAATACTCTTTTTGACTCAAACATTTGTTAGATCAGAAAAGCGTTTCCTATCCAATTATGTAGACATGTTGTAGGGAATTTTTCTTATCAGACATTCTCAGTGACAAGGAGGAACTGAGTCAAGGTGATAACAGCAAAACTATTATGACATTGCAGGTTCCCGAGCCAGGTCCTTTGGGGCAGGAGTCCTGGTGAAGCTTATGACTGAATGAATGTGATACCTCTCAGGTTTTAAAAAACTTGACAGTAATGATAGTATGGGAGAGGAAGTGAATTTAGCCAGAAAAGAGATTACAGATATGCAGAAAGAATATGTTTGAGAAAGCACTTCCTTTTCAAGCAGTCTGTGCAACCAGTACCTGTCATCATTGGAAGCATTTGATCTTCCTGCTCAGTGTATTCCATAAACTCTGCTCGCATACAGCTGGAGCATCTCTTTCTTCTGAAATTCTGTAGAACTTTGAAGCATTTGCCATGATTTTAAATTAATCACTTTCCACCCATAAAAGCCTAAATCAGGATAATATATGGTGAGGTAATATATAAAACTGGGAACCAAAGCTGGTATGTAATTATCACATGGGAGGTGTGTTTATGTCTGCCTGGGTGGTTGTTCCTGTGTGGCGATGTAGGATAGTAATCCTTCCTCTTTGCCTTTCATTAATTACTAATGAACTAAAGAAATTCATCACAACATTCTTTACAACTCTGAATTTAGAGACCTGTGCTCTGCAAAGAAAAAGGGTTGACAGTAGAGAGCCTGTTGACAAAGAACTGAAGTATGTATCAAAATTAAACAGTATCTCTCTTCAGGAATCAATGACACTTTAGAACTGAGGCATTCAGGCTGCAGAATTTTTACAAGCACGGGGAAAAAAAGTCTTAATTCTTTTAATAACTTGGTCATTTTTAATATGAACTGTATCTCAGTAAGAGTTAAAATCCCATATTCCTTGAAATCAATAAATATCTTTCTCATCATTTATTTCAGATAGTAGGCGGTACAAAGCTAACTTGTGATCAGTGTTGTATCTTAAAGTTATGTCCTGGTTTGAGATAAAACAGCACCAATTTTGTTCAGTAACTTTGCTTCTTAGCTGGGCCTCTTCTAACTACTGAAATTAACAGCATATTGTGCAGACAACATTCACTCTGAGTGATAAGACCAATGTTTATAGCTGATGCCCAGGCAGAGAGGCTCTTGCTTATACTTATTGCTGTAACAGCCAAGGCCAACCAACTTTGTTATTTGCCCCGTTGGAGGGTCGGAAGTGGAAAAGCGCAGTGGGGTCCCACCTGCGGGGAGGAGTGGACAGGACAGGTGACCCAAAACTGACCAACAGGGTATTCCATCCCGTCTGCCTCATGCTCAGTATAAAAGCTGAGGGATCAAAGGGGCAGCTCTCTCTTTCTTCAATGGCTGACGTCTGGGGAGGACTCTGTCTGTTTGTCTGCCTTTGGCCCCAATCCTGAATGCAGATCCGGAATCCATTTCCCGTCCATCACTAAGTCCAGCCTGGGACTTCCCCAGTGCCAGCTGGTGTCATGATTGTCACACTGGGAGCTTGATATGGTTTTATGTATACTTCATTATTTCCTTTTATTTTATTATTAATATTTCATTAAAGTAGTTTAGTTCCTTCTAAACTCCTACGTCTCTTTTTCCCTCCTCTGCCCCTCTCTTTGAAGCATCCCCAGTGGCTGATTTGGCTTAAACCACGACAAGTTATATGAAAAAGGATGCAGTTTATTTTTTAATTTTCTACAGATAGAAGAAATTTGTGAATGGTATTTCCAGTGTGATTGAAAAAAAGAAGCACACAATACATCCAAAGGTATAACAAATAGTGTTTGTCTAAAAAGTTGAGTAACATTGGTTTTATTCAATGTTTACCATGATTCTTTTTGAAAAAGTGACTCCATTGATTTTCCATGTGTATTATGGAACCTTGTCTGGAGAACAGATACTCTGAAAAGCTGATATGATCTGTGGTTCCAGTTGTAGTTTTCAGTTCAAAGACACCTTTTATTGTAGTAGTAATAAAGGTGAGGGAGCAAGCAGTTAAAAAGCAGGTTTTACTCCCTGCAGCTGGTAATCTGTCACAAATCCAAAAGTGATCAGCAGACCCTGATTAAAATTGCTGTGGGCCTTCTCGAAGGGATGGTATTGTCTATATGCTTTTTGTGGCAATTTTTTACAGTTCTTGGCCATGCCAGTTGAAAAACTGGAGGGTTGAGGGAGAATGGAGAGAGAGGTCAGCATTTTCACCAGCCTGGGTGACATGTAGACTGAAAGTTTCAGAAGTATTTTTAAAATCAGCTCTGTAAAATTATATAAACACCTAACTGCATTTTTAGCCATCTAAACATTCCTGAAAATCTTGCTCTGAATCATGTCGTTTTACTTCCAGTAAGTTTTATACCTCTTTTCTAACTCTGTAATGTTCCATTACACTCATAAAAACTTTAGCTTTTCAGACATGATTCCTCATCTTCCTGACTGTTGCTAAATTAAGCTCAATTCAACAAGTGTCAGTAGCCTTGTGAGGGAAAGACGGCAAAGCGGTGGCACCAGGACAATCTCTGATAGGCAAAGCATTTGCCTACAAATGCAAGCAGGGTTGTGTGAGGTAAATAAGGGTGTAAACGAATTAGTGGTGGTGGAGAAAAGGAAGAGCAAAGAGGTAGGCTGCAAAGATAACAGAAAACAGTGGAAAGGGCCAGAAGAAGAGCACTGCGTCACTGTACTATACTTTTCCTCACCAAATATCTTCAAGAGTAATGTGGAAGTGTTTTGTAAACACCTTTTGCCCCACAACAGCGTTTTCCACATGGCCTCTCCTTTGTCATTCCTGCATTTTTGCACAGCCTTCCTCCAGTGAATTTGAAATGCTGGTTGCTAACAGGATGCTACTGATACTAGTAGGTATACTTGTTCAAATCTACTCTCAGGGTATGTTTTGCCCTTACAGTTCCTTTGGGCATTTAGGGAGGTAGGATGTATGTTGTTTTCAGCTGCCAAGCGCAGTGCAACTGGCCTGATCAAAAACCTGGTGAAATCAATGGGAATAATTTTATACACCCTGGATGAAGTGTGAACTCATGTTTGCTTAAAAACAAGAGATATCTTTGCTCAATCTGTAATAAACTAAAAAGAAGTGCTCAGGAAAGAAAATAGGAGGATGGTAGTATTGACTCTTCTACTGCTATTGCTCGAGCCAAACTATGACACTATTCATTGGCTTTGCCTCAAGCATGTCTTCCAAAAATTAGTTGTTAGTTTAATAAAGCAGATGCTTTCTAGTAACTGGAGAACTGAGGTGGGAAGTTTATGTGTAACAGCACAAAGCAAATGCACCAGGCCATGTCCATGAAGACCCACGGCTGGGTCTGCAATTATTTCTACGTTTATTGACTCTACGCAGTATCCTGTGAATATGGCTTCCAAACCTGTGCTTTCTTTTGCTGACAGGTTGGGTGACCCCAGACAACACATTTGCATACTTTTGGCACTGTGGTTAGTCTATGTGATGGTAATTAGCACATCCCCACACTTACTGCGTGCATGGGATCTTTGGTTCATAATCTTGGATCTGTCACCAATACTCAGCTTACTTAGGAGTGAAAGTAAACTTTGGATTTCAAATGTTAGGAGGGTTGTGTTTCAATAATGCTTTTGCAGTGTATTGCTAATAAAAACTTCCACTTAAGATGTAGATGCAAAGGCATTTTACACGTTTTTCTACGTCTGTATTTACAACCAAGTATTGAGTTCGCTTGTAAGGACGCACTACACATAGAAAGAAAAAGCTTAACACCAGTGATTTGAATCCCAGAGGAGCCTTTTGTGAGTAATCATGCATACTGGATCCATTAAATGACAACAAGCTATCATGTACCTGTATGAAAGTGATATTACAGGGTATTTCTGACAGTATTCTTTTTTCTTTCTGTTTTTAAAAGGATTTACTGTGTGAGACCAACTCCAGAAAATTTTGTAGGACAATGAAGTCTTCTGAGGGAAGCTCTGGGAATTGTCTGGCATTCCTGAGTGATTGCTGACTCAGATTTCCATCTTAAGCTTTCATCCATCATGTAGTACAGAGCAATCTGTCTGCCTGTTCACAGGATACAAATATGTGAAAGTACAGAGATAATGATAGCAGGACAGTTATGTAGCTATCACTTTTAAAACTGGTGGAAATCTACTGTAAAATAGATGTTAAACCTAATTATTTACAAGCTATAATATGCTATTGAAAACCAGGGGTTTTTGTTGATTTAGTACAAACCAGATTTTAAATTAGCATTTCAGACCAAATTCTAGCTAGGTATATAAATATATATGTGTATATACGTAGTGTTATCATATATCAGTAATATTCTTTATCTCATTTTTTTAATTAACAGTTATTAGAAGTTCTTACATAAGTCAAGTTTAGCCTTCATATAAGGATATATAATGTTGTTGATTTAGTGCCTGCTCTTCCAGATGAATATATGCATTTGATTAACATAATTTTGTGAGATGGTATAATTGGCTTATCTTTTAATATGTTTATCTCTTTATACTACTTTCATGTGTGTTAAAACAGGTTGGATTGAGTGCCACAAACTGTGGGGTTCTGGAGAAGGAGTTACCTTTTTTTTTTTTTTTTAAAGCATTTCAAGTTGGTTGCAGGAAAGGGTGCATCATGATTAAAAAGAAAAATCTTAACTAGTCTGTTGGGATGATTAATAAAAATACTTAATTTGATCCTTAAAGGGGAGTTTTCAAAGCAGAACGTCTCTGAACTGGGCAAGAAGGAATGGGAAGGAGATAACAAAGAGAGATTGGCGGACTAGAAAAAAAAAAACACCTTTCTGAAGGCATAGGAAAACTTCAGCTAGCCTGGAAAATACAGTTTTGTTTATAATAAAAAGAAATATTCAGGAATGTAGTGTTTACTGTCTATAGTAAAGTTGAAGCTTACAAATAAAAATAAAGTATACTCCAATTTAGAAAGAGTAATTTGCTCCTATAACCAGCAAGCTTGATTATTCTTACCAACAAAGTAGTTTACAGCAGGCCTAGAATATACTTTTGAAGTTACAACCTTTAAGCTTGCTACTACTTTATTGACTGTAGTTAGCCTGAAAGAAATACTTCATCTTTTTATATTAAAGCATTTCTTTGCCAAATTGAATTCTCCCATGGTAAAACAGGATGATGTAATTTTCTGGGTGGGTAACAATACTACCATACTCAGTTAATAAGTGGATTTGAGGGAAGGAGTGTTACTATGGGAAAAGCTGCCAAAGAAATATAAGGAAATGTATGGAATACAAACATAGTACTGGGGAGAACAGTACTAATTTTAGTGAGCTAAATAAATAAATTTATTTTAGAGATTATAGAAGGAATATGGATATCTTCCATGTTTGCAAAGGCAGAGAACACAAAAAGCCACGTCTTAGGGCTGCTTCAGCTTCTCAACGAGTAGGTGAATATCTCTATGACTACCATGCAACAGACCTTATTTCCGAAAAATGTATGCTTAAGCTTTAGAATGTATGCTTAAGCTTTAGATGTGTTTAAAGAATTGTCAAAGCATTTTCCTGACTTTACTCTCTTTTTACCTCATCCTTTCCTCTTGCCCACATGCACATACCTACAGCTGAATATATGGTGTAAGCTTTAAGTGGAGCAGGCCCTTGTGATAAGCTACAGGACTTTATGGTGTTCCACAGCTCACAGTGGAAATACTCAAGCTGTGAACTGGAAATCTATTAGCAGTAAATACTTATTGTCATAGCATTATTACACATAATTCTGAACTATACTTGACTACAGAAAACTTATTATTGCCATACCAATCTTTGTGTTGTGAGACTGGGGTTTGAGGAAGAAAAGCACTTTTAAAATAATTGTTCCCTCATATATTATTTTCTCCTTAGTTATTTGGTTGGTTTTCCTTCTGTTTCAGTTTTATTCTTTATCAGTCATGCGTTTTGTATTTGGAGAATTTCTCCTTAATGGACTTTCGATTTCTCCCTGAGAAAGAGGAAAAACTTGCACATGTTGAAAAAGAAGCCAATGAGGGAAGTAAGATGTGGCACTCAGTTTTCTAATAACTTATCAGACAATAGGGACAGAGCATTTTTTTGAACTCCCAAGGTGGGGGGGCAAGGATTCTTACAAACTGCTTTGGACATCATAGATGGCTTATCCATGGGGAACTGGCAAGGCAGTCCTGAATTACCACTATAGGGATTTGGATGTGTAGATGTGAAGGGTGGTAATCAAGTATTTGCAGGTTTGTAGCTGTTTATTTTGCCAGTTTTCAGAACTTGTGACTCAAAGTGCAGAGAAAAGAATCACAGAAATAACCAGAATGGGGCTTTTCTTCCCCTTGGGCCATGTGTATTCCTAGTTTGAAGTTAGAAGGCTAGAAATAGATTGTCAAAGGCATTACGGGAATTTAGCACAGTTTTAAAGGATTGTCTATTTTTATGGCTGAGAAACTTGAACTAATACTTAGAAGCGACACTAATATATCATGCAAAACTTCTGGCATTAGATTTATACTTTCTTGTAGTTCTTGAACTTTAAAGATGTCACGATTAAGACATGGTAAAACAAAACAATTGTCATATGCAAAACAGGTTTCACTATGTGATAAACATGCACCTCAGGAAGTCTAAACAGACCCTGAAAATAAGTTGTTACTCACAAAAGCACAACACAACTATAAAGCAGATAAGGTGAATATATTGCTTCTGAAGCTCTGAAAGATAAAAGTGTTTGGGTCAGCTGCCTCTAATTCCTTCACCATAGATGCAAACTTCCAATACGAAGTGGCCAGCATATTAGACCAAAGAAATTACTCATGAAATTTGCTCAGTAAGCAGTTTCTAAATGTCAGTTCCTTGTGTAATTTGATAAACTTGCAGAGGTGGGAGTCTGTTGAACTGTGCAGTCATTAAAGGTGTCATAATAGGCTTGATACTTGAGTTTTGTGTTTTCCAGTTTCCTAACTTAAAATGACCTGGTGCAGACTGCTACGTTCCTCTTTTCTTGCTGCATTTCATACAGCTTTTATGGCTTTATTCTGTCATAGGAGAAAACTTTTTGCTAGTATTTAAGAACACTTCATTTCAAACTGTGTCAGGTGGCTGTAACAACTCTGAAATGAGTTCACTTTCTCAATCAAGTGCTCAGTCATGCAGCTTCTGTGAAAGCTTAAGTTGCTTGCATTCAGGCTGCCTTTTCCGAATGATGAACAGCTGTCAAGCCAATGCCAGGCTTGGCGATCTTTAAAGACACATGGCTGCATTCTGTCATTGGATACAGTTTTGACAGGGATTGGACAAACCTGCATAGGAGGTAGGAATCGATATCACCTTCTTTCCCCAACTTTTCTGCTCTCTCAAAAGTGTCATGAGCATTACTGCTCTGGATTGATATTAACAGAACAATCTAAACTATGCAAAATAAACATTTATAAAGATTTAGCATTTGCAGAGGGGCTTCCTAAAGCAGACTACATATCAATCACCACAGAAGGTATAAGGCTGAATCACAGCACAACTTACCTATTATATAGAATGAGCATATACTTTTCCAGGCAAATATAACTCTGGTCACTTCAATTCCTTCAGGGATTAGGTTTTAAATATGCAAACTGACATGTTTGCATTTACAAAAATTCCAATTTCAAATGCAAACATGCGTGAAATAAGATCTGAAGTTGATATGTCACAGCACTGACAATAGTACTGAAATGAGTTACCTGCATGAATCTCTGTCAGCTAATTCTTACTCTGTTCCTTTCAAGATAAACTCCCGTTAACTTCCAAGGAAACTGTAATCATGATGAGCCCACAAGGCATATGTAGATTTGCAAGCTATTGCAGTCTGGATCTCGGGTCATCAGGAGGGTGTCTCTAGGCCAGTACCTTGTGCCAGCAAAGGGTTTGGTACAGTTTATTCCTACTTGGGAGAAAGGGAAGGGGAACAGTGCTGATCAAGTCTCAAAAGGCAGAACTTTCTGTGAACATAAGGCGGAGCAATGATGTATCGTCAGTATGGAACAAAAAGTAATTGTATTTCACAAAATGCATCAATTTCAGTGATGTGTGTTCTGAAAGCTAAATTAATTGTTCAACACACCATTTCAGGGATCTAGAAAGATACAGAATTTTGAGTGGTGATCCATATTTGTCACTGGTTTTCTGTAACTGTGTGAACTATGTTGATCGTTGATGTAGCAGTGCTCCTAAGATCCAGCTGTTCCTTCCACTCAGCAGCATCAAGTAACTAAAACCAGACAGCCTGAAGAATCAAATTACACTGCTAGTGTCAATGAGCAGTGAGAAGCACAGAAAGAACCATACATGGGTCAATGTTCAAGGTCCCTGAAGTACGCTCTCAGAAAGCAACCAGATTACCAAATGAAACAGGGCACAACCATCACTGCAAAAAAAAAGTGTACATCTTTGGAAGCCTTTTCAACAACTACTGGTCAGGCACCATCTAAATAGCCTGGTGAGGAAATGCAAGCAAAACTTGGGTACCACTATGAGCAACTATCTATAAATTCATCTGTACGACTGTCCCAGTGGCTGTAGAAGATTAATGCAGTTCTGCTTATGGAAGAGTAGAATATGCTGAGTACAAAATGTGATATATCACCATCTGAATGCCTCCATTCATAGGCCAAATGATTGTGAAAAGTTGACAAAGCAAAAGACAAAATGAAATAATGACATCAGCTCACTTTCTTCCAGGTGACCATGACACAAAAGGATTATCTTCCCTTTACACTAGGCAAGTTCAGTTTCTGGTCTGTGTCACTTACTGTATAGAAACAATCTGCATGAGGAAAATATACCTGTATGGGGAGAATAGCAGTTGTTTTAATTGTAGAACTAAGGTTCCTAGCAAAGTAAGTGTCCTCAGTTTACTGGAAAATAGTTGTTTCAGGTTCTAGAGAGAGTCTGTGTTTAAAAATGGTCTGGTCCACTTTCCTAAAATAACCAGTTTATGATATAAACTACAAACGCGCCATACATACATGATTTAAAATCAGCCTATCTGTTTTTCGTGCACTAGACCAAAAACGTGAGGAGAGGATGCTCAGTTAGGTGTAACTCCTTTACTTGTTCTACTCTACTGCATATTAGCAAACACTTGGCAGAGGCAGTTTAATACAAGTAGCTGAGTATCAAGTAGAAATGGCTACAAGATGCTCTTTGTTTTTGTGATTATTATTAATTAATACTGTTAATGAGAGTTTCAGATGGGATAGAAAAAAATAATGGCTCGATGGTTACATTAGCATGGCATTAAAAATGCGTCTAAACCAGGACAATTCATTCCTATGGAAAAAGTAGTGAAATTCAACAGATTTAATTAGAGATTTAAATAATGTAGATGATGTTTAGATAAAGTTTTTGCAAAAGATTTCTTGGGTAAAAAACAGATGTGGCCATACTGTACCAACACTGATAGTTATTTCTGGGAGCATGTGATTGTCCCCACCCAGTTAGCTTTTTTCCCTTCAGGACACACTGTGGGTGGGGGGAAATGTCTTCCTGCTGTTATTGTGTATTACACCTGTTTACTTGGATGGGGTGTTTTGGAGCCTTACTTGAGGTCCAGGGTTATTCGCAATGTAAACACGAATAAGGTTGATAAATTAACCTGGCTCATTAAGTTCCATTAAAATGAATTTAAAACCTAGAAGAAAAATTCAAAAGGTTTGACCTTACTATGGCAACCATACATAAAACCAGTCAGAATACAGCTGGAGAGAGAGCATTACATGACCAGACCCATCTCATTTGTCTGGAGAAAAAGTAAAGCCTGGAGAAAACAGAGGTCACATTAGTACTACTTAAGAAATTCTATGTTACTCTTTTGCAATTCTGTAAAAATAACCATATTGTGGTGGCACTTTTTCCTCAGGAATTACTCAGATTTGCAGTTGCATCTTACCACAGGCTGACTGCTAACAGGGAACTAGGACCTGAATCATTATCTGGCTCGGTTCTTTAGTTGTCAAGTTGTTGTAAAATATGTTAGAAATTCAGTTGAGATATATACTATGTGTGGGCTATATTTCTCTAAATGTAGTTATTAAAGTTTGATGTAAATTACATCTGGATGCTACTACTTTTCATCCATCTGCATTCATTCTCATTTGATATGCAGAGAAACGTGTTTCCAAATTGCCTGTTTCTCAGTGCTGTTTCAATAACTATAATCTCTGCGACAAGGAATCCATATTCCTAAATACCGTATAACACCTGTAAGACAACTTTGGAAGTTAAAAAAAAAAATAAATACAAGGTTTTCCTAAACAGTCTTGAAGAGGTTATGAAATTCCTCAGTTTATCAGCAGAGGTTGTCTCCTTTTACATACTTCGGTCAGTTGTGCCTCTCTTAGAGCGTGAAGGAAGGATGTTTTTTTGAGAGGCAGTGGAACGGCAAGATGTTTCTTCACATGGTGAAATAATCTATAAAGGCATTTAGAAGGGGGCAGAAGTGCAACATCCGGCTGGCAAACAGAAAATTCTCAAGCTGAAGAATCTGACAGCTGTCAAAGTTGATGGCTGTGAGAGTTACTTGTGACATGAATGACTCAGGTGAGGTTCTACCCCACAAATAACTGCATCAACTTCCCTCAGTTGCATCTTTTCTATCAATTGACTAAAACTTTTATGAATGTGTTCCTGAAAAGATATAGATGGAGAAACATCACAGCTGGTCAATGTCATCAACCTACATTTTTGCATATGTGTAACATAATTGGCTTTTACAAATGTTAATAGTATTCTCTACAGTTCTGTTCAGCTGTAGGCAGGTGGCAGAATGGCCCCAGGAAAAGTGTTAAAATCAAGCCAAAAGAAAAAAATATTTTACTGTTTTCAGCACCACTACGGCAACTTACATTTCTGGACGCAGCAATATGTAGTTTTGAATGGACAATAAACAACACTTACTTCCTGCAGCTTCTGAGAATAGACTAAAACATGTACAACTGTGTACTGAGGGAGAGAGCACAGCCACAGAGATTTTTATAGCTGCTTTTCTGGTAGTTGCAGTAGTTTGGCAAGAAGCACCAATGACAAATAAATCCATTCTCTGTAAGATATACTGTAAATAGTCAAATATCAAAAGAACAAAACCTTTTTTTTTTATTATTCCATTAGTGCAACAACAGCATGTTTAATTAACTCCTTGAAATGTGATCTTTTGGCTATTAATCTTCTCCAGAATCCTCTTTGTTGATCCCTCTTTGCTGTTCTTCTGACCTCATTACAAGGGCTGTCACAAGGATTGTTCTGAATATTAACTGTTACTTGGAGAAAAATGGAAGCCAAAGAAAATTATGGATTTTATTACCGAGAAAACTTCATCTCTTCAGCAAAGCAGCCTGAAATATTTGGATTGCCGGAAATACTTTTGAATTGGCTGACTCAAGTTTGACTAATATTAGCAAACGAGCCATTGCCAATCCTGTATTTTAATTCACAGATTTCTCATGAAGAGGTCACCTTTTGCTCTATCTGACTGTCAGTGAAGTATTACCCTGAGAAGATGTACGTGTTAAGATGTATCCAATGGTGTATGTCTAATGGTATTTATCCTGTGTCCCTAATTGACTGAGCATGTCTCGCATGATTAGATAGATCAGCTTAACTGAAACCCCATTCTCCCTCTTTTTCAGAGTGACAAGCATCTTGAATCGGTGAATTTGTTTTAGACCAGTAGTTCAGGTGTTAGACTCCTGCTGGCATTTCATGGGGTAATAACTGAGGGAAAATATCAGTCCAGAATATGATGTTGCCTAGAATTAACATAATGCTAAACTGCTGGTCTCAGGAGGACTTTGTTAGCATTGCCATGTTGCAGCACGTCAGAGGACAAAATCTAAACAGAGATTTGCCATGGGCAACAAATCTACAGAGCCTGAGAGGAGGTGCCCATCTAGGGACCCAAGAGGAAGGATGTGGTGGTCTGTGACAGCCACAGAAGCTAGTTATGGTGCTTCTGTTCAGCTCTGCTCGCTGAGTCATGGAGATCTGCCTTGTGCCACTAATTTTAATCCAGAAGAAAATGTGCCCAAGTTCACCAGTTTGGGAAAACACAGTGTGGCACCAGCCCTGAGCAAAAGGCATGTATGAGACCTGACTAATAGAATGGTACAGAAGGCAGAATGCCAAAGATACCTGTCAGGACAAAGTTTACAGGTAGAGATAGTATCTCCAGTTAATTCAGCGGGTTCAGCGGGTGGGGGGGGGGGGG
>VZSZ01011133.1:221251-239877 GCA_013398815.1 Ibidorhyncha struthersii | reverse complement strand
TAGACAGCTTTGGACACGTTTGTATACAATCACATTTATACCTGGAAATTTCTCTGATTTTTCCAGCTACCAATAAAAACTGCTAACACCTTAATCCCTGTCTATAGCAAAATACTGCTAAAAATATCTTGCACTTATTTAGAAATATTAATGTCTGTCTTTCCAATGGGGGCTTTAAGTGCCAGAAAATACGACTTACTTGGCTGTAAGTGATCACCACCTAGACCCCTCAGGAAATATTGTGGATTCAGCCAGAGACACACAGACAGTTTCTTGCATTGATGAAATAACCTTTAATCAAAATTATCCCAAAATACTTCCCAAGCTATATTAAATATATGGTGACTATATAGTGAATGTATAGGACTGAAAAGCAGGGGAATGAAGGGGAGTAAAATATACGTTTTCTTAAGGATTGATGTAGCAAGCAAAGAAGTAATAGAAGATATTAACTATAATGGGATCTTGTTAGTGTTGTATTAAATGTAGTTAACGTTTAAAATGAGATCTTTTTTCCCACATTGGCTAGTAAATAACTTCTATGAAAATCTTGATGAGATGCAAATAGTTACACATAGCATGGGAAGTAGTAGAAAATAACAAATACTGTGGTTTACTCAGGGATACCAACTTTTAGTTAAAGAATTTACTGGCGCTTAATGCCTGAATGCTTTAAGGGCTTACTTAGAGTTTTATCTCATTAGTTCCTGATGGCCAAGTAACTCTTTTTCATATTAATTTATTTCCTCTAAATTATACTCATTTATAACCTGAACTCAAGGGTTGCTTTCCTATGTCTCTGACAAAAGCAGTTTGTTAAGGTGAGGTCCTATCAGGCCTGTTACTATTGTTCAAATAGCATGTAAGACCTGTAATAAAATGCGAAGTAAACCACTCACCATTTCAGTTGTATCTTTCAGTGAAACAGGAGCCCTGGCTTATCTCCTCTTTCAAATAAATTAAAGATGGGCCACCTGTCGTGGCAGTGGAGAGTTTTACCTAAACCCAAAGCGGCTTACTCTTTTAGAATGAAAGATATTTAAGGCTGGCTTGAAAAGCTGGCTGCTTGCTTTCTTCAGAGAGAAAACTGAAACCAAGAATTCATATGCTCCCTTTTCTAACAAGTTGCCTAGTATAATTTAAATTGCTTTGAATACTTACACCTGATGGTCCCTTTTCCCCCCCCCTAAGTCTTCCTTACCAAAAATCAGTTGTCAGCTTTGAGAAATGAGGCGCTTGACACTTTTTTATTGTATTTTTTGTCTTGTATTTACACTGTGTCTTTTTTTATATTGTTTACTCCAGAAAGGCTATATAATCACTAAATTGGGTTATGGCTTCATTTTATTCAAAAAAAGAGGAAAAAAAGAGTTATTGAAAGCACAACTACTAAAATTATTTTTTCTCACTTTAAAAGGAGAAATGTTTTAAAATACCCTCAATTGTAGTTTGCAGGAGTCCTTTCAATGAATACTTCAGTCTGCTGCAGAGGAGCAAGTAGCTAACTACTATTTTTCTATAGGCTTCTTGGCCTTTGGACCTAATGTAGTCAAAGGTCTCTAGGTAATGATGAAAAAGTCAGAAGAAAGGAGGTGGGAGTCTTCGACTGGAAGCAGTCCTTTTGCTAGGTTAATATATTTGCCGAGCTACTAGTTTCCTCTTAATACCATGATCTTGTATGAAAATGTTGTAATAATACATGTTTTGTGATTACAGGAAGAAAGCAGTTAAATGCTGTGCAACTGTCTAAAGGATAGAAAGGAACCGTGCTGTGGCATACAGAAAGTAAGATATATTTATAACTTAATTTAGAGGGAATCAGGAGACACAGAAAGGAAATTTCAAAAGAAATTCATATTCCACATGCAGATGAAATGAGAAAGTTTAAAATATTTGAGAAGAGAAAAAAGGGAGGGAAGATTGTCATCATATTTCAATTTTTGTTAGCCAGGTGGTTGGAAGGCTCATTTGATATATGGAGACACAAGAGTTCAAATTCCTGCTACGCCATTCTCCCACTTTGGAGGACATCTACCATCCCCAGAAAATTGTTTTCAGTTTTCTCAGGAGGGTTGCTCTAATTTGCCAAGTCCGTAAACTTTTGAGCTTACCAAAGAGGTGGGCAGATCCAAATAAGAATGTGGACTTTTCCAAGGCAGTAGAAGCCCTCTGCAGGCAAAGCAGTGGCTGGTGCTCAGGAAGTGAGAAAATGTGTATGCACCACACAGGGAAAATGTTGGTTGTGATAGAGCAATGGAAGTAGTGTGATTTTTGAATTCCTGAGGATACAATCGGATATAAAACCCAGAACTGGAGAAGAATGAAAAAAGGAGGCATTTCTTATTATTCTTTGAAGTTTGGTGAAAAAGATCTGAGTGTATTTTAAATTTTTTCCTTTATGAGGAAGCCCCAGTGTTCCCATGCAAGCAAAAAGAGTTCAGTGGCTTAAAAGGAGGCTGTAAAAAGTAATAGCGCAACAGTCATGAAGATGGGATCAATTACATAAAGTAAGATACTCCAGTGGCCTTAGCCCAGTGTATCACCCCAACTCTGTATCTGATCAGAATGCTTCACTTAAAATTATATGAATTCAAAGGAAGAATACCCAGGGCTTGGTGAAGGGTCCAGGTGTTTGTGGTCTTGAAATTTGCCATTCTGCAAGCCTAAACCCACATAGTTATGTGGCTGGAAGGCAAGTAAAAGGCCCACAGAGTTTGCTGATGCTGGTCTCATCTCCAGTTTACAGCAGCATACTGTGGTGAAAGCCAGTGAGGCCATACCACTGCTATGCTAACAAGTTTGGAAGATCTCTTTCCAAATTAAGGAATATCTTGTCCT
Organism: Ibidorhyncha struthersii; assembly: GCA_013398815.1. Taxonomy (NCBI): domain Eukaryota; kingdom Metazoa; phylum Chordata; class Aves; order Charadriiformes; family Charadriidae; genus Ibidorhyncha; species Ibidorhyncha struthersii. The sequence continues at coordinate 237,039 of VZSZ01011133.1, read as the reverse complement.
ACTGCTAAATAGAGCATTTGGATATCTCTTGTAGTAATCCCAGTCACATAAAAGTGATCAAAATTTCCTCAGCCTGATGACTTTGTAGTTCCTACATACAGAGCCAGCTAAAAAAAAAAGAGTGCTTTGTCACTGCAAGGCTAATTTTTCATTCTTTGGGAAAGTTCAGTGTACTTGAGATTTTGCAGGTAAAATATGGCAAGATTTTTAAGATAAACAATATACCTACTCTCTTTTCTTTTTTTTTTTTTTTTTTTTTTTTTTTTTTTTTTTTTTTGTTATTTCTTTGTTTTTACTTGGAAGGAATATTTGCCTGTACCTAGAAACAAGTTTCACCATGGCCAATAAATTTCCTAATTCTCTGTTAAAGAATATTTGCATTAAGAAATACCTGGAACCAGTTACTTCTTTAAACAGGTATTCAGAGTCAAAGTCTAAATCACTGTTAACCTTTGTAACAAATTCTTACATCTGATGGCTGTTTGATGGTCTCGCAATGCTGCTTAAAACTCTTTCAAACCATCTAGTTTCAGAATGCAAAACTTGTCTGCTTTTGTACTAAATATTTTACAAACGTCAGCCAAAATTATTTTTACAAACTATCAAAGCAGCTTTTTAAATGGTTGATTCTGATCTGGTGTAAGCAGTGTAAGAGTTCTATCCTTGTCACTCTAATGTGAACACATGCAGCATGTGATAGTCTTCTGCTTCTTACAAACAAACAAATAGATCTGAAGAAAACAGTATAAACTGGATATAAGTAAGGGGACCTGAGTGGGAGGAGAAATCAACAAAGTGCAAAAATTAAGAACTAGCATGCATATTTAATGAATTAAAAATTGTTCACCACAAAAAGTCGTGAGAATATCCTGAAGGTCCAACAGTCTTTAAACTTAAATGGCAATGAGACTATTCATCTTATTTTGAGGTAGCACTGCTACAAACTGTAGTTTAGATCTTATGCTATTTTTTATAATGAGAGAAGCATTACCTTGGGGGAAAATGTAAATAAAACTATGAATTTGTATGTTAATTATATGAGTTTATTATTGCACATTGAAAAAGAGTCTGCTGCCTAGTGCCTCAAGATAAAATCTAACAAAGTAGTAGTATGTCTTTTTAAATAGTAGGATTTTTGTGACCATAATGTGGACTAGACTTATGCAGGCAGAGTTAGCTTTGTGGTGCTTACTGTTTTTTTTTTCTTCTCAGCCAGACTACTTAATTTGCAGAGCGTGCTGTAAAGTGCATGTTTCCCTTTCAATAATGTATGAAGCTTGGATGCTTTCCAGCTTAGGAAATTTGTCATGTATAGCTGATACCCATTAATCACTACTGGTCAAAAGTTCACCCTCTAAAAACTAACCTTAAAAAAAAAAAAAAAAAAAAAAAGGCTGTGGAAGGAAAAGTTATTGGTGTGCTCCCAGAAAGCTACATGAGATGTTAGGCTGTGAAGAAGGAATGGCCATAATGTATAGGTCCAAAGGGTCAGAGGGAAAAGACATGAAGTATCACTGTGATTTCAAGTAGAATCTAAAACAACTTCAAATGTGAGAGAAAAATTAGTCAAACCTACATCACCAGGGAGGAAGGAAGGGAGGCAGGGGTGAGAAAGACATAAAATGTTTTAAAGTAAGAAAATAGGTGTAACGCATTTTCTGCAAGGCATCAAGGGACCAGGTAAACAGTAAGAGACTAGCATGGAATAACTTCAGACCCTCAGCTACCCTTTTGGAATAGCAATTCAGGTAAACATGAATGAGAACCAGATGTCAAACAAATCCCTTGAAATTATGGTCACTGACAATTACTCACAAGAAGCTGTAAATCTGCTATCAGGAAATGACATTTATGGGAGGTAGTACAGTGTCATTCCTTCATGCAAGGCTGTAATTTTTAGTTTGAGACTCTTGAAGGGTGAGAGGAAATAAAGAAGAAAAACAAAAACCAAACACCTTAAAATTCAGGTGTTTTGCATTGTCTGGTGCAATTGACAAACTGACTGTTTCAGGAGCAGAGATGTCTCTTCAGTTAGTTTTTAGTTGCAAGGCAGCCAAATTCTTATTTTGTGAAACCTGTTATTGTTTTTAGTTTCACAAGAATAACCATAAGGATTTGAATTTAATTTTGTCCAAGTCATCCAAAAAAATCTTGTTTCCTTTCTAGTTTTCATGTTTGAATTTTTCAAACACAACCCTGAAGCATCAGATGTCCTGTTGCCACTTGAGCAGACAGGATATTTAGGGGAACTATTTCATAGTATAAGAGCTGCATTTGTAACAGCTGAAGAACTACTGCCCTACTCATAGCTATTTTTATCTATGAAGTAAATTACTACTGTGGGAGGACCACAATTAATTCAGAGGACTAGGAAGTTGAATGCAAAAATATCTGAATCAATAAGATTAATAAGAAGTAATATAAAATGTAATTTTTCTCTACTGTTCCAAAATTGTTGCTCATCTTTTCTCCTGTTCTCTATATTTGCACCGTTGCAAAGGATTAGGATTGCTTGTTTGAAAGAGGAAGAGGGGAAAAGAGAAGAGGAAGTCTTTCCAGGCCTGTGGGGCATTACCAGATAACCTGCATGTTGTGGGTGACAACTGTTTAATTATTTAATCAGAACACATTATTTCCTGGATCACACTTGACTTGATTGGCATTTTGAATCTTCCCCTGAGCGGAACACACAATTTTAAAGTGGGTTTGTTCTCTCTCACTCTTATCTTAAAAATAACTAAAAGCTAAATGTTGGATATTATAATATTTTGTATATTGAACAAAAGTTTTTGTGCATAATGAAGGAAGGGCTCCAAGAGGTGCATATCTGGTTACCTGATGAATATTCAGGAAAATATTCAAAAAGAATTTAAAAAAGAAATGTCAAGTGATTGTAGATTATCTGAACTGCAGTTTTGCTCAGAAATAATACGTACCCTTATTCGCTTCTACGTTCTCGTTTGGAACGCTAAACTGTTGGAAAAGTATGTTCTCTCTCCACCCTCCAAGTAATATTTGTATTCAACTGTAGAACAGTATCTAGCAACACTGGTACAAAACTTTGGTTGGTTGAATTACCTGACTTTTATTTTGATCCCAAATATGTTACTCATATGTGTGTCTCATATATACTTTTATTTTGAAATAATTAGCACTTTATTAAGCTATTTTAACTGAAGCACCAAAGCTCCAGCTGAAATGAACATATTCCTTAAAGAAATCCAGGCTCTGACAGTCCAAACCCAAGCATCTTTACAAAATTGTATAGTCCAGGGGTGTTGCTAACACCTTCCTATGATCATTGCCAGTGTGTATCTGCCACTCATTGATCCAGACTCTCCAGATAATTCTCTGCAGGTTCTCTACAATTATCAGTTACCCTCAGGGCAACAGACCTGAAAGTAGGCAGTGAGCTTTGGTTCCTCACAGCTTTCTGCTCAACATCTTTTTCTTTTCAGTCACAATGTTGGTGGTGTTGCAATGCAGCATAGAGGCAAAAGGTGTCCTCTGCAGCAGCAAAATCTAAACTCATGTGTGTTAGTATAAAATTCCATGTCCGCAGGGTTTAAATTTAATCCTTTCTTCCACCTAGGTGTTTACTAGGCCATACCTTTTGCATAGGCTATTCTTTCCTAACTTGGAGCCCTTCTTAGAGGCTGCCAACTGTAAGATAACAACACAACCTAGAAAAAACAATCCAAGCTCCAGCTGAAGATTATTCTAACTCTTGATTTTTCTGGATTTGTGGGTGGGAATTTACAAAAAACGTTTATTTCATTTGTTTTCTGGGGTTTTTTTGCGTAATTTTATTCTATTAGTCATGGCAGATTATTATGCCGGGGAAGCATGGGGGAAGGTTCTCTGAGACAGTGCTGAAATCTCAAAGGCCTTTATGACTTCTTGAGCATGTGAGAGAGGAAGATCAGTGTACCTGCAGCACATTGATTTCTTTCTCAGTCTTTACTAGTAAGGCATTCAAACTAACAAATACTTGTACTGACCCCTTGGTCACCAGGTTCACTCTCCACACTAGCTTTTAAAGCTCCTGAAACAAGAGGCAGGTCTCCCAGTACACTTTTAGAGGTTTATCTTTTTGCAAATCACTGTAACTGTGAGAGAATGCGTGTACATTAATTTCTTCCTTTTGAGTGCTGTTAGGACTGTGTTCATGTATTATGCTCTGGTTTAATAGTAAGGCTCACTGTCAACAGTTTTCTTATTAAATTATTGTGTGGGTTATTGTTTTTCTGCACCAGTGCTTCCATTTCCTCACTGCAAAAATCGATACTCATGTCTGTTGGCTGAGGAGACTTTGCAAGCTACTCGTGGCCCATAACAAATGAAAAAAAACACGTGTGTCTGTGCATGTGCACACAATTGTCTATTTGCACTCAGGAAGGAAGACAGTGGAAACGGAAGCAGTTTGGTTTATCTTTCCCATCTTGGCAGGGACTTAGACTTGGCAATGAAGCTGTTGTATGCATCTTACTGCTTTTGTATACTATTTTTAAAAACTTGTTGTCTGACCCTGTATATTACAGTCACACCGTTTCCCAGAGCAGACAGCCTTGTCTGGGTTGACTGGCTCTCAAATAGAGGAAGAGGCTGTGAAGTATATATTGGCAATGAGAATTTTGGCCTTACTTCTCAAAGGGGCTGGATTACCTTAGTCCTACACTGACTTGTTTTTTCCTTGCCTTAACTCAAATTGGGTTTGGGCCTTATTTATTAATATATTTCTCCCTGTTCCTTTAAAAAACAGAGTAGAAATTAGGAGCCTGAATACCCTTGAAAACATGGGACCAAAGAGCTAAAATAAGCTGATGCACGTGGAGAACAAGAGAAAGCTAAGAAAAGTAGTGGTTCTGTTTCCTCCTTTCCAGTTTTTTCCAATTTTATTTTTATTTTCTGTTCACAATTATTGTAGTACAATAATGTAGTACTTAATAGAAGTGCAGCGAGATTGCCAGAGTAAAAGAGGCCATCTCTTTCCTTCTTGTACCTCAACTAGAAGACAAGTCAGTATGACAGGCTGGGGCAGAGGGCAAGTCCAGCGCAGCCCAGCCAGCGAGAAGTGACAGCTACAAGCCAGGCTCCCACTGCTGCCCTTTCCACCCAGCAGCCATGGGGCTCAGCTCCCCTGCCGGCAGCTCCAGCTGGGATGAGCCTTCCAGCACCTTGCTTATGCAAAAAGAGGAAACGGTCTGAGAAGTAGGCAGCTGTGGGCAGCTTGCTATCCCTGTCTATGGGAGATGGGAATGGTCGTCAGGTGGGGGGGGGGGATTGCTGTTGCATTTTATTTTTAAATGCATGAGTGAATGCTTTGAATCCCATGATACATCTGTAGTGGAAACTTAATTCCGGCATTTTCTTGAGAATCATTTGTCTTTGATTTTGAATATTTCCACCAGTTTTTCTTGCGGGTAGACAATAAATGAAGGACTGTCTGAAGGACCCTTGTTTTGTGAATGAAACTCTGTGAATCTCATTAAAGGGGTTCACTTTGCATGTAAATGGGTGATCAATATGTTAAAGAGGTGCTGTTTGACCATCTGGTTGCCTAGTAAACAGAGAGATCTACCCCTGGTAATCTCATCAGTGAGCTGGAGTAGGACCTTCCATCAATTTTCAACACAATTTCTGTCTATGTACCCTATGTGAATTTTATTGCTACGAAGGACTATGCGAAAAAAAACAGGTTTAGAAGTCTGCCTTAAATTGCAAAAAAAAAAAAAAAAAGCCATGAGGTTAGGATTAGGACTGAAACCCCATCCTTAATTTATTTCATCATGCCTGTATATTGCAGGTGTATCTCTGCATTTGAACGTGCCATCATGCTTAAGCACAGACAGAAGGGTGAAGTTTAGGACTGCTATTTCAGCCTTCAGTCAGTCTCCTGGCTTTTGTGTGTTTTGAAAACAGACCTGTCACATTATTTTACGGATCTGTAAGCAGTTTATGAACCACCTTTGAATAATACTGTGTCTGGAATGCCCCAGACAGTGAAGTTTTAAAGAGGTATCCTACAAGGGAGTTTAAATATAAGGAGGCCACATAGTGATATTGCAAGAATTAATGGACAGGAGGACTTATATCCAACATCCCATCTTGTTTTTTTTTTTATTTTGTAGACATAAGACTGACCCACAGAATTCAGGAATGTGCTTCACTGGGCTGTATTGAAGCAAAAAAAAAAAAAAGATACTGGTAATGAAAATCAGAATAAAAAAAAAAATACTAACAAATTCATTTTGCATTTGAAGACATTTTCCCATGAGGGGTAAGCTGAAATTTCAAAGATAGGCATCACTACCCACAACTATCCCATTTTGTAACTGGCCCCCAAACTGTGAAGTTTAAAAGCATGAACACCCCTCTCAGCAGAATCCCATCCCTTTTGCCCTGTGTCCAGCAGCAGCCGAACTCTGACTGGTTTGTTTCCTAAATCACATTTATCTGTTTGAGAAGCAGGAAAAATCTTTCTTTCAGTTTCAAAAGGAAGGCTACTTCAAGCAGACTTCACCTGTTCTGTTTTGTGTGAACAGTTCCTCAGGCCTTTAACTCCTCAGAAGAAATTTTTGGGAGGGCGGGTAAGCAAAGCTAAGTCAGTCAGATGGCACCGGGAGAAAGAATTCTCATCTGGACAGCTATTTTATGAGACATCTGGGATGTGGTACTGTCCTGTGAGTGAAATGTGCTGTTTATCTGTCTGCCATTTTTAGAGATCATGGGAACAGGTCTGCTCTGCTGTCTCTGCCCTATTTGTATGTGCACGCTAATTATATTTCTCTGTCCTTCTACCTGGCTAATAGGCTGGATGCAGAAGTGAGTGTGAGGTCTTCTGCTAAGTTCCAGAGTTTTACTGAATTGCTTTGGCTTTGCTGTACTTATCTGTTTCACTAGGTGTGAAGGCAAGTTTTCAAGGCAACCAAATGCTATTACACTTTATATTGAATTCTCATTTAAGTATGAAGTAACTTGATATTTGTTCCCTTGTTGTAACTGATCACTCTATTTATTTTTTTTTTTGCTGAGTACCGTAACTGTGGATTATAGTATTGTTTAAAAGACAGGAGACAGATGAATGGCAGGAATTCAGATAGGAGGAAAGGAGTTTGGAGTTTTACCTCTTTTGCAGAAATTTTCAAGTTAGATAATGGGACCCACTGGCTGGCTGAGAAGAAGAGGTTAGACACAAGTAGGATTTGTTAAAACCATACATTAAAGGTACGAGAAAATCAGTCAATTGTGAGGGTGAAGTAGTCAGACATCCAGGAAGTCTCTGAAAACAGGAGAGTATATATTGCTCCCATAAAGAGAGCATGTCAAGGAGAACAAGATTAATCAAATGCTTTTAGGTGTCATTGCCAACAGAGAGTTATTGTTAACTGAGTAATGTTACTTGAATCTATCTACTGGTTCTCCCTACCTGTGTAAATCACTCTGATCCTTCTAAACGAGGCTGATTTAAAGTAAAGCATCGTCATTGCCCGCATGTAAGAGATTACAGAGCAGACAGTGGGATCAGTTACGTCTCAGTTTTTTGAGTGTTTTCTATGAGAAAATGGAAAAGGATAAAAGTGATTCCTGATTTTGGGGGGGGAAGGGAGAGTGTCTTCACTTATGCAAACAGGCACACACTGTAGTGTGCAAGCATGTGTAGTGTGCAAAAATATAGTTCCCTACAAATATTTCCTCTTTTGTTTTGAAAGTATGACGTTAACTAACAACAATGAGTTATCACTTATGAATACTAAAAATTGATGGAAAAAATAGCTCACTTACTTAAATTCAAAGACGACAAGCAGGATTTCTTATCTGAGGATAAGAAAAGAAAAATCTTTCATTTTAGACAATATTGGTTTTGCAGCAGAATACTTTATATCGCATTGTCATACCTCCAAACTTATAGGTTACATTGATCTGTCTAATCTGTAAGTCAAATTCTAGTACCTTCTTTTTGGCTTGCCTGCTTATTTTTCCTGTTCATAGATAGTTTTAGTTCATAGAGGAACACTGTTGCATTGTATTGTTCTTATGTGTTGGTATCAATTTCCATTCAAAGGCTGACTTTATACTCAAGCGATGTACAGTATACTGGAGCTGGACCTAGACTTCACCACATTGTTCTTATAGGTAAAGACAATTAAAACCCCTAAGAGATCTTCAGAAAAACATGATTAATAAGCAATAACTGTTATTTTTTTTTCTGGGTAATTTTGGTGGCCTTTCTTGCCTTGGAACTTATGACAAGATTCCTGGGAGCTTGAGTCTATTTTCTGGACTGTTGGTAGCATCACTGGGTAGATTGGCCCTGTGAGGGCACTGGAGCCAAGTTGCACCTGCATCTGCTCTGGTTCACCTTTCCCTGTTGAAGAACCGAATAATATTACTGTCTTCAAATGGGTGAGAATAGGTCAGTCAATAAGGTCCTGTAAAAGCCAAACAAGCTGACCAGCTGTGAGGAAATTTGGGGGAGCAAAGTTGCAAGAATTCATGTTAGTGGGAGGAGAAGCCAAACTATTTAGACCCCCCCTAAACCCTACAGCTCCTCCTCCATAAATGTGGATTATGAGGGGCTTAGAGTAGGTTTACAATGACCTGTGTAGCTCTGGGGTGTGCCACAGAAACCACTTGAGAGGACTTTGAGAGCTGATCCAGGGAAAGTGATAGCAGAACATGAGGGTGAGTGGGATCATTAGGGAAACTGTGACTGGACTGAGCCTTGGTGCAGAAGTTTGTCTTGATGGCCTCAAAGATGTAGCCAAGTGAGATTTTCCTGGAAAGATCAGTTCACCTCCATGATAAAACTGTATTTAGGGGAGGCAATAGGAGATGAGGGTAGCTGAGATGAGGGCAAGGTCTGGAGTTGATGCTAATCTAGTGCATGCATGCAACTATTACAAATTGGTAAACTGTGTAAATTACCTTGTTCAATCATATTGTGACTAAACCTTTCTTCCTGAATGAGGCTTATGACTCTGACCTGAATTCCTTTTCTTACGTGCTGTAGCAACTTTCTGGGCACAGCCAGCCAGAGCCCTGTACCACTTTCATAAATTCAGTTGTTCAACCGCCAAAGTAGTGTGGGCAAAAATTTACACAGAAATGATGGGACGTGTACACCTACGCTAATATAGTTGGAATCTCTTTCTACACATCAGGGAGGATGACTCAGACAAGAATGGTAAAAGTGCTATTGGTTTCAATGTAAATGCCTGCCTCTCTTCCCTTCATCTGTTTTCCATCAAATGGAAATGAATGAATGGAAATAAATGAAGCAAATGACTGCTGTCCCAATTCGTGTTCTTTTAAAAGGTAAAAAAGTGTTTCATACTGTGGTTACTTATTTTTAGGCTTTTTATTTGATTAAAAATGAAATCTTATTCCTAGATGGGTATCCTAGGGAATGGGAACTTGCGCAAAAGAAGGGCCTGTGCTTATCTTGCTTGCAACATGTGATGGGCCCAACATAGCAAAACACCTTTTTATGAAGCTTTGCAGTGTTCTCCGTTTCTCCAGACCTGCTGCTCCAGAGGTGTTTGCTGGCAGGCCTAAACATACCTGTTTAATAAGCATGCAGATATCTGAAACCTGCAAAGATATTTTTCTGTACTTTAGGCGTAGAATAGGTGTTCAAAGAAATGGATGAAATATGAAAGTTTGATACTAATGAACCAAGATCTTGTGGAACAGGGCTGAAAACTCCTGTTGATTTCAGAGGGATGAGGGTTTCACTAGTGTTAACAGGTTTGCGTGGCCAGGACCTTGGGACTGTGTTGTTAGCATGTGCTTAAAGATCATAGCATGCTTTTGTTTGACAAACCCTAAGTTTAGCATACAGAACAAATATCTCTAAAGATACCTTTTTAAAGCCAACTAACAATAACTTGTATTTCCAGTGACAAACACCTCTTCATTGCTGTACAAAGAGGAGGAGGCAACTTGTCAGAAACATAGGCAGGATGGAAATCGTTATATTTTTTAAATCTTAGGGTTTTAGAGTCTCACAGAAAACTGTTGTGCATCCTTTAGATTCGAAAAACTCTTGAAGAAATTCTTGGTGTAGTGCTACAGGGACAAAAGAGTTCTCTTATGGGTAGTAAATGAGATTTTCTGCTAATCAGATGAAATTGATTATATTGAGAAATAATTGCTGAACTTGATGCTGAGGCAATACAAAGAAACCACATTGTTTTAAATATACGTAATGTTTAGAAATAGTCTGTATTGTTGATCAAAACCATTGTTAATTATAAAATACCTTAACAAGAGAGAGTTTTCTTTAAAACCTTCCAAAGCAAAAAAGCACATCATGCAGGATATTTCCTGTTAATAAAAGCCTAAGGCTAATCCGAAGGCTATAGGCTTCTCTCAGTCACTTACTAATGTCCAAGAAATATCCTCTGCCTGCTTATTACTGCTTCAATTAATGTTTGGTACACTCAGTTGAAGTATCATAGTCCATAGCAGACAAAGCAAAAACTGACAAAGAAATGCCAGTAGCCAGATGTAAGCTTCCTACTGCTACCGAAAGGTCATAAATTGCATCTCATTTCAGGGTAGACTTTTCAGTTAAAACCTAGTTGAAAAAAGAAAATTAAGGTTTATTGAGACCTAGAAATGCATTTTATTTGTTGAGGGTTTTGTTTAGTTGGGTTTTTTTTGCCCTGAACGTCATGGTGGACTTGGTTTTCTAAAATAGTTTAGGTAGGGATTCCAAGCTCTTTTGAAGTTATTGCTATTTTGTATATCCATTAAGAAGATGTGTAAAAGTGTGTGCTTTTTAGGTAAGCAACACTAATTGTGGGTTTTTTCATGCCTTCTCAGCAATTAGAAATCCTACCTAGCAAACAAATTATACTAGATATGCAAAAGATGACATACAGCCCTTTGCTACTTAAAGAATAATTTTTTCATGTAAGAAAAGCTTGTAGAAAATCGTAACATCAATCTAAAGGTGTGTAGTATTAACTGTAATGTAGTATGTGGATTCAGTCTGAGGCATGCGAGTGCTACAATTTCTAGTATTATGGGGGTAAAAAGACCACAAAACATGCATTTAAGATCAAGGAATTCTTAAGGTTAACTAAGTAGTTAGAAATACGTAAGTACATCTGTAGCAAATACGTAAGTACATCTATAGCACAGTAGTGGTATTCTTCAGATGAGAACTTTTGGCTGCATAACCTCTGAGTGGTTGTTCAAATCAAAGATTTAAATAATCGCCAGAGAAACTAAGTCGAAATAGCTTGCATCTTGGCTTATCAAAGCACGTAATTTCATAAGCTCATCTACCTGTTGTGAAACTCGATGCTGTAAATGGAAAATAACCAGTAGCTTGCAAATACAAGCTATGATGAGGGCTTGTACGCACACTGCAGCCTGAAATTAATTGCTCTCCTTGTTCAGTGTTTCCAAATATGCTATTAGGGTGGGCAAAGAAGAAGTTTTGCTGAGGGAGTTACTTCAGAGTTTTAGGGGGATTGTTTTTTTAAATAAAGGACTTCAGTGCTTGTAATAGGAAACTTACAATAGCCTCTCTGTGATAATGTGATCGTTCTGTGTTCTAAAACCTCCCTTTCTGCCTTCAAAACACCTACAAATTATAGAAGGTTTTGCAATAAAGCCTATTCCTCTCAAAAGCTATAAGATTTTTTTTTTTAAAAAAAAAAACCAAAACACACAACAAAAACCCAAACACCCAAAGGAGTTCCATAGTTCAAATCCAAAGCTTGTTTCTTTTCCGATTTAGCCTCTGGCCTTGCAAGCTCAACCCAAGGAGGCAGTTTTATGTATGTGACGACTCCATTGATCTCAGCTGCTGGGTTGGGGGTGTGCAGCCCTTTCCCCAGGTGTAAATGAGGGCTGGTGCCAATGAGGTCAGCCCAGCAACACCAGCTCCTTACACCTGACAGGAGAATCAGACCTTAAAGCAGTGGTTTGCAGAGGTCAGCAGTTTAGTAGACAAAGCTAATTTTAGAGCGTGGAAGTTTTAAAAGAACACTGGTGAGTCTGTGAAAGTGAGTGTTTGCCATCAGCTGTAGAGGTTAGTAGTTCTTCTTTCTATGCATTTGAATTATTTTAGTAAGTTGTTCTCTCAGTTGTTTTGTATTTCTAGACTTGGGAAGGTTTGTTTTACTGATAAACCAATTGAATATCTCTCAAGTTACTCTTAAAAATTTTGCCCCTTGCTTTGTTTCTGTTTTGTATTACAGGCAGGTTTTGGTTGTTTTCTGGTTGGGGGTTTGTGTTTTCCTTTTCTTTTTAAACTTTGTGACTAGCCAAAGTGTTTGTGACTACTGAGAAATACTAGGAGGCCAAATGATGCAGTACTGTTTTATCAAGGGCAAGAACAAGAAAAAGCTCTGTAACACCCCACTTCTTAAGAGATTGTTTTTCTGATATAAAAGCCAAGTTCGTTTTAGCTAGAGCTCCTACCATGTTGCAGTTACGCTCCTAGCTAAAACCTGCCAAGATAATAGCACAGTGCAGGGTGTTCTTTTGGCGTGTGCTACAAACCAATAACTTCGGAAGCACTGAACCCTTAGAGGATGCCATAAGAGGTCTGACTTCTGACCTTGGGAAAAGCTCACCACTTCTCTGGAACAGTTAGAGTTGTGTTGTTTGTGGATGGAGAGTAACGGTCTCCTGTGTTGGTGCCACTAAGGTTCCTTGTGTGCCCTAGGGTTGTTGAATCTAAAATGCCATGTGATGTTCAAACTTGCTTTAAACTAGTGCAGCTATGTTCTGACTTTATATCACCAAATAAATCAGCATAGCTGTTATGTCTTACTGATTAAGCTATTATTAGGGTTAAGGCGGTATTTATATTTTGCAGTCATAGTGAGCTTGTATATTATTTTTTAAAATTAAAACTACAATTACATGTGACTAACAGAAAAGCTTTAAAACATGAGCTTTCAAAGAGTAAAGCTGTAAATGACTTTTTTTTTTTTTCCCAAACTCTGTTGTTGTGTGAGTGGGGGAATTGCTTTTGATTGGCCATAGTGACTGTAGGATTATACAAATAAATACCAGTTGGTTGTGCCTGAGAGCGTGTGAGGCCAGGCAAAGGAGAGAAGCAGTAGGATATATTCTAAGCTGGCTGTAATTTTATTTACAGTTCAGTGCAGTGATAGTATTTTTTACCTCCTTAGAGTCGCTTACCTGTTTGTGTTAACCTTGCTTATAAATCAGATGCCTTGTGTTTTCTGCTGTACCTGTGCACAGCCAGTTCTGTTTAAGCCCCTGATTGCTCACATGTGTTTAAACTACCTGTGAGGCCCTAGGGTGTGTCATAGACCTTGCAAGTTGCTATCAAGTATGGTCCATAAACTCGTCGTCCCTGTCCAAAGAGGTGGTTTCTGAAGATGTATGATGGTTGTTTCAGTCTGATGCTGTACTTAAACAATTTCTTTACTGAGGTATGGAACCAATAAATAGAGAAGAGAGCTAAGTAGTACAGAATGATGTAAAGAGCACTAGTAATGTCAATAGCCAAATCTTATTAGACTATTATCAATTTGCTATGTTGTATAATATTGGTATTTGCCAGTGTAAACATAAAAACAATGTAAAGTATTGTATTAGTGAACACTCATAAACTTCATCGCTCCTCCATTGAACTGTACCGGTTAGCCTTAAATAAGTATTCCAAATTTAAAATAAGCTCTCAATTTGGAACAAAATGATCTTGTTGCTGCTGGAGCTCCTGTGAACTTCCTGGTTGTTATCGGATTACACCCTATCTGTGTCCTTAGCTGCTGCAAAGTGGTGTTAATGAGAATTTTAATATTAGCCTAGCCCACTTTCTGATCCTTTACTAAACCTCAGAGAAGCACCTTGCTCTTAAGCACTGTCTGCAGTTCCTAGCATGAAAGATCACATTTGACATTTAGAGCTTTGCATTTCCTTATACTTACCAGCTTCAACACAATGTGGCAGAATAATAGAATATGATTCTTTAACAGTTGGTCTCAGACTTTTCTAGTGTTTTATAGTTTCAATTGAACAGAGTTATAACTTCACACTGAGTTCTGATAAGATATAAAAAAATCTAGAGGTAGCTTTCAGTGCAGTTTTCCACACGTATGTATTCATCATAAAGCAGTTCTGTCAGCTTGCAGACCATACACCTATCAAACCTAAAAATAACCTCAAACATGAGATTTTCAAATGTTAGGAAGAGAAGCAATTGTTCAGAAGGAAGTGATTGCTGCCTCACACAGTGTTGGACTCTGTGTATTTGAGACTTATCCTAGAGAGACAAAATACGACAACATCCGTGTTAAACTCAAGGGTAATGCTGAAATACATTAAAAGCCAATCAATCAGGAGCGCTTAAAAAGGTTGCTATCTTTCTTTAATTTTTTTTTTGAGACTAAACTGGCAATAGGAGTTCGATTTAATATAGTGCTGTGTAGATATACGCATTGTTGAGGGACTACTGGTAAGTATACGTTGTTATCGCTCTATTGATGATGTCTACTTCTGGACAGGGGACTTGGAAGAAAGTAGGACTGTTATGGGAGGCTCATACAATGCCTGTAGTATTCATCTCTTGGTTTATTACTGACTCACTATATGTAGTCAATATATGTATATTGACTACTATATGAAGTCAATGATTCATATATTGACCATCTAGCAATATAGTACTGGAGAGGTGGGTTCATAGATTTCCTTCTACCTTAACTGGAGGTTTAGCTTTTTGCTTTCCATGCATAGCTGGGGATCATGTGAGAAGAATTCTCACAGTTTTGTGCATAGTGTCTTATAAGTGATGCTTTGATCGATGAGTGGTGGTGCCCTCACTTAAGCAAAAAACATTTAAAAGAGGTTTCTTACTTTGATGGGAGAGCTCTTTCTCTCTTTTTCTCTCTCTTTTTTTTATTACTTCTTTTCTAGCCTCGTATTTGTTTAATCTTACTGTGAATAGTCTTCCTTTTCACAAAGTTGCCTAGCCTTTACTTACATTGTGCCAATTCTTAACAGAAGAATGGTTGTATAAAATAAGTGTGTGGCGGGGGGGAGTCAGATGTTATTAAAAGGCAAAGGTGACTCTCTTCTTGGGGAGGCAGGGTAGAAAAACAAAATGAGACACAGTATTATTTATTTCTACTGCACGTGTTCTCACTGAGCAGCATCTCTCTAGTGATTTTTGCAACATCTATACTGTGCCTTGGAATGTGCAACAGCTAATTTAGGTGCATGTGCAGGGTACATGCACATTCATGTCAGCAAATATATATTGTGTTTATGGGGGTTTTTTTTGTAGATTTTCTAGGTTTGGTTTTCTAAAAGACTTAAGTCAGAAACTATTTTCTCTAAGTTGTGGTATGGAAAAAGTGAATTTTTCAAGTCTCTTGCTGTTTCTTTACAGCGATGTGGTGACCAGAGTAGGCAAGAAACTACATGCTGAGATGTCAGGATGGGGAAAGCCTTAATAAGATGTGTTATGCTGTGTTAAGAGTAACCTGAGATTCTCCAAGAGGGTGGATTCAGCTGATCTAGTCTAGCTTAGCCTAGATATTAACTTGGGCTGTGGGAGACCTGTGTTCAAGTGCCCACTTTGCCTTTTGCCCCAGGCTGCCTGGGGGGATGTGTTCTGCAGGTATTCTTTTTGACACCATTCTCCCATGTAGCTGTGTTGCCTGAAGCTCAGGCTTGAACCTGTCTCCTGAGTCCTGCCTGGAGTCAGCTGATTGTACTGGCTTAATGAGCGCTCTCTGCATGGTAAGCATCTACTTCATCCCACTGAAGTAGATGTCTGTGTTGAAAGGCTG
>VZSZ01011133.1:160950-212541 GCA_013398815.1 Ibidorhyncha struthersii | reverse complement strand
CCCGGCCTCTTTAGTAGCCACGACGGGGCGGGAAGAGGCGCAGAGCGCAGGGTGCCCCGCAGCAGCCGGGCCATGGCCGGGGCGGGGCTGCTGCTGCTGCTGCTCGGGCTCCGGAGTGCGCGGGGGGCGGCGGAGACCCCGTTGGAGCCCGATGCCGCCGCTATCCTGGTCTCCAAGCGGGGGCTGCGCGTCCCGCTCGGCCGCTCCGTCTCGCTGGACCCGGCGGCGGACCTGGTGCTGCGGGTGCGGCCCGGGGACAGGTGTGCCGTGGCGGTGCTGGGGAGGGGGCCGGGCTCGCAGCCCGCCGGGGCCTTGGAGCCCCCGCGCTTCCCCTGTGCCTTCACCCGCGGGCAGGTCACCTACACCCACTTCGGGGCCCCCAGCCCCGGCCGGTACCGCTTGCGCCTCCAGCTCCGCTACGACTCGCCCCGCCGGACCCTCGTCGTGCCCGTCACGCTGGAGGTGGAGGTGCTCTTCCAGCAGCTGCGCCTGCTCAGCCGCAACCTGCCCCTGCCCGTGGAGAAGCCGCGGGGGCTCAGCGCCCCCCTGGACGGCAAGGTGCTGGGCTTCCCCGAGGGCGAGCCCGGCCGCCGCTGCCGCCTCACCTTGCTGCCCTCCGAGGCTGCCGGCCCCCTTCCTTCCTACGGGCGGCTGCTGGACGCCGAGGGGCGGCCCCTGCCCGCCGGCTACAGCGGAGACTGCTCTACCGTGCTGCAAGAGGGGATCTGCTACCAGCACACGGCGGCCACCGCCTCCCCCGGCCGGGACTTCATCCCGGCGCGGGTGTCCGTGCTGCCTGCCGCCGGGCCGGAGCAGCGGGAGTATTTCCAGGTGCCGGTGCGGATCCGTGAAGGGGCTGACAACACACCGCCCAAGCCCAGCTTCCTGGCGCTGCTTATGATGGAGGTGGACCAGTTTGCGCTCACTGCCCTCACCCCGGACATGCTGGCTGCCGAGGACCTGGAGACCCCCCTGGACCTCCTGGTCTTCAATCTCACCTCCTCCTGGCCCAGTGACCCACGGCAGCAAGGCTTCCTGTTCAGCACCGATGACCCCAGCCACCCCCTTGTTGCCTTCTCGCAGCAGGAGGTGAGAGAGCTGAAAATTGCCTACCAGCCCCCTACCCTGGACTCCGACCAGGAGCGGCTTTACCAGGTGGAAATGGAAGTGCTGGACCCTGATGGTGCCTCCTCAGAACCTTTTGCTTTCGTGATCCTGGTAAAGCCCATGAACACATTGGCCCCTGTGGCCACTTTCAGTCACGTGGCTGGCCCACAGCTCATGCTCTTTGAGGGTCAGTCAAGGCCCCTGTCTGACACCTTGGAGATCAGTGATGAGGACAACCTGAAAGAGGTGAAAGTCTGGGTCACACAGGGCCTGCGATATGGGAAACTCAACATACTGGATGTAGCACCCAGCCGCAAGTACTTCACCGCTGCAGAGCTAGCAGCAGGGCAGGTGATTTATCAGCATGATGGCAGTGAGCACAGCTACAGCGACAACATTGTTTTCCGTATGGCAGACGGACAGCACCAGGTTGAATTTCTGTACCCCATTACCATTGCTCCTGATGATGATCAGCCACCGCTGCTGAATGCAAATACAGGGCTGGTGCTGAGTGAGCACCAGACCATCCAAATCTCACCTTTTGTCCTCAGTGCCACAGACATTGACTCTGATGATGCCTCTATCCGATTTGTCCTGGTTGGGGACTCCACAATGTCCCCACTGTACTCCCACCGCTTTGGTAAGCTGCTGCTATGTCAGGCAGAGCAACCAGCATCTTATGAGAGCAAAGAAAATGGAGCAGGGTTGGAGAGTGACTCCTCTTCCTCCCCCTGGTACTTTGTGGAAGATGAACATGTGTATGAGAGGGTGGTGAATGAGTGGCTGCAGCAGGACATCCTCGATGGGAGACTGTTCTTCAGGCACACGGGAGCTCACAGCACCAGCCCAGTGACAGGCCATATTGTGTTCCAGCTGCAGGATGACAACGATCCCCCTAACCGGTCAGGAGAGCACGTGCTCACTGTCAAAGTCCAACCGGTAGACAAGATACCACCTGCACTGTACCCAGGTACTAGCTTGCAGATGACAGTGCAGGAATACCAGTTGACTGTCTTTAAGAAGCACTATTTACGGTACACTGATCTGGATACAGATGACAGAGAGCTGAAGTACACTTTACTGACACCCCCAACTGACACAGATGAGAACCACTCTGTGGTTACTGGAGAGATTGTGTTGGCTGACAGTCCTGAGATGTCCATTACCTGTTTCACCCAAGCCCAAGTCAACCACCACAAGGTGGCGTATCGACCCCCGGATCAGGAGTTGGGGATTACGCCACGGGTGGTTCAATTCACATTCCTTGTAGAGGACTCAGCCCGCAATTCATTACAAGGTACCTTTACTCTCTTCCTGCAGCCAGTGGACAACCAGCCACCTCAGATCACCAATACAGGCTTCACTGTGCTTGAGGGAAACAGCTTCCTTCTCACCAGCAATCAACTGGATGCCACAGATGAAGACACAGCTGCAGACCAGATTGTCTTCACTGTAACTCAAGTTCCAGAGCATGGCCATCTACGTTATCTGGAGGAGGGGCTGATGGTGCAAGGGGAGTCTTTCCTGCTAGATGATATTGCTGGTGGGCGCATCTCCTACAAGCACAGCGGTGATGAATTTGCCAGTGATTCTTATCAGTTGGAAGTAAGTGATGGAGTCCATCATGTGCCAGTCACAGTCAAGATTGCTGTGCAGCCTGTGGAGGATGAAAACCCAATTATCGCTCTCCCTGGTAGTAACAGGCAGTTGGGAGCAGCCATTGATGTCCTGGAAAATGGTGCTGCTGAAATTACTACATCACTTATCCAGGGTACAGATGAGGATACAGATGACGTGGTGCTGACCTTCATTGTGCAGGATCCACCCAAGCTGGGTGACATCCTTGTGGGTGGAGTGCAATCAGAAAAGTTTACCCAATATGACCTCATCAGTGGAGCAGTAGCCTACGCTCACACCAGTGGAGAGATTGGCTTGAAAAAGAGGTATGATTCCTTCAATCTCACCATTTCTGACCTCTCTGGTGAATGGGTGGTGGGAGGCAGCACAGTACAAAGGGTGCATGTGGCTGTAACTATATTACCTGTGGACAGTATTGCACCTGAAGTGATGGTTGCGGCAGAGCCGCTCAGTGTTCTTGAGGGAAGGAAGAGTACTCTAACTCTGGATCAGCTGGATGTGGAGGACATAGATACTCCAAGAGACGACATCTTGTGCATTGTCACAGTTCAGTCCACTTCAGGATATTTGGAGAATGTTTCTCCAGCCCCAGGGTCCGAGAAGTCGAGAGCTGGTACTGCCATTAGTGCTTTTTCCATCAAAGACGTTCGTCTGGGCCATGTCAACTATGTGCAGAGCATTCACAAAGGGCTGGAGCCTGTGGAGGACAGATTCAGTTTCCAGTGCTCTGATGGTGTTAATTTCTCACCTCACCAGTTTTTCTCCATTGTCATCATCCCCACCAATGATGAAGAGCCAGAGCTGTTTGTGCATGAATTCATGGTGCTTGAGGGGATGAGCCTGGTGATTGACACCTCCATCCTCAACGGAGCCGATGCAGACATGCCTCCAGATGAAATGCATTTTGTTGTTGCTGTCCCTCCTAAGCATGGACGGATTGTGCAGCAGCTGTCCACAGGTACTGTGCCTGTTCAAAGCTTCACCCTGGAGGAGATCCAGGAGGCTTCCAGCATTGTGTATGAACATGATGACTCAGAAATGAAAGAAGATAGCTTCCAAATTCAGCTGACTGATGGACACCACATGGTGGAGCAGAACGTGCCCATTATGGTGATCCTGGTAGATGATGAAACCCCCAGGATGGCAATAAATAATGGACTGGAAATAGAGATTGGTAAGTCAAAGGTCATCTCTAGTCGAGACCTTAAAGCCACAGACATCGATTCAGAGGACAAGAGCCTTGTTTATGTCATTCGTTTGGCACCTGTGCAGGGTTTCTTACAGCGTCTGAACAGGCAAGAGGAAGTGCTGTGCAACATTACACAAGGCACAAACTTCACACAAGATGATTTAGACCAGGGTTTTATCCGCTATGTTCATACTGGCCTACATGGAGTGCGTGATCTGATTAAATTTGATGTTACTGATGGTATTAATGCCTTGATAGACAGGTACTTCTATATTACTATTGGTAGTATTGATATGGTCTTCCCTGAGGTGATCAACAAGGGTGTAACTCTGAAAGAAGGTGGAAAGGTGACACTCACAACTGATCTGCTCAGCACAAGTGATGTTAACAGTCCTGACGAAAATTTGTGTTTCAGTGTCACCCGGTCCCCAACCCGGGGCCATCTAGAGAATTCAGACAGTCCTGGAGCACCTGTTGTTTCCTTTACTCAACTCCAACTTGCTGGCAACAAGATTTACTACATTCACACTGCAGAGGATGAGGTGAAGATGGACAGTTTTGAGTTTGAAGTGACAGATGGCCATAACCCAGTCTTCCGTACCTTCAGGGTCTCCATCACAGATGTGGACAATAAAAAGCCAATTCTAACTATTGGTGACCTGGTTGTTGAGGAAGGGGACACCAGGCTGATCACCCCTTTTGAGCTGACCGTGGAAGATGGGGATACACCCGACCATTTACTCATATTCACGGTCACTCAGGTTCCGGTGCATGGCCAGATTTTGTACAACAACAGCTACCCAGTCACCAGCTTCACCAAACAAGACTTGAATGAGAATCTTATCAGCTACAGACATGATGGTACAGAAACCAGCCAGGATAGTTTCTCCTTCTCTGTGACTGATGGGACCCACACAAACTTTTATGTTTTCCCTGACACTAGCAAGGAGATCCACCAACCCCAGACAATGAGGATTCAGATCAGTTCACTGGACAACAGAGTGCCACAGTTAGTGGTGAACAAGGGTGCCCCTACTCTGAGAAGACTTCCAGGGGGGCACCTAGGCTTCCTGATCACCAGTAAAGCACTAAAGGCAGAGGATCGAGACAGTCCACATCGGCTGTTGAAATACAAAATAACAGATGGGCCGGAGCATGGCTTCATCGTTAATACTGGCCTTGGAAATGAGAGCGTTAGAACATTTATGCAAGGTTGGTGCCAGTGGTTGTATTTGCTTATAAACATTGGGCTTAATGAACTGTTATTTCTTCGTTACCATTTTTGAATCTTTGTTTTGGGGGATTTAAAAAGTAATGTATTTTAAACTACAAAGTATACGCAAATTATCAGAATGATAATACATGAATTTTAGAAATGAACCTTTGTTTTACCCGTGAAGACACAATAGAAAAGTTCTGTGTTGTATGTGCATGCATTAATGTGTTTTCTACTGTGTGTTAAGTGTTCATCTTGCTGTGTACATAGCATGCACACAGCTCATAAGCATGTACACAGCTCATAAGAAGATGGGATAAAAATCTGAAGTGGAAAGGTGCTTAACATTTCTACATATCACTGGATCTAGTATTTAAAAAAAAAACAACCAAACCAAACCACAAACCAAAAATGTGCTGACACCTAGAATAGCCACAGTAGTTTGAGTGACATTTTGTGTGATTCTGTCCCACAGAAAAAGCTCAGTAGGTGGGGAGGCCTCCTTTAGGTCTGTTCCACCAAATCTGTGCAGAGGAAAGAGCTTCAGAGAATGGTGG
This sequence comes from Ibidorhyncha struthersii, assembly GCA_013398815.1. Lineage (NCBI taxonomy): Eukaryota > Metazoa > Chordata > Aves > Charadriiformes > Charadriidae > Ibidorhyncha > Ibidorhyncha struthersii. The sequence goes on along the minus strand of VZSZ01011133.1, from coordinate 206,834 downwards.
GGCACAGTGACAGCAGCCAGACTCTCTCCAAATGTCCTTGTGCTCCAGCTGATCTTACAGAGTTTGCTGGGTTTAGGACTCACATTCATCTGTCCTGGATAGAATAGTATGAAGATTCCTCTGAAGTCTTCATATTGGTGAAATGCGGCACAGGATAATACACCTGCAACTTTTGGGTAATAGAAATATCCTGATGGTTGTCCCCTATTCTCTGGGAATATCAAAACAAAATATTGTTGACTTTCAGACCTATTTGTGATTTGTTTGATACGTTCTCATATTCACTCCCAATGTGCCAGCAACAGTTTTGTTTGTCACAGAAGAGCTTAAACTGATTAAAGTTAAATTTATCTTTAAAAAGAGGGCAGATCTTTACTCCCAATAGATTCAAGTTAGTTATAGCAAAGAAAATCTTGCTAATGTGCTGAAATGAGGGCATGACTTCAGTACTTAACAACAAATATTTATGGTAAAACTATACCTCACTGTGTTTTTGCCATTGTTCTTTGAGCTGATAATTAAATTTATGTTGTGTTGCTGAGTACAGACCAGTATAAGAAACCATGGCACATTATACAAGTTTGATTGCTGAAATGCTTTATCCACAAATTAGCCAACTTATTAGTAAGTAATCAAATAGTAAAGATAGAACGAACTATGTCCTATATTCTGTAGTAAAATTCTATGATGATTCATTTAGCATATTCTTTTCTTAGCCGATATTGATGAAATGAAAATCAGCTACATCCTGAAGGAAGGTGATAATGCTACCAGTGACATCTTCTATTTCTCCATTGAAGACAATGGTAAGCTTAAGATGCTTAATTATACGTATCTTAGAATTGCACCATCTGGAAAATTGTTCACATTAAATAAACAAGTAACCTATTATTTCTTTGTAAGTAGTATTTTAAAGTGCTATGAACGCATAGGAACAGAAATCAGGATATCTTATTAATTTTAATGTATAATGTCACAATTACTGCAAACCGCTATGGCAAGCTATGAATTCTTAATGGGCTATACTGTTGTCACAATGCTCTTTGTTCAGTGGCCTTTATGGAGGACTGTTGGCAGTGACAGTCAATCCCTTGTGGTCAGCTGTGCCTGTTACAAAAATTTGACCGTGTAAGGTGGAGCATTGATGGTTTTGGAATCATGGCCAGCTACTGAATCAAAAGAGGAAACTATTGCTAACCTTTGTTAAATAAGAAGAGTTCAGTTGATCTAGATCATGGCTAAGAGCCTGGTGAAATGGTAAGATAGGCTGGTTAAGTCAATTTTGCTCTTATTTATACAGAAGCACATCCTTGTTTTGCATAGATTGTTATTGTTTCAAAGGCTTCAGTGGACCAGTGATTATTTATATCAACTAATATGTCTGTTGCATTTTTTTGCGTATTCCTTTGATGACTGTTATTGTAAAGTCTGGTTTTTTTTCTGCTTGTGTATTTTTTTTCCTGTAGGCTGCAGTATTTTTCCCCAATAATCCACGTGAATTAAGTTCACTGAGAATACATCAAAATTGTACACAAGTTCCTCTTAATTAAAGTCAGACAGCAAGATTCATAAAATAAGTTTTCAGTTCCATTTAATAACTTCTGTGTAAGCATCTGCCTTCACAATAATCTCTGTAAACTTCCATACTAGTGTGATGTAGTCCTGAGTGCATAGAACATGTCAGAATAACATTCTAACACAGCATTTGACAGAAATTTAGATTTGTGAGTATTTCCTAATGGGCCTCAAAACAAGTATGAAACACCATTAAAATATTTTGTCCAAAATTGGCAGACTCAATAAAAGAAATCTGCATTGATAGTTATGAGGATAGTCACCGAAAAGCAATAGCTCCTTTGAGTTTGCTAAGGCTTCCTATTGTAATTATTGCAAACCAGAAAATTTATATCTTGATCTCTTGAAAACCAATTACTACATCCTATCTATAATTAGTCTGTTTCTGTTCTCGTAGCAGTATAAATCATTGTGTTTTTTTCTCCACTGTTTGCTATAAACTAGTCCAACCACAGATAAGTATGTGCCTGAGAAATAAGTGTTCTGTTATGGATTAAGAACTCTCTCACACTTTGGTTAGCTGGGACATTTTGATTAGCTGCGATGAACCCATTCACTTTATGACTTGAAGATGAATGCGAGCACCTTGGATATGACTTCCAGTGTTTTCCCTGTCCCATCTGTAGGGCAACACTTGCTGTTTTTGGGCAGAGCACTGAGGGTATCAGTTAGCAAAACAATGAAATGTGACTTGCTTATTTTCTGTTGTCCAAGAAGTAATTGAACATTTGGAACAAGTCATTTGGTATTGTCACTTTGCTTGTATATGAAAGATTATGTAGCTTAAGGGACATTAAAAACATTGCAATACTAGGTCGACCACACCTCTGGTTCATTGTGGACCTGTCAGGGATGAGTTTTGCATGTTTACAAATGACGATGGAGTAATAGGCAGCTGGGAATGCACACAGTATTCATTGCTTGAAAGAATGTACTTCCTTTCTAGTTAAGGTTTGGGTAAGCAAATAATTTCATTCAACTGTCATTACACCAGGCTTCAGGAAACTAGAAGACCTGTTTCATAAGCAAAGAATGTGCCAACCCATTCCCCACGGCTGGCACTTTGTGCCCTTGGCAACTTTACAGCTGGAAAGATCTTCTCTTTTAGGAGCCAGTAGGGTAATTGGGAGACAAAGCTATGACAGGCTGAAAATGGCTCTTGGTTTGTGCTTCTTCTGATTATGCTGAAAGAAAAAGGTTGAACGTTGGCCAGCTGAGAAGGATGGAAAAAAACAAGCTAGATTTCACAAGCCAATTATTTTCTAGCTCTTTTTGATGTAGTGTGCAACCGAGGCAATTAAAATCAAATGGAGCTATTAATTTAAGAAAGATTGGAGATGCATTCTGTGTCTATTTTTGCTTACATTTCACTTGGCACACAGGAGAAGGTGCTGTGAACTGCTACCTGTGTTTCTTACAGACATCTTATTTTGCTGTCACTTGATCAATATACAAGTCTCTCACTGACTGTGGCATGACTAAGTGGGGTATTATAATAATGATGAGAAACAATGGGGAAAAAGGAATGACATGACTGAACAGATGGTAATTCTTATTCTTTATACACCCAGGGACACAAAGGGAGTCAGTTACTAGATGTTTTCATTAACAGCACTTGCAGTCTCTACTAAATGGAGTGATTCTTTCAGCTACATTACCTCATCATCTGTCTATTCCAGATATCAACAAACAGAGTAAGAAAAGCTGTGTGCACAGCTATGCTTATAAAGAAAGTATGTACTGACTGAAGGGTTGTTGAATGCTAATGTGACTGGCACAACTATAGGAAGAGTACATGGCTATAGGAAGGTGTGCTGAGCAAGTAACATCTGGAAGTTCACTTAAAACCTGTTTGGTGTGGGAAAGAAAGTTGAAAAGTCAGCGCTGTCATTACTACTACAGCACAAGGAAATGCTTTTAAAAGCAGTTCTATCTGGATTAGACTTTTGATGGCTTTGGTGCTTACAAATACATTAAACATATTCCCTCAGGGACAGTTACCTCCCAAGGGAGTGCCTGAAAGAAGACACAACTGCAACAGCTGTTGTACAACTCAGGAAAAAAATACCGAAGGCCCAGCAGGAAGAGAGAGAGACTGCTTTAGTACAGTTTGCAACTGCTTCAGCAACACTCAAGAAAGAGCCTGCTATTTTCTATGTTTTTATGTTCTAGCTTCAAAAATCCTCTTAAAAGCGTTTGATTTTGCACCAGTACAAAGGAAACTGAGCACCGATGCATGTGTGTGTGTACTGAATGGGAGGAGAAAATCTCTGTCTTGTCACTTCCCTTGCACAAACACAATCAGGTTCTTCTGGATGGAAGTTTCACCCTTTAACAGGAGAGTATACCTTTTGAATAATAGCATTTTGTCTAACCTGAGGGTAGGAATGATTCCCTTAGATTCTTTATCTGAATAACTACTTGTTCTGCTATTTAAGAGAGCTGCTGGGAAACCTTTATCAGTGATACTTGTGAGAAAAAATGGCTGGCAGTTTTCAGAAAAGTCGACCCCTCTAACTTGAGGAAACTGTTCCCATTCCTGCCATTAAACTGAAGATTTGGGCAAAAGTACTGGAATCTTCACCTACTAATTATTGGTGCACACTGGCAGCTCTGAACTGTGAGTGTTCAGTGTTAAAGCAGTTCATTTCACAGACCAAGTGTTGGTACAGAATGAATACAAAATAGGTAAGGTTCAGCTGGTTTTCATGATTTATTCCTAGGATATGTATACAGTAGCATAATGTTAAGTTTGTTCAAAGATTTAAAATGGAGCAATGACATGCAGTAAACCTAGGGTGGTTATTTTTGACTTTACCATATTTGATTTCAGAAGCATTTGTTATTTTTCCTTGATGATTTTCATGCAAAGATTAGCTTAGTTAGACTTGGTTAGTCCAGTCCATCTCCACCTAGTTTATGTTCAGTGATATTTTGTATGAGTAACTCCTTTATTTACCTGTAGAGTTCACCTTTTTTATTTTGTAGTTTTTTAGTACACTTAACCTTTTGACAGTCCTGTCATTGCTGCCCTCTGGACTTTGTTTTCAATTACTGTTGCCAGAAGAGTAAGGAGAGCTTGGTGGTACTGAAAGCTACAATGTTTTGCTGATGTTAACTTGGGACTAGTACAGGTTTCTTTCAAACCTTGTGTGGAATGTGATTTTGAAACTTAGAATTCCCTTTGAATAAAGGAATCCTATCAAAATGCACTAAAGAGTATTTGAAATCCATAAAAACTTAAAGATAATCTTGTATTATGTACTTCTAGCTAATAAAAAAATAGCTCTGTAGAAAGAAAAATTTAGAATATGATCTAAAGTGTGAATTTGTTCTGTGCTTTTTGCTTGATGTGGTCCCAGGTCCGCAGGGTGAAAATCTGACCCTCCTAAAGTTAGCAGGAGCTTTACTATGGATTCTACTTTTTAATTTCACTCAGAGGCTTTCTCACTTGTATTTCATTGGTGCTACTGCAAATAAATTGCATGGAGGAGGTGTGGATGGGTGAAAACCTAACAGTTCTCTGATAATATGTGCGTTTTCCACCTTTTTTCTTAGCTTTTGCTTTCCAAAGACTTAGACTGTTCAGCCGCGGAGTTGTTCCAGGAACTGATCCAGGCTTCCCTGAGGCTGATATAAGGAGCCTCAGCCTTTTATCTTTAAGCTTGTTAATGTTTTTCCAGGCAAGGAGTATGGTTCCTTAATTCTGGATAACCTTTCAGGCTTTTGATTGAAGGTGGCTCCTAAGAAGGTAGAATACAGGTTTTTGTAATTCTGTGAGCTACACAGTTCTTGTAGATTCTAGTACAACATTATAGTAAGTCACATGCTTGCTTATAAAATCTAGAAAAGTTATGATATCTGGCCACTTAAGAATGGGTGTCTTTGTTAATGCACAATGTGCAAGTGAAAAATTAATCTTTCTGCAGAATTAAATGGTGCTTCGTTGTTTCCTTTTGTAACACAAACTGAAATACAGTAATTCTGGCAGCTTGTTAGCAATCCTTGGTTTGAATTTGATCACCTAAACCAGCAGAATGTAGTTACTGGTCAAAGTTAATATCCAGTGAGGTTTGTGTGTGTTAATGACTGTATTTATCTAACACAACTGTCTACTCTTATATGTAGGTAAGATTTCCTCTAATTTTACAAATCAACTTTGTGTTAACATATGCAAGTCAGTGTACCATCCTGTTGCTAAAATTTGCTCCTTTTTAGTAGGCAGGTTTTGTGCATCTTTCCCCTCACATCCACAAATCTGAAAATAGTTTGCAGACCTTGCAAAAGATGTTGCAGTGGTGTAATTTTGCCACTTTCGGACACAAAGGTGCATCTTTTAAGAGGCAAAGGATTTCTAACTGATGAGCCTTAGAAAAACCCCAAAGCTACCCTTCTCCCAAGTTAGAATTTTTAAGGGGTTTACAAAAACTTTTGATTTTTAATAAAGTTTGAAAACATTACTCAGCAAAGATGTATGTATTCTTATGCAACAAAGCTTGTCAAATAACTAGCACTGCAGGAGTCTTTTGAATTCAGTGGGAAAATGCCTTCCGCTTTTAATGTGTTTTTGGTGTGCTCTAATTTGCTGTCATGCTTGACAGCACTGAATGATGCATTTTACCTGTGTTGACCTCAAGAATGAAAAGCCTTTAGGTGGGGAGGCTTTATTTTGATACAGTTGTTTGCAAAGGCATTATGTTTCTGCTGAAAGGAGGGAACCTGAGTAATTGTGGAATGAAAACATTGAAGTGTTTCTGACATGGCTTTGATTCATCCCTTCATCTATTGCTGTTTCAAGATATGCACTCTACAGTGTTGTCAATTCTAAAGCCACGTTTTCCAAATGAATAAAGTTACACACATGAAGACATGGCTTTATCTATTTATTTTTTATTTTCTCTTAATCCTCCCCTCCAAGGTGTTGGATACCATTTCTGCTGATGCAAGATTTAAATTTTTATTACTGTGTAATAGAGAACAATCATACTAGAATAGAGGAACTGGATGACAGTATTGTTTTTAAGATGCAATACATAATTGTTCCACTTGGTGCTAATAAGTCACCTACTAGACTCCTTGTACAAATTTTGTCTGAATTTGTGAAGATGTAGAAAAACTGGAGAAACTGTCTTGGGGAAAGAAATGAGAATCACCAGAGACCTAGGAAACTTGACCAGTAAGAAAAGATTACAGGATTTGGTACTGTTTACTCTGGAGTAGAGGACACAGAGAAAGTATATGGCATTTGTTAATACAGGTAAGAGGAAGAGAATGAAGTGTTGTTCTTTACCATATGGTTAGGAAAGCTTACTTTTAACACCCTGTATAATGTGAGGTGCCTGGAAGAGAATAGTTAAATTGCAGGGCACAAGAAAATCTTAATTCTTAAGTTTGTCTGTTTTGCCTCCCCACTATATATATGAACATGATTGACAGCTTGAGGTGCTTGATGGGCCTGACTGAGAGTCAAAAAGATGCAGAGGCTAATAGGCATCCCTATTTGAACATTTTCAGTTTCATTTTCCTCTCTGTGCCCTGACACTACTAGGTTCTATCATTAATCCTTGCCATTTTGAACTACTACTGCAGCCAAGGTTTTATGTCCTCTCCTTCCCAAACCATGTGTCTTTCAGTCTCCTTTCCATCCTTAACTTCCTAAAGCTGCTTGACTGCTCTCTTCTTCCCTCACCAATCCAACTTTGCAGCCTTCTGTTAGTTCCCTGATATGATGTCTTCTGTAGTGTTTTGGGTTTTTTTTTTTAAAAAAAAGGTAAATTGAAACCAGACATTTCTCCTGTAAATTCTTCAATCCAGGTGTTTTCAGCTGAAGGGGACCACTAGATCATTTGCTCTCTTCTGCTGTGTATCCCAGGCAATTTCACTTGGTTATTTTACCAAGTAAAGCAGCCTCTTTTTTGAACTAACGTGTTTCATAGAATATTTAGGCTTGCTTTTTAGATAAAAAAGCATAAATAAGTAAAAGGAAAAGCCAAAACTTTCCATGCTTATATGTTCTAGTAATTAATCATCCTTACTGAGGAAAATGTGTGTGTTTACAAAAGCTCGAGTAGTCTAGCTTCACCTTTGGGCTACAAATTCTTCTCCTGACAATGCTAGATTGAAGAATTGTTTATCCCTCTTGGTTTTCTCCTAGAAAGAATATTTCTACTCTGCAGTCAAAGTATCTTTTGGTTTTCTTTTGACTGAGCTTTTGAAGTCCAGTCAGGATCCAAACCTGTATCTCTACATGTGGTGCTGCTTTGTTTATGTAAACCTATTTTCCAGCTGGAGCTGTCAAGATTCTTACCACAGCACCACTGTACACAATGTAGACAACTATGTATACTTCATTCCTAATATGAAATACTTTTTCAATGAGGCAGTTATTATTTTTGTGTCCCTTTTGCTGTGTCTACCCCATTTCATCAAAGGCCGTTTTTAACTGTAGAAAGCAGAACTGTGTGCTGAGTTCTGTTTCTCAGTAATGTGGCGAAGTAAAATAACCTTGAAGCTCCTAATTGCTGTTCTGCCCTTTGTAAAACAAAGGGTTCTCTATCTCCAGTATTGCAGTGGAAGATCGTTTATTATTGATTTTTTTTCTGCTTTGCATAATAAATCCTTTTCAGAAATGCAGCTTTCTAGGACAATGTGCCTCATTCCATGCATACTACCTACTTTATATGTTGATAAGATCTACAGAGATCTCTAAAAATTTGCAGTTGGAGGTATTGAAGTGTGGAGTTTGTTTTAATAGACTCTGCCTACTGAGCAGCTCAGTTCAGCAAATTTTTCCCTCTTTCTTGCCTCTCTTTTTTAACTTTTTTAACAATCTGTTATCATCAAGTATTATCACAAAAGATGTTATGCTCCTAGATCACAAAAGGAACAAATTAGCATCCCACTGAGTACTAACCTTTGTTAATCCCATTTAGAAATCATGCTTTCTGAAAAAGAATAAGATCTCCCAGCTGTTTTATTATTGGCACGTACTACATGTGTTTGAAGAGTACATGGGATTTTTTTTTTTTAAAAATATGGTGTTCAGTCCTTTCTAGTGGCAGTTTAGGAATTGGCTTATGCTGCTTTAGAAAGTAGTTCCTTCTCATATAGTACAAGGCCATTAGTCTGCTTCTGTCAATAAAAAAGAATTCTCTGCTGAACATTTCTGTGCTTCCTGCATCATTAGTAATCTGAGCATCTCTGTAAAAAATGATGTTGTTACTTAGGTTTTGAATCTTTGGGGATGGAAAGAATGATTCTTTGATTTACAAGTGCTAACTTTTTCCTCACATTGTTGTCCCTTATCAATACCCTGTGTCAAGGCAGGCGCAAAACAAGAGACAAGAAAATAGGATGTGAAGGCTCTAACAGGAGGTAGCTCAAAGAGACTGATCTCTGCCTGCTAACCAGTTCTGTTCTGATGACAACGGCTACCAAATACATAGTACTTATGAACTATCATCTCCTTTGAACAGATATAAGCACAACACTGACACTTGACACTTGATAATTTGTTTCACACTGATAGCTCTCTGTTTTTCATTAGCTCATGTGTTGCTGCTTTCCAAATTGCTGCCTTCGTGTCTTCACTCAGATGTGCTGGGTATTTGCAGAGTTGCCATCTCTTTGATTGTGGCTTTTTGGTACTCAAGAATTTTGGTTCTTAAGAGCTAGAAGGTTGTATTTGTAAAAGCCTCATTATTTTCTGCTGTGTACAACTCCTGTCCCTGCGGTGTAAGATTATTCTCTAGCCAGTAGCTGTAGGGTTCAAATCTGTACCCTTTAAGTGTGTGTAGCAAATAGGATGTGTATCTGAAGTGGGAGCAGACACCCAGAGTAGTACTACTTACACTGCAAGCTGGCCGTATGGAAGCAGCCCTGTCTGCGAAGCAAGTATTGTGAAGGTGCTGCCTTCTGTTTTGCCTTTATGTTTGAACTTTGTTTTTTGTCTGGGATCTTACAAGGACTGGATGAAGCAGCAGAGATGCTTTGGCAGTTCTGAAGCTGTGCCAGCTTCAAGAGATACTTGCTTACCTGCCATGCATCTAGTAAGAAAATGGTATGTTTTGAGGAATTCTTCAGCTAAAAGAGAAAAGTCACGAGTCTCATCTCATGTTGATACTACTCCACTGACTATTGTTTCTTCTGGTAATTACAGCATATGAGGCCTAGAATTTAGATGGGATCTGACTGTAACTGAACTGTTAATTTCAAGAATTTTAAGAAATTAAAGATGGGTGCTAAAAAAGTGATTTTAGTATTGCACCAGTGTGAATGAGGTTAAAACCAGGGCTCTCTAAATCCGGAAAATTCTCTCATGCAGAACCTATTCATTATCAGTGACACAAGACCTACTTTAGAAGGTGTCAGATGGGAGGGAGTTTTACCCAGTATTATGGCTTTTCAGAAATTACTTTTCAGTCCCATAAGTTTGCTGAATTGAAACAGTAATACAGACTCTTAGGAAAAAGTACTTGTTTTTTCTTTCCTGGCTTTTCTTGAAAGTCCTATATGCTTTAGCTGGAGATCCACACACGTGCAGTTATATCTTGAGTTCAGATTCATTTTGGAGTGTGATCTTTGATATTCCAGTAAAAGCTTTTAAAACCTTAATGGTGAAAGCTAAACTGTGAAATATTAATTATGTTTATGATTATTTGAGCATATTGAAGGAATTTAAAAGGAAAGAAAGGGATTTTTGTGGCATAGAGCACAAATTTGTTTATACTATTTTCTTGTCAGTGCAGTGGTTGTCCCAGTATTACAACTGGGATTCAAATAAAACTAAAATTTCCCCAGTGTTTGCACTGAACATAGCGAATAGTGTTTCTGCTGTACAGCTCCGTTCTCATAGTGCCTGAGATAATTGTTGGAGCCAGCAGATCAACTATGCTTTTGCCTCCATTGGCCTTCAACTCACCACCCTATTATGCGCATTTGAAGGCACACACTGAGAACTGCTTCTGAACGATACTATTTCATTTGTCAAAAACATTTTCGTGCTTGTTTAAATACTGTATTTAAACATTAATGCCAGCATATACACCTGTAAAGACGCATGTTAATAGGAAAGGAAACTATTTAAAAATGTCTTGAGTACAGTATAGAAAATCTAAACAATAAATGCACAGGAAATTGCCAAGGTTTAAGGCACATTTCTTTGTACATAGTGGATTTTGTGACTGAGTACTTGTTTTCAATCATGCAAAACAGAGTACAGAGAACTCTGTGTTAACTTTTCAAAATCACGTGTATTAATTCCTTGCTGGTGTCTTTTCACTGGACTAAAGCTTAGGATAAATTGAATTATTGGAAAAAAAATATTGCTGTCTTCTTGTTTATATTGTAGTTGCACCAAACCCCACATCTTGCCCTTCAAAAGCCATAGTAATCTTACTTTCTGTAAGCAGACTATTTAAAAAAAAAAAAAGTAGGTTTTCCTCATTCTTTAGCAAATGCATTTATCACCTATGGTAGCCCAATGGCCCTTCCAGTCAACTCTGCATAGATTTAACCGCTGTCTTGAACAACCTACAAGTCTGCTTTTCATTTAACCTAGTGTTAAAGAACCCAATGAATGGTATGTGCATAAATTTTTAAGTATACTTTAACAAAGATAAAGCTATGTTTTTCCTATACAATATAATTTACAATTTTATTTTAATCCTTCACTTTTTTCTATCTCTGTCTTCATGTTCCTTCTCATATAGAAGCCTGATAAAAGCTTTTTGAGGTCAATGGAAGTCTTTCGAAAAAATCCAGTGAACTCTGATTAGACCTCGTAGACTGTAATCTTTTCTAAACAGGACCAAAACCACACATCTTCAGTAAGCTGCTTCCCTCTACACAAAGCTGCTCAGATGGTGCAAAGCAGCCGGAAAGTTGCTCAGTTGGTAAACATAAGGCATCACCTACCATGGTGGCATGTTCTTGGATAAGGTGTGCAAATAAAGAGCACCAAACTGTATATATTAAGAATGTGATTAAATAGTAGTAGCAGCAAAATACATATTAAGTTGTGTGGTTTGATTTTGTTTTAATAGGTAAATTAATTAAACTTTATTTCCACCAGGTACGTACTTTTTTAGAGAGTCTTGGCACCTCATCATAAAAACTATTAATGTTGATGTGAAGTGAACAGAGTGGACTAGAGAACGTTTGTCTTTTTCCCTTTTTTAATTTTTCATAGGAAATCTGAAGGAATTGTTTGTTTGATATGACTTAAATCATCATGGACTAATTCAGTCTTTTGGGGAAATTTTTTTACCATAGCATATGCTGGAGGTAAGCAAATTTTCAGAGTTGAATTTTATGCAAACATTTTGTCTTCATGATCTTGGTTCTGTATCTTAATGACAGGAGATAAAATACATACACATTCCTGCTTTCTTGCATCTGGGTAACATTAGGGAAAGCAGCTACAAAATATAACAGAAGGTTTTTCGTATACTTTTGAGAGCAAACAGAATACTCGATTAAAATTTCATTGCTGGTTCTTTCCAGTTAATACGTTGTTGCCAGTTTATATAGCATTACTGCATCAAGCAAAATGTCAGATCAATTTCTGTATTTTTTGTATAACTGTTGCAGAGTTATTAGAGCTTCAGACTTCATAAGCAGATTATTTTCCTGATGGCTACCCAAGAGTGTAATAAGGATGTGAGTTCTATGAATACAGTCCCATTCAAAATGGTACTTAACACTTGTTTAAATAACAGCTTCAAGAGGATCGCGGATTCGTATTCTCTCCATGTGTTTCTCAATACCCACATAAACTCAAGGAAATGGGACTACAATAATTTTGTTTTCTCCATTTTTTTGCAGTCTCAGGGCTGAGACTCGTGTACTACAGATCAGCTCTCATATATTACTGCCATAACATGCTGTTGTTATGAGACATGTAAATTGTATCAGGAAGGTTTTTGTATATGAGGCACTTGACATGTCACTGCTTCAAAACAGTAGCAGAAGTTGAATGGAAACTAAAGCAAAACACAGTTACCCCAGTCAACTGGTGTTGTATTACGAATGTGTGGCAGTGGATAAGTTCCTCCTGGATGGAGTGATAAGATTTCCTTTTTATGAGAGATGATGTAGGTCAACTCCTTGGACAACAGATGAAGTTAGTTTCTTTCTGTCTGCTTACCTGACATCTTTGGTAATATTGGATTTCAGTTCCCTTCAAAATACTGAGTACATATTTCTCAAATCTATCACTTAAGGAGGATTATTTTCCAGAACCAGGACATACTTAATTAAAAGATGTAATTTTCTAGTGCTGCTGAAATTGATGACTTGATGGTCCATCATGTTCTTCCTGAAGATATGACATGCCTTGGGCAGTCTACTACTGTCCTCCTCTGGTTCTTTCAAATCTCAAGTTTTTTTCTTCTACGTGTCCTTTAGCAATTCCTCTTTACCTCATCCACTTTTTTCCAGTTATGTATCAGTAAGCTCTGCAAAAATAAATTCAACTACTGTGTCTGTGTGCATGGTTCACATGGGCATGTGATTTGTCTTTCTAATGTCTTTGACAACATAAGTAGGTCATTTTCTTTAAAGTATTATTAAAAGGAAATTATTTGTGTTCCATAGGTGTTGTCAGTGATGGGAATTATAAGCATGAGGCTCCCAGTTGAACCTCTTGTAATTAGAGGGGCGGAGATTCCCCTGTAGTTCCCATAACATCTGGTGCATCATCTGAATACATAGATGGGCAATTAGGAATTGAAGGATAGTTTCAAAGTGCAAAATCTGAATCCAGAAGGTATTTATAAATAACGTAGAGCCAACTAACTTTAAAATTTATTTTTATGTCCTTTTTCTACTGGGCATTGATCATGCCATTTACGTGTGTGATGCATTCAGGAAAGTGTGGTTATTCCTTTCTCTGCCACTAGGCAGAAGTTAGGCAAAGAAAAAAGACCATATAAACCTGTTCCATATAATATGCCTGTCTCAAACAGAAAACAAATTTACTTGTTCTGTTCAACATGCATCTCCTATAGTACTCAAAATGTTTTTAGAATACTACGGGATTCAGTTTCAGATGTTTGGAACTCAAGCTGAATTATGCAAAATGGAAATTGAAATAGTGACAAGTGGCAAACTTGTTACGTGGTTTCACCTGAATTTCCTTGAAGTTCATTGTCAGTATCAGCACAGAACTTCACAGCACTAACCTCTTTGATATGAGTCTAATATTTTCCATTTGTTTCAGCCTATTATCTGTTCTTAGAAGTCAGCTATTCTAAAAAACTAGAAAATGCATTTCAGTATTGGTATTCATCTGTAAAAAATTAAGTGAAGGTACTGTAATGGACAGAATATGCAGACCAGACATTACTTCAAAGCAGTATCTTCCAAAAGAGGTTATAAGGGGGTTGTGTCTCAGGAGGCATGTCTCTGAGTCTCCAGAACGCAGGGGCACAGCCACTGCATTGATAGCACTCATCTTAATGAAGGTGGTCCCAGATTCTCCCTTGTTAGCTTCATCCTCCAAGCAGGCAAAGAGCCATTGTGCTCTTCCTAAGGCTGGACCTACGCTGCCTTGTCCTGGCTGGCTGATCATTGCTGGGATGGGGAGGAAGAGTGCAGGATTTTCTACTTACAGTGCTGTGACCAGCAAAATACTTCTGAAGGTGTTTGACTTCTTACATGCCATTTGAACTTAACTGGCAGCAGTGATGAGACTGAACTTTCCAAGGTTAGCCGTGTTCCTATCCATTACTCTGGCTTGTGTCCTTCTTACTCAGTGTGTATTTCACTTTGTTATGCAGGAAATGGTCAGCAACAACCACATCAGCCTTATCTGGGAAAGAAATATTTCTGAAGTTAGGCAGCTGCTTTTCCTGATGTTATAGAGGTTTATGACTTTTCTTTGTGATTGCAGATAGGGAATGAATAATATATTCTTACCATTCCCAGATGGCAAAGCTTTCTCACTTCTCAAATGTACTGTCCATTGTTCAGCCTCAGCCTCTACCTAGTATGGCACTTTAAGAAGCCTTCCCTAACTACTGCCTGTAGTATCCACTGTGTTGCCTAGTTTTGACATGTTGATGTAATTTGGGGAATTATGAAGGCCATAACTTCCCAAGACAGCCATCATGCTTATGCATGCAGATTCAAACCTGCAGATTCAAACTACGAATCGGTCAGCTGTCTCATGCTGGAACACTTTAAAGGTTAAACTACAACATAAATCTCTTGCACGATCCTTGATTTACAACATCTTCAAGGTCTCACTATGAAGCCTCAACTTCTTCAGGGACCTGAAATGCTGAGTGTACTAAAGTATGTTGCAAAGGAGCATTGATTCACAGGAGGAACTTAATTTATGACTAAAGCTACCATTTGCATTATGGATGGGTGTTTTATCTCATTTTAGAACACATGGAAAATTACCTTTTGGAAAATGCAGAGGCTTTCTGTTTATAATGAAAGCCCTGCACTTCTGAGTTATGATTAGCATAAGATAATTGCATCCTTTATGTGTTAAATGTGTGTTGTCAATCATGATGTTATTTTTGCACAGAGAATGATAAACTTGGTAATATATCTTTCCTCTCTACTTAGTTTGACAGTTATGAAATGTAATGCATTTTGGCACTGACCATGTAACAGTGTAACTGAAATTATATTTTGTTCAGGATGGAGTATGCAGGAGCGTTGGGTAGAATGAATGCGTCCATTGATCTTTCCTCCTGCATTCTCCTGAATGAGTCAGAGAGGTTCAAAGAATTGTTGTTCTCCAAGACAGGAATTGCATTTGTAACTGTGTGATGAGTAGTGTTTGAAGAACAAACACAAGAAGGACAACCTTTTTTAAGATTGCCATGTATATCCACTCGGCTGTATATATCCATCTACACCACTTTGATCTTGTCCCAGCATAGTGAACAAATTAAGCTTCTTCATGTAATCAGGCAGTTCAAACAATAATAGTCTACCTCAAAATTAGGCCTATGGTTCACTTGAAAGATTTGTGGAGCTTTCTTCCAATTCAGGTAGTAAGTTTTGAATTTTTGTATTCAATAAGATTACAATACATAGTTCATCATAGTTATCAAGACTGGAACACATCACTGTACCTTTTATTAAATTTGGTCAATGTGAGGTATCAGATAACTTCATTATTGTTGTTACTGTTATATGCTAGCACAGTCATAGGCAGTGATCAAGCTGTTGGGAAGGAGACTGCAAGTTCAGCTGATAGCCTTTATTCGAGCCTGTCACTGACAGGTTAGGGATTCCTTTTTGATTCAGTTCAACTTAGCAAATGGTCTAGGGGATAGTTTAAGACCAGATCCAAAGATTTTCTCTGCTGAGTAATGTAGCTTCTAGGATGGAAGTTTAAACAGTATTTTTTAAAAACAAATGGGCACTAGTTAATCTGTCTGCAGTTACTTTATTAAGTTGTGATCTTTTCTGCAGATTCAAGGATTAGCATAAAGGAAATACTTGCCAAATCAGTACTTCCACAGGTGGAAGATACCATTCTTCTCCTTCACATACCACATTCAATAACTCAGTCATCAATTATTTTCAGTGGCAATTATTTACTTGTGCAGTTTGGCTCTTCTTAGATTTTCAGCAGTTATCTCCTAATTTCAACCTGCTTCATGACTAAATGGCATTGGCATCACTTGTTTGCCATGTCATGAAATTGCTACCAGGCTTTCTTCATTTCTATATTAGTGTGTAAGTAATGATGAAGCTCTTGCCAAGGACAACTTATGTGCTTCATGAGCTCTGTGAGTGGAAGTGAATGAGGTTGTATTCAGCAGCTTTCGTTTCTGTTTTGGGTACCTGCTTTACCTTCCTTTATGCAGTCTTGCCTAGAGAATGTCCTGGCCAAGTCTGATAATATGAGCAGCTTTCACCTGTTTCATTATTGTCTGCAAAATGAAATTATATAAAAAAAATGATCACTTTCTTGAAACGCAACAACCACACTTCTTCGGGCAACCCAGCTGGCACTCCCTTTTGAGGATATCAAAGGGCAGTGTGTATGGGCAAGCAGCCTTTGTGTGGGAAGAAATCAAGATTGTCACAGAGTTACATGGGCAGAAAATCAAGAGAAAGGGAGGCAGAGGCAGTCATCACTTCTCGTAATGCTAGTCCTTGTTAGACAAATACAGATTTCTATCAAGGTTCCTGGGAGGGGTCCAGGTCATTACTCTGTTGTGGAACTTAAGCCAACGTCAAGTGGCTGGAGGGTTCAGGAAACCTTTTTGTTGTCATCTGCCCTCATCTGCTGGTCTTACTATGGCTCTGCAAAATAGCCATGTGCTATCTTTAAGACTGAACAGGCATTTCACCAGGGAGTAAAAGGGAAGGCCTCTGAAGCATGAGAGAAACGTATCTTACATTTCTGTGGTACCTCTTGGAACCTCTCCAGAATTTAGACAGATGTCTATGGAGCCTGGTGATCAGTCTTTCTACTTTCATTTATGGTTTGTTACTTCCTGTATTAATTTGCCTTGGCTGCACTGTAAAGCATACTGCCCTTTTCAAAAGCTTATAGTAGAGTCTGTAAGGCACTTATATTGTCATGATAAAAGAATTGTTGTTAAAATTCATATTCTGTATATTGTTCTTGTGATATTTTATTGATTTGGCAAATCATTTGTATAGGTAATCAGACATGACAGCTTGCAAATAGATTGATAGCTGTCTGAAAAAACTGATACTGAGAAAGCCTAAATTAGTTCAGATGTATTAGGGTGGATTAGTATCAAAGCCCAGACCATAAGTATGTGCAAGATGATGACTGGGTAAGGAAATTTCTCATGAAGAATGTATCGCATCGGTTTTGCTGGTTTATCAGTTAGAACAGCTTACAGGATTCCTGAATGAGTTTGTTATAGTGAAGCTCTGGTAAAATTCTCTGGTAAAATAGTGTTCAGCATATGGATAGCTTGTAAACTGAATATGCACAATTTAAAATGTCTAATTAAATATATCTGTTGATGTCGCTTCTTCTACAGTGGCAGGTAGTTTCTGTATTAACCTAAACATGGAAATGAAGATGATTCTTTAGAATATAATTTTTAATGTAATTAATACAAAAAAGGATGGTGGTGGAAGAGCAAATTCCCACAGTTACCACGACTTCTTTCAGGCCAAGTACAGTCCAGAAAAGCAGAGACTTTAGTATTAGCCTTACCTACAAACATTTTCCAAGGAACACTCATCACTTTCTGCAGACAAGGTACTTCCTCAATAGTCTTCTGCGTAATAAAAATCCAAGAACTATCTAGGGCGACCAAGTGACATGGAAGTTTTTCAGTTCCTTTTTTTTGATGAAGATGTTTTTCTGGCACAGAACTGGTTAGTCAAAAATTATTTTTTCTGCTTCTTCAAATTAATGTGAAAAATGACTGAAGAGCTTACTCTTAGCTTCCCTCAGGGACATGTTCCAGGTTTTTAATATTATTTTTTGTTGCTGTTAACTTCACTATTCTGATGTTCATTTATTCTGTCTATCTTTTTTTCTCTCTCCTTTCTCTTTTTTTTCTCTGAGTCTTTCCAGACAAAAAGACTTTTGTGAAATAATAATGGGCAAACTCCTATTTCTCATCTGTCTTGTCTATACCTTTGTTGGACCATCGGTCTGATTTCAGGATAGTTTGGTTTTGTTTGAGCTGCCTGGTTACATGAAGAAGTTTAATTTGTTCTTGAATTAAATGAGGAGTAGGAGTTAGACTTAACTCATCACAAGCAGAGTATGTAAGACTATGTATGTAGACGACCTCTAATGCATTTTGTTGTATCTCTGTAATGATATAAAGTTACTGTCAGGAACAACTGGAAATTCCTTGGATGGTGATAAGGAGCGTCTTTGTGCCTTCGTAGCACAAATCCTTCTACAGTAGCTCTGTCTCAGTCCCTGCCCCATATCCCCTTCTTGAACCCTCCTCTTTTAAACTTTCCATCCCTTTCTAAAAAGGGGACTGTTCCTAAATAGAATGTGTCCTGGCTAGACTGCAGTTATCTATGACTGAGGCTGTTAGAAAAACAGACAAAAATTAGACAAGCCTGCGATACACAACTCCTTTTCTTCCTGTTTTTCTCCTAATCGTACTATTAAATGCAACTCCCCTCTACCAACAAAACCAGTTTATGTAGAAGTGCGGTGATGATGGTTTGTTGCAAATGCCAAGTTCCCTTTTGCCAGAATAAAAATTCTTGGGCTTCTTGTGAACTCCTGTACTTGAAAAAATTCACAGTCTCTGGAGCAGCAGTAAGTTTGTTTGAGAGCTGCATTTCCATCTGATCTCTTGCAGTGTGTTCATATATTGGAAAAACTCCAAGAATTGGGAAGGCCTAGTTGATGGAATACACCTTCCCAGCCATGCAGGGTAAACCATGTTCCTCCATGCTAATACTTCCAGCAAATTGGAGCATGGCTTTTGTGTTCCAGTAAGCTACACTGGCATGAATGAACAGTCTGTTGTGATGACTTCCACTGGATAAATAGTTTTAGTATAGAATCACATAACGCAGCAAAGCGTTATTGTGAGGCTTTGAGGACGTTTTTTCACTTGAGTTAATGGCTTCCAGAAAGAGAAAGACTGTAAAGATATAGTGTAAATGACAAATTTTAACAGAAGGGTACAATGCTTGATTTAGGTGGAGGATGACTGCGTCTGCGCAAAGATTACTAATTCATGATAAAAACAGGCCCAAGCAACTAAGGCAAAGAACGTGAGTAAAAACATTGGAGTCACAAATGAAATAATGCTCTTTCCTGACCAAGAATATGGCAGCAGGTCAGGGTGTTTTTTTTATAAAATGTATGTAGTTTTTGTTGTAGCGACAATACACTGCAACCCTCCAGTCCTGGAGCGAGAGCAGGGAAAGGGTGGGCAAGCGAACGCAAAGGTGGGATATGACTTTTGGTCTGCTGCACAGACTCGCCTGATGTTTCACTGTGGGTACTGGCTCATCATTCTCATATTACAAATTTTTTAGTCAACTTCCAGATCTCTTGGCATTTGGGAGGTTGAAGAGATGAAATCCTCATAACTGGGTTAGATTTAAAAGCAGAGGACAGGGTAATTCAACCCATGCACGGCACCCATCCACCACAACCTGTAATAATGAAAGTGGCTCCAGTGAAATATGAAAAATGTTGTGCCTGTTCCTTTAACCCCCCTGTCCAACCACATCAAACAGAAAACAAAATCTTGAGTATAAGCAGTTTTACGTAGATTTATTAAGGCCTCAAAATTTCTTGATAATAACCGAAATCAGGCGTGAATTGTAAAAGACCTATTAAATACCTATCTAAAGGCCATGTAAAAGTCTTGATTATAGTGTGGTACCACTGGTTTAGATTTGTGCACTCAAAATGATCAGGTGTACTTTTTTTGTCAGCTAATTTTGGTCTTTTGACAGTTAGTGCTTTTTTCTAACACCTACAGTATTTTCCTATTACTTGCACATGCTTAAAGTGCGATATTATACAGCAGCCACTTTTGACATGTTTTCTGCACTTTGCATTTAGATTTTTTTTTAAAAAGTGATTTTATAACTTGCTTACTCTGTTTTTATTTGTTTGTTCTTCAAAGACAAGTCTAAGGTCTCTTGAAATGCTGGCATGTCCTTAAAATGGAATTTATGTTATAATCAGACCTCAGGTATTTGGCAGACCAGAGTGATGCATTTCTGAAAACCATTTCACCAATAATTTGATGTTTCTCTAGATTTTCCTCGAGCTCAGATAAAAGTAGTTTCTTAGAGTAGGCCAAGGAAGGGTTTTTTTCTAGGTTGATAGCCTATGCTATTATTTCAGCTCTTGAGACATTCAGGAGAGGAAGATCTACTAATTACATCAGAAGTAAAGAAAAACAACTCGTCCTCTTTTACATTTTCTAATTTTGTGATTTGTGCTTAATTTTTTAATTAATTTTATAGAAAGAATTTCTAGAATTTAAAAAAATTACTTTAAGGAACTGTAAGTGCATTTCTGAATTTTCAGTCTGAGGTTATTGATGACTGTTTATTGGAAATATTTTTGTGAGAACAAAGTTTTCTTGAGTCTAGTAATATGCCTGCCTGCTGCTTGTCTGAGTAACATGTTAGACCTTCTGTGCATGCCAGCAAAGAAGGAAGATAAAAGAAGATTAGGGATTAATGGCAGCTGTTTTAGCTGGTCATGCTCAGAACAGTCACTTGTTGCTTCTGAGCCAGAATGTTTACAAATACCAGACTGAGGATATTTGCTCATTAAAATACCCGATATTGTGGTACACACAAACAAAACCCCACCACCAACAACAAAAAATTACCAAAACCCTTTCTAAGCACATCTACCTAAATTCAGGGGAAAATAAGATATCTGGGGCAGAGGAGTGTGTTGTTTTGCTTTGTTGTGTTTGGGGTTTTTTCTTTGTTTTTTTTTTGTTTGTTTGTTTTGTTTCTTGGAGCATGACTTCTCTTAAGAAAATAACTCCTTGAGCCATAGTACAAGATTAATTTTGTTCAAAATAAAGACAAAAAGAAAAAACGCCTAGTTCCCAACAAACTTTATGTTTCCTGACTTGCTATCTGTCCCTTGCCCATGAATTTGGTGGTAGGGGGTTGTGTACCCATTTGTGACTTTGCCATCACTATTTTTTAACTAAAGTTACAAATTAATTTAGATTTTTCCCCTCCCTCTCATGTCCCTCTTTAAGTTTTCCAGCATTCAGAACTATTTTCCCGTTCAGGTATCTGTATATTTACTTTCTTTTTCTGAGCTGGTGGGTTTTGTTCTTTCTTCCTTCTGTGCTTATCCAACTTTTTATTCCTTTTATTTCCTTCACTGTTTGTTCCCGTGAACTGGTTTCTATCTTTCTGATCCCTTTCAGTAAATTTTAGCTATCTAGCAAATCAAAGCCAACTGCAAATATGCTTTTATCCACAGAGCAGCTGTTGTAAAGAAACATAACTTCACTTGAAGGAATTGATAGAAACACTGCCAACCACCCAAGCTAAACCAAAGTCTGAGACGGTGGTCCAATGGACTGTTCACCAGAGCAAAAAGAAAGAAAGTGTCCTGCCATTAGGGTTATTAATCTACTGTTCTTTACTAACTTAGAACTTTTGAATATATATTTATGCTGTCTGTGAGGGTTACAGGAAGAAAATCTATGTTTCATAGCATGCAGGACCCATATGCCAAGCACATGTCCAACTTTTACCTCCTTGTATTAATCTAGTCTTTTTCCCCAAGATCTAATAGCACTTGGCATGATATCAACCGTTGCTTAAGAGTAATAAGGTCAAGAAAGCAGTAACTAGGATAGCATTTTTAGGAAAACACTGAAAATTGAGGGCTCTCTTTTATGAAACTAGGAAGGTTTTTATGCAGTGTTCTTTGATAAGAAAAAATGTTCTGGCTTTGTTAGATTTTTTTGAAGGCTTCCCTCTTTGGTCAGGAAAAGGCTGATGGACTGTGTAGTGAGAGAGTTACAAGCTTTATTGATTATAATATCTTGTTGGAGTACCTCTATTTATCATAACTGTCACTGGCAACCATCTATTTTCATACTGGCCTGTTTTTAAGATATGGTTTGTTGTAATTTTCTGTATTCTACGTTTCTCTGAAAAATGCAAATGTAAAATACTTAATATGGATGCTTAATTTTTCCAACAGTTGCCCCTGTGTATATATTCTTCCAAAAATTACAAAATGGGAAGCTGCAAGGTTTTACAGCTTCTGATGCATATGCAAGTGATCTAATGAATTTATAGTTTAGTTAGAAAATAGAGATATTTAAACATATATCTGGAATACACTTTACAGAATAAAGTTCTCCTGTTTGTTATTTTTGAAGTAGAAATACTAAATCCTCAACATAAAGAATGGGTTCCTTAGACTACACTTTATTATCTCTCAAAAACTACAGAAGATGTATTACCTTAAAAAATTAACCACCTCCTGCTCTAGCCTTGTCCCAGTTCTGAGGTAAGGAATGGGTGAAGAAGTTGTGAGGTGGTAAACAAGTGTTGAACCTCGCATTAATATATTGCATAGTACAAGTTCCTCGGCTATCCTGATTTTCACTGAACTTAAGCAGCCCAAGGTTGGGAACTTACTGTTGGAAGTGCACCTACCAAGTGAGATGTCTGTTTGGAAAGAGGAAAAAATTGCCTAGGAGTATGAATGGGTATTTTGCTATTTGAATATTAAAAGATGGGGCCAAAGGGTATTCCAGATATTTATCTTCTAGGATGCTGAGTTCTGTGGTAGTCCCAGTAATAGGAAATTATATGAGTCTACTTTAAGCCTACAGAGTGTTTGGGGTCTGCTTTTGGGATGCTTTTGTTTAATGCAGGAGTTCACAAAAAGCCAGATGTGGAGTTCAGTTGGATGTGATATACATACCACTGAAAAGTGATGCGTATCTTTAGCTCTCTTACTGATGATGAAAGCAAAAGACGTTTTCTAACAATTCATGGTGGCTGCTTTGTATCATCAGCTCCAGCAGTCAGTCGTCAGATCCTTTGATACATACTGTGGTGAGATTGCCAATGCTGTAGGTGAACATACACAATGCACTTTTTTTTCACCTCACAGTGGCGAGCAGCATGTTTTTTGCATGTACTACACACTGAGGATACAGTTTGAGGGGTGTTTTACTTTAGTTTTTCAGCAACGTTATGTTGTGACTAAATAGTGTCGGGATCGTTGTATTGCAGATTAATCTTCCTAAAACCCTCTCCGCTCTGGCAGTAGGAGCAAATATTTCCAAAAGAAAGAATCTGTAGCATGCCTGAAGAAGATGAATATTTCTTTGCTAAACAGCTATGTATAATATAGTGCATTTGCCAACACCAAGTGTGTGTTGTATGTACGGAGGAGGAGGCTGTGTGTGTTTTATATATATGTATATATATATGTTTGCAGTGCAAACAGATGACAGATGTTGGTACCTGTGACTGGAAACAGGTGTGTGGGTGGATCCATCGCATCTGGGTTTTAGCTCTGTATAGATCTATATAGCAGTACAGCAGTAATTTCACACTTGAAAACTAGCTTTTGACTGCAGTTGTTGACTAGTAGGAAATTGGCTGGTTTATCATTAATTTATTAATGAATTAAAGTTTTTTCATGTTGTGAGCCTTTTGATTGGTTTGGGTTTTAACCTAACCTTAAGTCAGTTTCCCTTTGTTTCCAGTCCTTCATTTCTAAGCTGATAAGTCTCTGTTAAGTTGGAGCACACTGTGTTCAAGCTGTATTTGTAAAAAACAAGTGAAAAAACCTGAAACACTGAAGTCTGTCAAGAGATGAAGGCTGTGAAAAAAACAGTCACCAGGAAAGGTGTCTAGCAGAAATATAATGATCATGCTGAAAAGCATTTTTTCAGCAGAAATAATGTCATTCACTGGGATGTTTCTTAAGTTAAAAAGAAGCCTTTTGGTTTTCTGTAAGAAGGTAGACACCAAAACGCACGTGTGAACTGTGTTTTCAGACACCTTTTTCCAGCCTACATGCAGCAACAGTATCAGCCAAAGCAGCATCCAAACAGCTAACTAGATTTTTGTTTTTTTGAAAATACTCCCATTAGTAAATAGGTTTATGCTTCAGCTTGCAACTAAGGTGATTTTTCAGAAATCTTGGGTTTTTTCAATGATTTTTTTTTCACAGTGTTACTGAATGACTTGCATTTTTTGTTCAAATGCACAATTAATTCCAAGTTGTAACTATTTAAAATATCTTAAAATTGATTCCAGGCTCATGGTTTTTATGCAGCTGTACCCTCGCTCATTACTGGAATTACTCACAATGTATAATCTAAAGTTGCTTCCAGTTAGCTGGAGAATCCTGCGCTGGACTTTGCCCAAGGCAACTCCTGTAGAGATAATGTTAGTATAGAATCTGCAACATTAAAGCAAATGAGAACTACATGGTGATTTTGATTAGATGTCAACCAGGAACTAGTAGAGAATTAGATCCTTTAGTCCAAAAGTTTCAGTGCTAATTTTATCCAGTGCTGAGTTAGTCAGCTGATCTGATGTTGTCACCCTTCTGTAACAGAAGCACATAATCATAGAACCAAATTTTATTTTTATTTTAGAAGAAAAATATTAACCAACAATTTTTAACAAAAAAAAATCCAAAATGCTAGCAGGATACAATTTTCTATTTTATCAAATCATCTGTTTCAGGGAGTAGAGGTTTCTTAGAGTATCTGAACTACTCTTTTTTGCAAATTTCTATTCATTATGTGGAAAATTATCAGACAAGTGCAGGACAGAGTCTTATTAGTTCTTGATGGGAGCAACTTTTTTCTTGTCTATTCTTATCTGGTCTATACCTTGTCAATTATCTATAAGCAATGAAGACTTTCTGAAATTAGATGTTATAATCTTGTATTACAAAGCATACTGTGTGCAGCATAAGGCCTAATTTTGCTAGAAAAATAATTAATGAGCTGGAAGCTTATGGCTTCAAGACCAGTTGTTATTTGATAACCTTTGTTGTGTGGAAACATGGGATTGGACAGATCACATAAGAATTTTACAGAAAACTTCTAAAGAGTTAATTTTCCAAAACAGAAGAAAATTACAACCTAAATTTTCTTGGCTTTGTACATTTTAAATAGCATTACATTCATAATTTGATTTTTTTTCAGTTTTACTTTGTGTAATACAAAATAACTACTGGTTTTAATAAATTATTTTCCTGGAAGCAAGGAATAGAAGCTTAGTCACCAGTTCCAAATATTTTTGCACAATAAATCAATATATAATTCATGATATGATATCTTCCTTACGTGATACTACTTGTTGCCTACACTTACTAGGAGATGCTGAATTCAGTTTGTGCCCATGTTTGATGTTGATAGGCAGATATTAGCATTGTTAAAAAGTCAGTAGTGCGAGACTACAATGTGACCCACCTAAAGCCTCCCAAAGAGTTATTTTCACAGCTTAATCCCATTCCTGACAGAAAAAATCTTTGCAAAAGTAATCTTTGAGAGTTAATAGGGTAGCTTAATTAGGGAGCTGGTGTGCTAAGACGCAGGCTGTGACCCCTGAACTAGCCTCCAGCCTCTTGGAAGGCACGTGCCAGTCATCTCTGGAAGATCGGCCCATTGTGCTTCATGTGATGCACCTCTGTCCCTCATATCTGCAGGTGAAAAAGCAGGCTGGCTTTGTCCTGAGGTGATATAAGTATACTGAAGCAATAACCTTAGGGAATTCTAGTTTTATTTTGCAAACTATATGTAGTATTCATGATACTTTCTCTGTGACACAGCTGGGAATACGTTAAAGAGCCAGCCATTTCGACTGAACTGGGCTTGGATTTCACTGGAGAAGGAGAACTACATCATAGATGAGAACTCCAAATTTCTGGAGGTGACCATCAGACGCAGAGGATATTTGCAAGAAACGTCTTTTATCAGTAAGTAAATCATTAATGGTTGAAGCTTCTTGCACCAGGAAAGGCAGTTTTTAAGGAGCTGTTCCATAGTTGCTTGTTCCTCTGTTTACATAATAAATACCAAATAATGAGAATAACACTGGTATAGATTTTTATTGCTCAGACATAGTTATGTGTTTCGTTTTCCACTGCAACCACCCAGAAATCTGAGTATGTGTATTAGTAGACGTAAGAACAAATCAATAAAATGAACTGCTGTTTGCCCAGCGTCTTTTTCCTGAAGTCACTTGCCAGACAACAAAACAGAAATTGGGATAGTCTGCATTGTTTATTTTGGCAGGAGGATACATTTCATAACACATTAGCTATAATACACAAATAAGTTTTTGAAGTAGCTGGTCTTTGCTTGCAGAACGAAGTTTTGGAGAAGTTAGTTACAACTTCTCACCTTACAAAGGGCAGTGTCATGCTGGCCTTTGAGCTACGAGAAAATCTGAAAGCTACTAGAAATTCTGGAAGGGTTGTCTGCTAACAGAGGTGGCAGCTGTAGACCATGCTGAAGTTAAAAGTGTGCTGTCATGGGATAGCAGAGTACCCAATCGTGACAGCTCTGCAAAGTAAATAGGAATCATAGAAATCTTTGCACCAATGGAGCGACTCTAAAAGCATTGAGCAGAAAGGTCTTTTTCACCTGATTTAATAAGAAAAAGAGAGATGGTTTAAAGTTTTAGGGTTTTTTATCATTTAAACCCATGCATGAAAATACTTGCTTTGAGCAACACAAATATATTGTGCTATTATCTGAGTAGTAATAAAATAAGTCATTTAAAACCTAAGCGATTGTGGAATAGCAAAACTGTGGGAATTTAGGAATTAGATCATTTAGGAATGATTTCATACTCCAGTCTTCAGAAGTTCTTTGCTAGTCATCAGATTCTCCAACAAACACACAGGCCATTGACTTGAGAGAGATTAATCATTCCTAACTGGGGAGGTTAAGTCACTCCTAATTGCTGGTGTTAAACCTTAATAAAAAAATGTTCAGGTATTTGAACTAATGCTGGATTGAAACCAAAGGCAATAATGAGTTTCAAAACCCCATGGTGAGTTACAGATCTTTGCTTCTTTACATCCACAGTTGGATTCTGCCAGCATGTGTGCACTTTGATTAAAACAAACAAGAAACATAGCTATAAAAATATGCAGGCTTAAAAATGTGTAAAAACTCTATTTAAAAAAAAATCTTTTCTTGAGTGCCTTCCTATGATATATTTTTATGTATGGTACAGTCTCACTTTAAAAAAAAATTGAAAAAGTAATAAAAAAAGCGAGTGCTTGTGCTGCGTTAAGTAGCAAAAGATGAATGAATCCTTATGTCAGTTGTAGCATCCTGCATGTGAGTTTCCAATAAAGCATCTTCGTAATCTTCACATTTCTGTATATTGTTTTTGCTCTTTCAAAATGTTCATGGTTTGTCATCATTTTATGAACTCATGCTGCAGCAAAAGCTGTCTGATCTGAATAACAAACAAAACCTACTTTGAGTTAAATCCTCATCAGCTGCCTAACTTTGAACTAAATGCATTCATCTCTATCCCTAGAATCTCTGTGCAACTGCCCTCTGTCTTTTATTAAGATGAGAATGTGCAGTCTTTCAAACCTTTACAATTAAAAGCTTCTGTTTGGATAATCCCCCAACAGAGAGGATGGATATGTGACTAGGTGTTGCAGTTTAGACTTACATGAGGAAGAAAAGGTGGGAGTGGGAGAGAAGGAGCAAGTTTGCATAGTGTGGTGGACCCCATAAACCCTGAGAACATTGTTCTGTCACACTGAGCTACAATTCCACGTCAAATGTCCAGTTATTTACTCACCTAGCTAGGAGAGCATCTGCAGAAGCAAGATTTGGACAGATGGCAGAAGTCATTAGGGTTTATTTAGTCTACAGGTAAAAGTGATAAAATAACTTCACAGATCTTAAATGTGTATAAGTATAGCACAGATACAGAGCAGTAACAGAAACTAATCACAAAGTATTAAACATAAAATGATCAATTTCTCTTTGAAAGACATGAGTGGTCGGGTTGTTTTTTGGTTTGTGTTTTGTTTTGGTTTTATGTAGGTGACTAAATTAGGTGACCTTCAACAAAACCTTGAACACCTTAATTGACATAAATAAATTTCTTAGCAGGCTGATATATCTTTTCTGAAGTCATAATTGGAAAACTTGTTCCACGAATTTTTATATAGATGGGAAAATTGGCCCTGTTGAACAATTCTGTTCAGTCATATTTGATAAATAACCTCATGCCTCCGTAACTTTGATGGTTGTATAAGTTTTAAGTGGTCAGTAGGTGAAGTCAATGGAATTTTTCATGCAGATAAAATTCTTTATGCACATGAATGTTGGTAGGACCCTACCCTAATTACCTATGTTTTGTGAGCTATATGACAATGTTAGAGAAAGTGTGATATAACCATCCTTATTTTTTTCTGCAGGTCAGTAACTGCCAGATTAGCTTTTAAAAACTATTTTGGTGGTAGTTGTTTTATTTTTATTAAAATACTAAAACGCATGGAGAATAATTCCTCTGAATTTTTATGCAGGCATTGGAACCAAAGATGGTACAGCAGTAAAGGATAAAGACTTCAAGGGTAAACCTCAGAAACAGGTCCAGTTCAATCCCGGACAGGTTTTGGCTACCTGGCGAGTGAGGATATTTGCAGACAATGAATATGAGGCATCTGAAACATTCCAGATTGTTCTGTCTGATCCAGTTATGGCTGCCCTTGAAATTCCAGCAATAGCAACAGTTGAAATCGTGGATCCTGGTGATGGTATGTATCACTACTTGTTCTCTTAGAATACTGTTCACTTGCGAATCCTTTGAGTATCTGTATAACGCATCTGTCTTTGCTCTGTTGTGGTTCAGCCCTGTCTTAAAGCTTAACCTAGCTGAGTAAGAAATTTGTATTTCTTATTAAATCTCTTCCCTAGCTAAATTCATATTCTGTATGTAATGTCATAAAAGTGTTCAACCTTAGGCCTCCCTTCTCTCATCATGTTTTTCTTCAGTATCTACAGTGTATATTCCTCAACTGGAATACAGAGTAGAGGAAGATATAGGTGAACTGCTGATTCCTATTAGAAGATCTGGAGATGTCAGCGAAGAACTGATGGTCATTTGTTCTACACACCAAGGTATGTTATCTAGCTAGGTAACAGATTATTCAGCATAATATTCATGTTTAGGTAAGTAAGAGAGCAAATGCAGTTGTTAGTCAGCAAGTCTTGCCAGGAACTTCAGTAGCTGGAACAAGTGATTTTTGCAGGCAACTTATGTGTGTCTAGTCCTCTGCTTAAAGACTGTTTTAAAACCCCAAATGTAAGAATATGTGTGTGTGTGCATGCACATATATGTATACACATGTATGTATACATACATACATGTGTATACCTTTTTTCGCAGAGGCACCATTTTTTTTCCTGCAGCTTTTCCTGCTGAAGAGGAAATGCCTGTCCCTGCAGTGATTGTTTAGAACGGAAAAAGGATTCTTCTAGTCTTAAGCCCTGTACCTCTCCTGTTGTTGAGGGTCTGACTTACCACTGTACCTTTGTATATAACCTGAATGAGAACTGAGGTCCCAGGTGGCGGGGAGTGGTGGTGGTGATGGTGTGGTCCTGTTGTAAGGGTTTTGCTTTTTGACTATGTAGCTGGCAGACGCCATGTCAGGGCTTCAGTTGGTTCAGCAAGAACTAGTATTTCAAAATTGCCAGACTACAGCCATTGAGTATCACTTTTTGTTTAAACATAACTGACACAGAAGGCTGCATGAAGCGATGATCTGTCTTAATGATGCTTTTTTCTTGCTGTGAATCTGTGTAATCAAAGAAAGTCATATATGGAGTTGGTCATGAACCAGAGAAGAGATGTAGATTTAGAATTAAACCATTTCTAAAATCATATGGGATTTGAGGGTTTTGGTTAGGTTAGAGGCCAGCTATAAAGTTCAGATCACACCGCTGTCTTCACTAGATATTCAGAGATGTGTGAATGTAAGTTTGTGGTGGTGCACTGACTTTCAGCATGGTGATAGTCATTCAAATACTATAGCTAATATAGACAGGTAATTGATAGTAGGATTCTTTCTTCAAGTCGTTTGAATCTTAAGTTTCCTAAATATAGTTCTTGACTACAAAATAAGCCTGCTGTAAACTGAAAAAGTGAGATGGCAGAGGAGAGAAAATATCGGATATTGTAAAAATACTAGGTATTATAAAATATATCCGATAACTCTTAATCAAAACTAAAACTTGCATTCAAAAATAGACGTAATAAAGATAATGTAATGGACATTTATAAATGAAACCAGGCTTAAGATACAAGTTAACTTTTATCCTAAGCAGTGAAATATGAAAGTTTTGACTGAAATAAATGTTTTTCTTATAGAAGCGTTCTATCAGCTAGTCATAGCTTGAGATACCAGCCTTCTGTATGCTTCATGGGCAGGGAAAATGCAGGATCATCCTCAGTTCTGTGACTTATTTAAACTTCTGGTTCAGAAAATCCTTTTAACACCTTTTGTTTCTATTTTACCCTTACCTGTAAGAGTCAGCCTGAGTGGTTGGCAGGAATCTTCAGAGTGTCAGGCATTCAGAGCTCTTTTGTTCCTTCATCAGTGACTTATAAGGGCTTACCAGAATTTTCCCCTCTTTTGTTGTGTATTGATGCACAGAAAATCTTACCAAGTTACTTAAGGCTTTTTGTCCTAGTAGGCTGTCAGACTGTCTGGCCTTAATAATGCTAGCCATTTACCCAAATGAACAATTGCTGTAATAGTTGTCATGATTTGTGTTTTTCATAAACACGTTGCAGTAAAATATTCTTTCTCAAAGTTTTAAGCGTGATAAACACGGTAAACATGATACTGTCTCTCATTTAATCTTTCTCAGCCTGCTTGTTAAGTGTCTGACATATTACAACCCCTGTCTGCAGCAAAGCAAGGTAATCAATGCATGTTGTGTGTACTTATGACCTCTGAAAATCAGGGCACCTAACATACTCAGAATTATTTGGGTTAGAAGGGACCTTGAGAGGTGTCCAGTTAGATCTGCTCCTCAAAGCAGCTGTGAGGTGGGAATAGGTTGCTCGGGCTTTTGCCCCTGAAAATCCCTGTGGACCCAGGGCAGGCCACTGAAGAACTCCACTTGTAACTGGCCTTCAGGTGGAGTACAAACTATTAACCACCCCCCTTTGATCCTCGTGACCTAGCCAGTTTTCACGCGGGTAGCAGTCTGCTCAACCAGATAGTAACAGCCCAATTGGCTACAAGAATGCCGGTAGTGCAAATCCACAGCAGTTCTTAGGTTCATGTTGCATATAAGCCTTACTTTTTTTTTTTTTTTAACAAGTATTTCACACAAATAAACACAGCAGAAGTAAGAGGGAGAGATTTACTTCATCACCACCACCACCACCTTCCAAGAATCACACAATGAGGTAAATGTGAAGTTCAAATTCACCTTCATTTGTTCAGGACCTCATCCTAAGGTCCCAGTGACTTTCTTAGGCATTCTGATCCATGAAAGAATAGTATGTAGAAGAGAAGAAGGAAAACATCTGTCCGTTTTTTAGTGCAAATGTTATGAAATGCAGTCAGTCGTGTGTGATGTTAAATTGGGTGTGGCTCCATGGCCTCATCTTTCAACAGCAAAACCGGTTTGGGGGATTGCACCCCTTGTCTCTCCTAACTCTTGCATTCTTCTTCTCTCACAAAATTGCTTTTTATTGTGACTGTTCAACTGCTGATGGGGCTGTGGTTTACATAATTCATATCAAAGAGTATTTTTGAGAGGGCTTTTTGTTTGTTTTAATCAGTTGACTCACTTCCCTCACCTGTCTGAAGTGCAGCCCCACAAAAAAGTTGAGTCAGGATAACTGGAAAGAATAGCGAATTGGGAGCGGGAATGGTTTCATGAGGGTGCTGAGTGATAATAAGAGCCCTCTGAGCCACTTCGCTTCTGGAGAAGTTGTGATTATAAATAGGAAGAATTTCTTGTGTTTAACTTGTTACCAAAGCACATTTATTAGTCAGTTCCAGCATAAACCCCTTTTTCTGTGTTTGTTTCATTTAAAAGGCTGCTGCTGTTCTGCTTCTTTAAAGTCCTGAGTCCCTGTAATTCATTTTTTACATTCTCCTCTCATAGATTCTGCTACTGGTACAGTACCATCCACTGTATTGTCTTACTCTGACTACATCTCACGTCCTGAAGATCATAGCAGCATCGTTCATTTTAATAAGGATGAGACTGAGAAAATGTGTCGCATTATCATTATTGATGATTCTCTCTATGAGGAAGATGAGACCTTCAATATTTCTCTGAGCATGCCAGTGGGTGGCCAAATTGGCACTGAATTCCCGAGCACTAAAGTAATAATCTTGGCTGACAGAGATGATGGTAAGTATGAAGAAGCAATTTTGTTTTGCTGGGACTTTCATCTTTGGAAGTTTTACTGATTAAATAATCTCTTTCACTGCGTTTTTGTTTTTTAAACAGTTGAAAGCAAGGGTCGAGGATTTGCTTACTCACTAGAAAAACTGGCAGAAAAAACATGAACTATGTTTAAGATATAGTGTAAATATGTATCATGCTCTTTGGCTTACACAGTTTTGTTATTGCAGGAGGAATTGAGGATTAGATTTTATTTTCTTTACTGGCATAGGACTAGATGGCTGTTTTATTACAGATGTTACAAACCTGAAGTAGATCTGTGAGGATTAGTCTTACTGTTACTGCAGCAGAGTCTGTGATTACAGTAGTTTACACAGGTACAGGATTACTTTTGTGACAATATTATAGATGAAAAAAAGTGTATATGATCAGATAAAGAGTAGAAATAGTTAATAGAGGCTAATTTGTAATGCACAGTAATTCCCAGTGCATTTTTAAGGTAGAAATGCAAGACTTCCTTTTTTTTCATAAACTTGGGGACACAGGTTTCAATTCAAGAATTGATACTATTAGACAGAAGCAGAAGAAAAGCCATGTACCTTATTGTCATACTTCTATTTGTTCTTTTAGTCCCTGTCTAAATCTTTCTTGCTAATCCAATACTGTGAATATAATTATGCTAAATAAGGCAGAAGTTTTGTACTGTGATTAGACAAAGCCATGATGTACAACAGTGGTCAGGTTCAGTATTTAAGCTACACCGAGCTGATTCTTTGGAGCTTTTGATTCACTTCATAAATAATGAGAATTTGGGGGCTGATTTCTGTGTCATGCAATTAAAAAAGTAATTATCATTCTGTTATATGAAGAAAAGTAAGAAGCTAAAGATCCAGGAGAATATTTCTATTAGCTACTGTTTATTTCTGCCCTTTTGTTTGTCAAAACAGTCAAACTGATGAGGGGGAAAATGCTGTTTTCTCAAATAGAACATGAATGGGCCAAAATAATCATTGGTGTAATTTCTCTGAGGCCAAAGGATTTACATGAGAAGTGAATTTGCAGTAAGAACGAAGTTAGTAAGAGTTATCACAGTCTTTAGCTCGATGAGATTTGTCAAAAGGCTTCTTTACCTTTTTCAGAGAACAGGAAGGGAAAATAATGCAGAATTAAGCCATTGGGGCAAAGAAAGAGTTGTTTTCTTTACCAGATTCAATATCCAGATTTTTATTTTCATGGAAAACAAAATTATTTATTATCAGCAGATAAAAACTGCTTTCTCTGCAGTTTTTAATACATAGAAAATTATTTTTTATACATATAAAGCTAAATTACTATATAGATAATTATTTTATATTAATTGACAGAAAATTATCATGCTTTTCATGCTTCTACTTTTCAATACAACTTTGATAGGTTATCATGTATTCATTTTCTTTCTTTCTTTGTTACAAAGCTTTCTTTCTAAGAATACCATCCAGCAAAATACCTAACCAACCTATCATCAGATAAAGTCAGAGTAATTCTGAACTCAGCCTGTGTCACATGGAAAGATAGCCAGGGCTTAAGCTCAAGTTGTTAAAGAGTGTCCTCTGAAATGAAAAGTCTCTTAAGAACACATCACTTTGTAAGACGATTTCCATTTTGAATAAACAGGTGGGAAACAGGTTACCACTCTGTTTTCATCTGACCTGGAAGTACGCTGCTGGCATCGGATTAATTGATAAGAAACTGGACAAACTTCTTTCTCAAATGTGTAAAAATTGAGTTTCAAAGAGTAAAGTTTCACCAGTTTTGTTTTTCTGCAGAATGATACCTTGATTGACCAAACGTTTCTAATACTTACACTGTACTGTAAGTATATATACTTACCACTCCTACAGTGGATTGTCCTACAGTCCATTACAGTGAAAAAGATTTCATAGCCATATGCCTGGTTCTGTCTGAAAGATGAACACTTTGGGGGTTTTGTCAATACTTGCAAAATGGGTTGTTTAAACAGATAAAGTTTCCCATTGTAAAGTGCAATATGCAAACAGCTGAAGTACACAGACCAAACCTGGAATGATTGTTAGACTCAGCAAAGGAATAAGGCCGTAGTAAGTCTGAAAGTGCCTCTTCCCAACTGGAAAAAAAGTTGAGCACAGCTTTGATATAGGATGTGACTGTATTAGCGCAATCCTTTGGTCAAGTTAGTCATGATGAGGTGCGCTGTAATGCTGATAACAACAAGGGCTGGAGAACCCTACATGGAGAAAAAGAAAGAAATTGAGAGATAAAGACTTTAAAAGATATATTAATAGAATTATTTGTAGCATTAAGGGATAATAGCAATCCTGTGTTAGCCAGCCCTAGAAAAAGAAAAGGAAAATGCAAAATTTTTTTATTAAGAACTGATAGTGTTCCAAAACTACTTGTATGGATAAGTGACTATACACAGCATAAATTAACGTTGATTGAGGCCATGATTAGCTTTAATATAAATGAACCTGGAATATTGTTTCAGGGTTTGAGGTTTCTTGCATATATTCCCCTTAGGGTTTGAGGTTTCTTGCATAAATTCCCCTTAGGTCTCCCTCTCTGAAGAGGCCCTACCTTCCTGCATTTTTAAATAAATGGTTCTGTATAATGGCCTTATACCAGAAAATAAGGCACACAATACAGTGACTTTTTTTCTGTGAAATTCATGAAAAAATTCAGTATTAGTTCTGTACATGGGCCTATTTTCATCTCTTTAGATTACAGCTGTAGAAACTTATCCCTATTTAGCATCTAAAACATTCAAATTTCCACTGTCTCTGCTCAGGTGTGATATGTTTTGTGCGTCATACAGAGGAAGGCATTGAACAAAGCTTGGTTTGAGAGTCCTATGCCTGGGATTCCCTAAAGAGAAAACAGGCTTTATAAAGAAGAGTCCCAAAATTTTGTTGTCAATGTTATAAGGAGAGGCCTGCCTCAAGTGAAGACCCAGAGCTCCTCACGGAGTCATGTTACATGCACATAAAAACCAGAAATAACTCATTAAGTCTCAAGAGTCTTCAGAGTCACCAGTTTCATATAGCTTAGTGCATGAAAAAGTTCAAAAGTTAAGTGTCTTGAAAACCAATTATGACTCCACATTCTTATAGCATTATAGCAATGTTCAAATAAAGGAAAGTGTTATTTCAAGAATTAAAAAGAAAAAGAAACAGCAAGCTAATAGTCAAGACATAATGTCTGTCCTTTGATCTTGCATCTTTCCGGGCCAGAGGACAGTGCAGGTTTTGTAGCAGACCCCTGATCCTAAACCAGTAAGCTCTCAGTTGTGTATCGTTTTCCTGTAAGGTGGGTGCCTGGGAGCAGCTCTCTGTGTCTACCTGAACAAAGGGTCTGGTTGTTCAGTACTCGGCTTTGAAGAAATAGGTGCAAACAGCTTGTAGTTTTCTAAGCAAGCGGAAATCCACATTAGCTCTTTGCTTGTCTGTTTAAGTGGAANAAAAAGGAAAAAAAAAAAAAAAAAAAAAAAAAAAAAAAGGAAAATTGACTGTCTTTCTAGGCTAAACTAACACTTAGACCTATTATTTTAGAAAGGAAAATTCATTTTGAATTAATATTTCATGGCTTTTCATGATTGAAATCACTATTATTTACTAAAGATTACCAGTTAGTTCAGATGCTGTTCGGCTTTCTTACTTAAATATTTGCTAATTAATGTAATGATTTCTTCACTGACCATCCTAAAAGAGAAAGAAGAGTGTAAATACATGAATGACCTCCACTTTTAAAACTAATTTTCTTTTTTCCTTTTTTTTTTTTTATCATTTCTGGGCTCCAGAATAAAAATGGGGTGTGTTTCAGAGACAAGTGATTAATTTGCTGAAATAATTGACTCACAAGTGTCAGCTTCCTTGAGGCCTGGACCTGTATGTTTAATAGCCTATTGACTCATGCTTATTATCCCAACCATTTTTGGGAGAGTAGGTGTAACTAGAATGGACATTCAGAAACTCTGAAGACACATGAAATGCTGTTGAATATTTCACTGGTCACAGTATTCAAGGAACAATTCTCTTGTGTTTTACTATATTTATATGGGAAACATACTCATCTGAAAGATCAAAAAGAAAAGAAGAATGATAGAGACACTTATTTTTTATCTTATTTTCATCCGTTTATGTTGGAAATGAAAAACAGTATTTGCTTACTCAGTATTTTTTATTGATAATACAAGAAGATTGAGAAACTTTGGATCATTGCAGCAAGTTTTGCAAGTTCTCTCAGCAGGAGACTTATAAAAACTTTAGCACAATTTAAGATGACAATTAACGGGGAGTATAATAGAAATGGAAAGATGACTGTAATAAGAATAATGTTACTGATTATTGCATCTCCTTAAGCCATATTTCAAAACAAAAAGCTTGTTATCAAAAGGAGGAGCACTGCCATGTGTAGTTACAATGTTACAGTCTGTATAGTTGTAGACACAGTATGCACATTCAAGGGGGAAAAAAGTTACTCTCCTAATTAAGGAGGCTGGTGTATTTAAAGGCCAGTTCAAGACAGTTATCATGGACTGCCATAAGCTGAACTGCTTGATCTCTTAAAGCTTCAAAAGAACTTACAACCTGTACTTGAAAATCCATTAAGCTGTGCCTAAAGAAAATTGATGGACTTCTGATATTTGAAAGCAGATTCCTATGTAAATAGAGAAAATTAACCAGTCTAATTTTTAAACTAAATCTAAAATCTTGGACAATTCTTTCAGAAGGGAAGAAGGAATAGGAAAGAATAGATTATATTAAAAATACTTTTTTAAATTTTAAAAATATACATAATAATTTTCTTTTCATTACAAAGGTTCTTGATCACTCTTGCTAAGTAAATACTTCACAGTGATCATCTTCATGAAATGTGGGTAAAATTGTAACAGTTTTTGACAAGTTGTATTTTTCGAAATTATTTTTCCACTCTTGGTGGGGAACCTCAATGATTTTTCTGCCCATTCAGTTGAAGTAGGATCCTGGTCCTGGTGACACTGATATAACCTGGAGTGTTGCCATTGCCTTGTGCAGAATTAGTCTTTCTGTGCTTTACACAAGTTGGTTAAACAGAACTGTAACAATTTATAGGGCTTCATTAGTCACTTGATAATCCACTAGCTGTGACAAAAAGGCATGTAAGTTTGGATATTTAGACTCCTACTCTTCTCCCCACCATGTGGGGAAGACTTCAGCAGTAAAAACTGCATAGCTGGTGGGAAGGGAATGTGACCATCTTCAAACTTTTACCTTTCATGGCAGGGGGGAAATTACCAAACTGACAGATAACTGATAATTAAAACTGCTGTTTGGGAGGGGTGGGAGGAAGCTGGGGTGAAAAAATTGTGTTGGTATACTGCTTAAGGCAAAGCAAAATTTTCTTTGAAAACAGCTTGAACTGTTTAATTGACATAAAATGAGTTATTCACTTTGACTTCCAGTTGTGATAATCTTTTTCTTAATACATAAAAATACTTCAAGAATTGAAAAAGATTGTTTCAAGAAGAAAGCCAACACCTTCAATCCCCCAAAGGCTGCAATTTTTAGCTGGAAATAATTACTGCAGTACTGATGAACAGATCTATCCCTCAAAAAAAAATGTTTTCAATGAGCTATTTGTTTTATTATACTATTTAACCCATCATCAAGGTTCTGGTTTCATTCTCTAACCTTTCTCTTGAGTTTTGCATGCAAAAGCTTTGTTTGTCAGACATGCTGCTGGGCTGACTAAGGAAGGAGTTGTTTTAGCCTGTTTAAAGGTAATCATCTATCAAAAGGTTGAAAATAAGTATTAATGCAGTCCTGCTTGGAACACTTGTTCCTTTCTTAATACGGTGTGCTGAAGACCTCATCTGCTTCTGCGGTAAGTCTTTGTGATTACTAGGGTTTGCTCTGATGGTAAAGTTACATGAAGGTTCACAGTTCAGTGGCTCAAGAAAATTACAGTAAGTATCCACAGGTGCCTGCAAGCTGAAGTAGCAATGTTTATATAAATATGGGCCAGATGGTGTTTGGATGTTTTTATATGTACATGGAGGAAGCAGGTAGTGCCTCTAAGCAAATATAAAATTCTCAATTAGCTGAGCAGTGCTGTCTGTCCCTGTTGAGAAGAGAACCTAGCTAGATATTCTCCCCCATTTGCAAAAGAACATTTATTTAGGTTTGGGAAGATGAGATCCAGAAAGTAAAAAAATTATTACTAGGGCGAGGCATTTTTATTACTGAGTTGCTTCACATTACATAGAAAAGCCTGTCTGTTCTTCTGTGCTCTGCTTGGCACATTGAAACATTGGAAACTGTCCCTTCTGTAAAACTGGCTTTAAGCTCAGTAGTAAACTGAGCTCTGGAAAACACCAGGTAGCCAAAAATTAAAAACTCTTTATGGACCATGGTGTTTTACTCTAAGCTTCCGTTTCCCCAGCTATAGGAGACAACAATCACAACTTCTAAAGCTTTTCAGAATTCTTTGAATTTCTCTGGGAGGTACAATAGAAATGCAGTGTATTAGATGCGTGCTAGGCTTTTGTGCAACTGTGGCAGTTCTGCTAAAGAAGATACTGGCTATTGTGCTAAAATAATGTTGCTGTGGTATTGGAGAGATTCTCTATGTTGTGTTAATATAGATTGGTAGCAATATGCAACACAGGAAAAATGTGTCAGGCTCTATTAATACTGATAGCAAGATAAAGCCTACTATTGTTTAGGTGACAGAAGTAAAGGAGGCCATGTATTGAATTTAGCAGACTCCATCCATCACTTAGTAAGAGCAGCAGGTATAATGTGTCTCCAGTGTGTGCTTCTTCATTCTTCTTGATGGGTATTCAGAAAGGCGGCTAAATTGGCGCTAGTTTGAGACAGTCTTGTGATGTTTGATCTCTTATGCTAAACAACAGAGTCTGCTAAAACCCAATTTAATATTGACCTTTTCCATGACCTGGATTGTGCAACTTTTTTGTCTTCCCTATGAATAACAAAAGTCAGTTTACCACACTGAAGAAAAAAACAGCTTGTAACCCTTTAATCTGCCCCAATTGTATCAAATGTATGCTTTGAAAACAATTTTTTAAAAAAACAAACAGTCTATATTCTTGAAATCCTGCGAAGTGCCTTTGTCTTTTAGGGAGGGGGGAAGGTATATTTAGGTTATATATTTGCTTTAATAGTAAATAAAAACAATCTGCCTTGGTTTGCTTAACAAAGTATAATGGGAGAACTATCCCATGTCTTATGTCTGTGTTACACTACATAGTCACAATTTTTAAAATGGCTGTTTTACTTCAGATGGTAAGGTAAACAGCCAGTAAGCTGAACAGCTGGCTGTGGAAGATCTCCGTCTGCTGCAGAGAAGATCAAAAATATATAGATATAACACTTTATTTACTTAATTCAAGGCGTGTGTAGTTTGTTTTTTAAAGGATTTAAAAAACCCTCACATTAAGTGGTAGGCAGGTGCACAGTAATATTTCTGTAAACGGAAAGTGGAGATTACTGGGATTTGCAGGGGAAATTGGTAATGCTTTTTTTTTTTTCAGCTGTTAACATATTAAAAGTCAAACTGCAGAGTTTGAGCACTAAAAGACTGGGGAGTTTAAGCACTAAGCATATGCGAGAGCAATAGCAGGCCAAAAGAGGCTTTTCCAAAAATACATGCATTTCTCTCTGTATTTAGAACCTGCTTTGTACTTTGGTAACACTGAATATCGAGTGGATGAAAGTGCTGGTTATGTGGAGATTTGCATCTGGAGGACTGGAACAGATCTATCCAAAGCAACTTCTGTGACGGTGCGTTCCAGAAAAACAGAACCGGTGTCAGCAGAGGGTGAGTTACTCGTAAAAATGTTGCTCAGGTTGCTTTAGAGTATGTGAGTGTGAAAATGGGATACCTGGCATTCACTCTTGTCAGTGTATATATGGGGTGGAAAAGTAAAAGACATCAGACATGGATTTATCAGGTAGAAAACATGATATTTGTGTCCCAGTTGTGTGTGGCAAGGACAGCTTGGCTAAGCTCACTGACTTTCTGATGGAGCCTGAAGAATGGATACGAATAAAATGATCATTAATTTGTTCGCACCTTAACTGCTGGCAGACGCTGGGAGAAACAGTTGGAGTGAAAGAGAGAGTACTGTCTTTATAGCACTGTGTTTCCCTGGAATAAAACTGAATTTATAGCATAGATCTGCAGTTGCCCTGAAATGATGCTATCAGTACGTTAGCCAAGGAAGCTTTATTTTTCTATGAGAGCTGGTGTATCTGATATTTTTAGGGTCTCTTGGTTATTGCGGAGAGGCACCAATAGTGTGACCTCTAAAGATTTTCTCTGTCCAACACTGACCCAAAATACCCAAAATCTGATTACTATCTCTGTAAAACCCTATTTTTATTTCTCAGTCCAAATGAAAAGTCGCTTTCCCTATCAGACTTTGGGAATACTTAGGCTGGCCAAAATTTTGCAGTGCTGTTTAAATATGTTGCTTGTCTTGCTAGCTGCTAAATTAATTTTAAGCAGCAATTATAGCTGCTGGGTGTCAAGGAAATTGGTTGCGTTAATGAGAATTTCTCTGTTGAGCCCAACAACTTGATGACACACTGGCAAGAGAGAGATAAGGCTTCAGAAATTTTCGTATTAATCAAGCTGAAAGTAAAAATGTCTTTTTTTATGTATGTGATACGTAATCAGATTTGCTACCAAAATAACAAAGAATTATAGCAGCTAGTAATGCAGCATGTACGATTGAAGAAACAGTTAATTAACTTGCAAGGTACATATGTGGAAACAGAATTTGACTACAGTTACTGAAGAACAGAGAAGTCGTGAGTAAAATAGGCAATGTATGTGTTGAAAATGTGAAGACTCGCTATTCAGGTGAAGAAATATGATTGGGTCCTACATGATTTTCTGTGTTGTGTATAAAGTAGCAAACTAATGTTTAATTTCTAAGCTATTTATAGGATTTTTTAAAAAAAAAATTCTGTTAAAGCCTAGGTATGAGTTCTTTTCACTAAATCTGTTCCTAGTTTCATGTATTTCTAGAGTTTTGCACACAAAAAATACTAATGTGGTTGTCTGAAACACCTATGCACACAGTATTTGATTAAGGAAAGAACAAAACCTGTGCAAAAATTGTAGTTCTTCGTGATGCACACAGCCGGACAGGGAGGTCAGTTTTTATGCAGGTAAGTGTTCCTTGCCTCTAATGAAGAGGCTGCGTAATGACATGTAAAAGAAAAAGGCACAGTTGGTTTTAAGTATGTAAACTTCAACATACTGTGACAAAGAAGGGAAAGAATTGCTGTCATTACAAGCAATAAGTAGAACATTTTAAAGGGGATAGGGAGAAACAATGGTTAAAAAGAATGCAAAATTATGAAAATAGTCAGAATCTCAGTGAAACAAGGGGGCACAAGCAGAAGGAAGAAGTGAAGTCATACATCTTCCAGTTTAGATTTAACAGTCTCATACACACACTAAAAAAAAGTAATTCTAGGTGTTTTCACCTGCACTCAGTCTGCCTTCTTCTTATAGGAGTTAGACAGTGGTAACAGTGTGATTTTCAAGCTCAGTGATCTAGCCTAGTGCAAGACACTTTTTCTTAGGGTACAGCTGAAATTATTCTGGGACAGACATCTGCTCCTGTCCTGGTTTGAGGTAAAACAGGACCAATTTTGTTCAGTAACTTTGTTTCTTAGCTGGGCCTCTTCTAACTACTGAAATTAACAGCATATTGTGCAGACAATGTTCA
Source organism: Ibidorhyncha struthersii (assembly GCA_013398815.1). Taxonomy (NCBI): domain Eukaryota; kingdom Metazoa; phylum Chordata; class Aves; order Charadriiformes; family Charadriidae; genus Ibidorhyncha; species Ibidorhyncha struthersii. The sequence goes on along the minus strand of VZSZ01011133.1, from coordinate 164,666 downwards.
CTCTCTCAGAGTGATAAGACCAATGTTTATAGCTCTGCCCAGGCAGAGACGCTCTTGCTTATACTTATCGCTGTAACAGCCAAGGCCAACCAACTTTGTTATTTGCCCCGTTGGAGGGTCAGAAGCGGAAAAGCACAGTGGGATCCCACCTGAGGGGAGGAGTGGGACAGGACAGGTGACCTAAAACTGACCAACAGGGTATTCCATCCCATCTGCCTCAAGCTCAGTATAAAAGCTGAGGGATCAAAGGGGCAGCCCCCCCTTTTTTTTTTTTTTTCCCCTCTCTTTTTTCTCTCTCGCTCTCTCTTTCTTCCCTTCAATCATCCGCCTTTGGTCCCGATCCTGAATGCAGATCCAGAATACGGTTCCTGTCCGTCACTGAGTCCAGCCTGGGACTGCCCCAGTGCCAGCTGGTGTCGTGATTGTCATCTTGGGAGCTTGATACGGTTTTGTATATATTTCATTATTTCCTTGTATGTTGTTATTAATATCTCATTAAAGTAGTTCAGTTCCTTCTGAACTCATAAGTCTCTTTTTCCCTCCTCTGCATCTCTCTTTGAAGAGGGGTAGAGGAGAGCATCTGTTGGTCCCATCTGGGGTCCCCCATATACCCAGTGGCCGATTTGGCCTAAACCACGACAGCTCCTTTAAAGGTAAATAGCTAGGTAAAACCTCATGTAGGTAGCCCAGAGTACAGCCAAAAGGGTTAAATTGCCGTGGACATCATCTGTTGTGTATTGTTGAGGCTATAGCCTGTTACTCCGCAGTGTAAGGGATCTTAAACAAGTTTTGATTGTGCTGATGGCATAAAGGGTAAATGCTGATCCAGGTATGTAGTTGTGTGTGTGTTGCACTGTATGTTCATTGTTACCAAATTTATTTGGACATGACAAAAATCTAAATTAAATTTTCTCCAGGTCAGCAATTGAAACAGCTGCAAACACATTTCACAAATGTACAAATGAATGTTAACATATAGTAGTAACTGACTATACAAGTCTTGTTGCTTCCCCAACAGCTGGAGTTGATTACGTGGGCATCAGCCGTAACCTGGATTTTACACCGGGAGTCAACATGCAAGTGTTTCGAGTGATTATCCTTGATGATTTGGGCCAGCCTATTCTGGAAGGTCTAGAGAAATTTGAACTAATTCTCTGCATGCCCGTGAATGCAGTGCTTGGAAAGCCTAGCAAAACTACTGTCTTTATCGACGACACCGTCACTGACTGTAAGTGTAAAGGGAATGGGGGAGAGTTTTTCCAAGGGTTTTTCCTTTTAGTGTTTTAAGTGCACTTAGAAGGTAGAAGAGGTCTTTTGGCAGTAGCATAAATTACTATGTGTGTAAGTGCTACACCTGAAGTTGGAACATAGGGCTATAGTGCAGGTTCTTTACTCTGACTTGTCTTCCTTCTCATTATGTACTTGAAGATACTGTTTTGGACAAGTTAACATAAAAGTGGAACTGTGCCATGAGCCAAAAGTGCATTTGTTTATTCCTGGTACATTAGGGCTATTTGTTTGAATGAATATTTGTTTTGAAGGCAGAGAAGCCACAGGGATTAAACTTTTTTCCCCCTCTAGTAGTTATTTGAACACCAAAAATTGTAGGGAACTAAGTTTTCCAAATAATTATGCAGATTGTTATGGCATGAAGCTGTAACTATATTGTCTCTTCTAAGGGAGCATTGAGGAGGGAGAAAAAAATGGTAGGTGTAAAACTTTAAAGGTAAACAACACTCAACAGCGCCATTTACAAGTCCTCCAGCACTTGCTAAATAAACCAAGCTGACTCTCAGCAGTCTCAGGTTTCTGCAAATTCGCTGCACTTCAAAGACTTAAAGAAGCTATATCATTATAGGAAGCTCGTTCTCAAACAGAACTCTGAAGAGCAGTTACAGTTTCACTCTGAAATATTCACTTGTTAAATTCAGTGCAAAGTATGATACTGACTTCGGTGGAGATGGAATTGTGGTCATCACCCCTTTTTGCCCTTGTCGTATTGTGCACCTACTTCCTCTCTGCATCGAAGGTAAAAGAGACCGCTTTATAGAAAATAATCCCACAGCTCTGAAGTGGCTCAAATGCTGTTTTTAAAAAAATCACCAAGTCTTAGCTACTGTGAGAAGACTGGTGTCAGAATTAGCACTAAGTTGGCAATTAGTTGCTGTAGACCAGGAAAGTATCTGAATTCATCTAGATGCAAAATCTGTGTTTAAAAGGCGTGTGCATCTTCTTCAGTTTATTGTAAAACGTTAGCAAATAAAATGCTAAATTAAAGAAAATGTCTTTTTAATTGAGGAATGTGGTTAATATTTTCTGCCCACGTGTGAGGGTCCTTTTTAACTTTGTGTAACACATTCTGTTGTCAGTACCCCAAGTGCAGTTCAAAGAACCAATGTACGTGGCCAATGAAAAAGATGAACAGCTGGTGGCCTTCCTTTATCGAAGCGGTGATGTTAACCATAAATCCACAGTGCGTTGCTATACTCGCCAGGGTTCTGCCCAAGTTATGATGGACTACAAAGAGAGGCCAAATACAGATGATTCTGTAGTGGTGTTTCTCCCAGGTAAGCTTTTCCTATTGGAATTAGAAAATAATGTATTACTTTTGTCTGACAAGTAATCTGACGATAAGTAAGAACTAGACCTCCAGGACACTCTGGGAGTTGTTATACCAGTTGAGCTTCTGTGGGTGAAGAAGGTGGCACAGGACTATTTAACAAATACTTAACAGCAGCACTTTCAAAGTGTTTTATGGCTAAAGTTGGACAATAAAAAATTCAGTAATATTGAACATTCTCTGCTGCACTTGTTCATGACAATAAGCAGGAATAATACTGATGCAGTGCCTTCAGCAGAGGAGAATCAGAGCAGCAGGTTCCTTGCTATACAGCACCCTGCTGAATGCTGCAAGGGATGCTGCTTAGTTCCCATTGTGGCAGAGTCACAGGGTTTTTCCTTAGCAGAGATTGACTCAAACACAACAAAAAAATTGAAGTATGCTAGTCAGTGCTAGCCTCTGCTTCCGTGTTCTTGAGGCTGTCTTTTCTATGGCAAGCCTGAAAAAGTGTGGGATTTTTTTTTTTTTTTTTTTTATCATGGTCTTTTGTACTCCTGTGAAGATAATGTCTTGTCCTTGCTTCATACCTTTCTGCAGGAGAAACTGAGAAGCCCTGTGTGGTAACTCTGGAGGATGATACAATTTATGAAGAGGAGGAGGAATTCAAATTGGTGCTTGGAACAACAAAAAGTGATCCCATGTTTGGTGCTTCCATTGGGGATCAGAAAGAGACTGTGATCAAGATTAAGGATGAAGACGACAGTGAGTTTTATGTTAATTGTTGATTATGTATGTAGCTGCAAACGGGAAAATGGGACTAATTTGATTCAGCATTTGGTTCAACAGTTTTCAAAGTACCCAGTATCAAGTTTTTCAAAAAAATGTCAAGTCTTTTATTTTTATTTTTGAATTTACACCCTTTTAATCTATTCTGAATGCATCACTGGCTCTGCCTTTTGTGGGATAATGGGAAGAGAAATTCTCACATTGATTCAGTACTGGGACCCGTGCTGTTCAGCATTTTTGTCGGAGACATGGACAGTGGAATTAAGTGCACCCTCAGCAAGTTTGCCGATGATACCAAGCTGTTTGGTGGCGTAGACATGCTGGAGGGGAGGGATGCCATCCAGAGAGACCTGGACAGGCTGGAGAGGTG